>PVIU01000310.1:0-19355 GCA_004026605.1 Ondatra zibethicus
AATTTAGACAACAATACGGACACTAAGAGAGACCTACATAGATATAATCTACGTGGGAAGTAGAAAGTATAAAAAGACAAGATCTCCTGAATAAATTGGGAGCATGGGGACCTTGGGGGAGGGTTGAGGGAGGGAGGGGAGTGGCAGGGAGGGGAGCAGAGAAAAATGTAGAGCTCAATAAATATCATGGGGGAAAAAAATTTAAAAAAAAAAAGCTTATTCAGTCAGATTCCCAGTGTAGGATCTGTGCCATTGGCGCTTATAAATGATCTGTAGCATGTTCTCAGGTACCAGGATTGAGGAACCTTAATACAGAAAAAAGTATCAGGAAACTACATTTGTCTTCTTAGTTTTAAAATCACGCCACTCAAAAGAAACTTGGAAATGGTTCAGCCCATTAATGAAGTATTTTTGTTTTGCTGTTTGATTTGTTGTTGTTGTTTTTAGTTGTTTAGTTGTTGGGAGACCTTAAAATTGCTAAGTAATCCAGGTTGGTCTTAACTCATGATCTTTCTCCTTTATCCTCCCAAATTCTGGGTGGCAGGTATGTGTCTCCGAGTCCTGACCTACTGAGAGCTTAGTAGGTTAGGATACTAGTGATAGAAAGAAACTTGTCTGAGGTCAGCTAATAAGTGAGAGGCTGGTTGAAGGCCTGAATGCCGATGTCTCATTTCCAGAATTGACAACAGGTAAAATCTTCTGATCCCTGGCACTTAATTCCCTAAGCAGCCTCCAGAGACCTCGCAGTCTTTCTCAAACTCTTGACCACTCTGGGGACCCTGCAGTAGATCTAGACAGGAACTAGTTTCAGTTTAA
Source organism: Ondatra zibethicus (assembly GCA_004026605.1). Classification (NCBI taxonomy): domain Eukaryota; kingdom Metazoa; phylum Chordata; class Mammalia; order Rodentia; family Cricetidae; genus Ondatra; species Ondatra zibethicus. The sequence goes on from PVIU01000310.1 coordinate 817, forward strand.
TGGTGGGTCAGATAAGCAGTCAAAAGAATCCCAGAGAAATGGTTAACAGCGTGCATTACTGGTCCCTCCTCTGCAGATTCCATCCGAGAGGCAGGCAGGACCTGCAGTGTGTGAGGACAAGGGCTGTGGATAATTCACATGGACTGAGCCATATTTAGGCAAAACTCCCACAACATGATTTAAAATCAGGGGATAGCCCAGTGAATAAAGGCAATCGCCATCAACCATGAAAGACTGAGTTCGATCCCAGGGCCTCGCATGGTGGAAGGGGAGAAATCATTCCCGAAAGTTTGCCTATGGTCTCCACAAGTGTGCTGTGGCATGTGGTTTTTTTTTTTTTTAGAAATAAAATAAAATATTACTAAAATAAATGAAATTTTTATCTCACTTACCTCTGATTTCTACAAACAACTCTTTAGATGTGAAAAGCTTGCTCATCTTGGTTTGGTCCAGAGATAATGTCGTGTTTTGTTTTTGTGTATTTACCTAACTTTGTTTTATTCAATTGATAGTTTTCACTATACAGTTCAGGCTCACTGTCTTCCTGTGTTCAATTACAGACATTTACCATTGCACTGTTCATGTCACATCTTACATAGATGGCAGTTTCTCTAAACCAAACTATCTCCTTCCAAAATACCTAGTATATAATGATTGAAAAATACAAAAATAAAAATGATTAATTTCTTGCCCTCTCAGTGGAGAGTCTTAAATTGGTCAGTCTCTCACTTCCTAGTTCTCTTATTTATAAAGCGCGCCCTATGACTCTTTCCTGGCCTCAGGTAAGATATGCTATTGCTTATCAATCACTTTCAACGCCTATATCTGAAGTGGGTATTCAGGAGAAAGTTGTTCGCTAGTTTTAGCAACCCCTGCACATTTGTACAAGTTTGCATAACCAGGGATTGTCTTTGGGCTTGGGTAATTACACGCCATTGTTGGCGAGCCTTAAGGTATCTTTCACCGTAAAGTGCCTCTCAAAGATTCAGGAGATCTGTGTATTTGCTCCTGGTCGATTCTCTGCATTAGTAACCACAGCTAAAGATCTTGTCTAGACACAGTCTTTGAGGCTAAGAATTCTTGTCGCCCTTCTGCTAGACCCCTGTACTCTTCCAAATCCTCTAGCATTTAGCTCACACAATTAGGTCTTTGTGCTGGGAAGCTCTGGTTTTATCAGTCTTAAGGGTACCACTTTCCCACCTCTGCTTGTATTAACTTGGACTACCAAGGACTTCTTCAGCCCTGCAAGACTTCAAAGAATGAGATTCCATTCACTGGGGCCAAAGGCCATACATACATGGGAAGGACCTTCCTAAATAAAATCATAGCTTCTCCCCTCTTTGATTGCAGGTTAGCCATCTAGCTTAAGTTGGTATTTCATTGTAGGATATTTTTTTTCTAACAGTCATTAAAATAAGGCAACATATGCAGACACCCTAGATGTTTCTCCCCATTTTCTATGCCACTGCAGCCCCCGCCAGCTCAGGATCTATAGTCAAAGACAGATGTGCCAACGGAGAACTTCAGTGTTTGTTATGGCAAATGCTTCCAGTTTAAGGAAGATGGGTCCTCACGCTCCACCCAAACCTAACATTTTGAAGTTTTGTCTTTTTTAATCTATTTCCATTCTTAAAACCAAAATTCTGTCAGTCAGATATGCTGTCAGCTACAGTTCATTAAAAAAACGAACCATGGCTATGATTTGGGTGAGGCTCATGTGTTCCTCGAAAGTTCATTGTGATTGAAATCTAGGTCCCCAGGGTGGCTTTGCTTGGTGGCGATGTAGCATTTCAAAGAGGTACCAGCCTAGTGGGAGACTCTTCCATTGTTCAGATATATTCTGAGGCTAATTATCACTCAGACAAACTTAGATTCCCCATCCATTCTCTACTTGGAGCTCATGATGTAATTATCTGTTTGCGTTGGCTCAGCACTGCCACCACGGCTGTTGGTCACACCATGAGGAAGGAACAGCCTTACCAAAGAACCTATAGAAACCTCTTGTTGATAAAGAAAAATAAATAAGTATCAGGTATTACTATGGTGTGTGTGTGGTGTGTGTGGTGTGTGTGTGTGTGTGTGTGTGTGTGTGTGTGTGTGTGTGTGTGTGTGTCATTACATATGTGTGGCCATCTATGTCACTTCATGCATGTGGAGGTCAGAAGACTTTGAATAATCAGTCCTTTCCTTCAAATTTACATGGGCTCTGGGGATCCCATCTAGGTCTTCAGGCTTGCTCAGCAAGCTGGTGAGCCATCTCCCTGGCCCCCATGTCAGGTATTGTGAACAGGGACATTGGTTTAAGCCCGGCAGGTCCTTGATCATCATCTCTGTGGTTATTTTGGCCTCCTCCTCACGGTCACACTACAGACCAAGGCAAAGGTGACAAGTGTCAATCAGAAAACTTTCCTTCAGCTCAGATTTATTAAGAAGGAGAGTTTTTCTCAAACTATCCAGATTGATTTCCACTTATATCTCAGTGGCCAGAACTGGTTCTCAAACTAGCCTGCCTATGTGTCCATGGCTGTGCCTACCAGCTATGGAATGGAAGGTTCTTTGTTGGGGTAAGGGGGGTTGGGGGGGAAAGAGGTCCTGTTAGCAAAGAATATTATCTGTGGGAATTCTATCAATAGTACCACCCACACAAGACTGTTCCCAACAGAGGGGATGGAAATCTAAATGGAAAATTTTTTAATTAAAATAAAAATAAATAAAGCCTCCTGAACCTTTTCTCATGATGCCACCAATTACACAATGCACTCGGTGGAGGTGGGGGTGCAGTAAAACTGCCGAAACAAGAGAAATCAGTTTTCTATTGCAGTCTGACAAATGGCCAACTGGAAACACACACACACACATACATACACACACGCACGCACATGCGCGCATGCAACACCCTCTCTAGTTTTTCATGATCTGAAGACCTGTAGTCCCAGGAACTGTGTCTCCTGCACCAGAACACACAAGGTCAAACCAAGACAGGGCTCTGGGCAGAATTCACTTATGGTCTCATGCATACAGTTGGTAGAGTTGAAATCCTCATGATGAGGACAAAATATCCTGTCTCCAGAAGGCTGTTCTCTGACCCTTGCTTGGTTTCTTCCAAATTCAGAGGGCAATGGACATGCCAAGTCTTTCTTCTGCTATAAGTCTCTGACTTTATATGAATATGGGAAGGTTAGGCCTACTCTAATCCCCCCACGTGCTGACCAGCTTTATAGATCAATTTGACAGAAACTAGAGTAATTTTGGAAGAGGGAAACCAACCGAAAAAATGCCCCCACCAAAATGGCCTGTACTCAAGCGTGTGGTGTTTTTTTTTTTTTTTTTTTTTTTTTTTTTTTTTTTTTTTTTTTTTTTTTTTTTTTTTTTTTTTTTTTTTTTTTTTTTTTTTTTTTTTTTTTTTTTTTTTTTTTTTTTTTTTTTTTTTTTTTTTTTTTTTTTTTTGATTGATGATTGATGTGGAAGGGCCCAGCTCACTACGGGCAGTGCTGCCCCTGGGCTGGTGGTCCTGGGTGCCAAAGCAGGTTGAGCAAGCCCTGATAAGCAAGTCAGGAAGCAGTGATCCTCCACGTCTGTAGTTTCTGTTCTCATTCCTACCCTCAGGCTTGTGCCCTGACTTCCCTCCGTGACAGACAGGGACTTGGAAGTACAAGATGCCCTAAACCCTTTTCCTCCCCAAGTTGGTTTGGTCATGGTGTTTCATCACAGCAATAGAAACCCTAATGAAGATACCCCATGTCATAGTCTACAGATTAACCACCATAATTATATCTCCAAATTCTCTTGCGCTGTGTAAAGTACTAGCTGTACTGGAGGAATGATAGTGGGCAAAAGGTCACAGAGCCATTTTGGAATTCCATCTGCCATAGTCACTGCCACCCCCGTATAAAATCTGAAATGACATTAGTTAGAAAAAAATTATTTTACTTTATCTAATTTTAAGATGATCAAATTTGTTTCCCAAGGTGTTTGTTTTAGAAAATTATAAAAAAAGAAAGCTGAACAAAGAAATGAAATAAAAATGTTTCTGTAAGAAATATTTTCAGGTCAAAACTTTAAATAACAAAAGTTTTAAATATAGCTTGGTGTATATTTAAATATAGCTTGGGCATGGTGGCACACAATTTTAGTCCTAGCATCAAGAGGCAGAGGCAGGTGGATTTCTGTGTAGTCTAGGCCAACCTGCCTAGACTACACAGAGATCCTATCTCTAAAGAAAAGAAAAATGCTTTGCTACACAGCATGTCACCATTTTGAATGATAAATATGCTGTGTTAGCCATGCATGGGGAAGCATACCTGTAATGCTTCAGGACACAGGCAGGTGTCAGAAGTACAAAGTCATCCTTTAGTGTTGCACAGCAATTTCCTCTAAGTTGAAAGAAACCTGCTAGACCCTGGAGGTAAACAAAATTCACAGGCTTCAGGAAGCTCCTAAAACTTACAAGGCTCACAAGCCCTTCCCCTCTTGCTCCTGCTCCCAAAATATTACAAATGCAGTGGCAACTGCAGGCCAGAGGCGACTGAGCAGAACCCACTGCAAGCTGCATTGCCAGCTCCAGAGATGCATCTTTCAGGTCACATCAGTCAGGCTGGAATGGGCTTTCTGATGCTGTGGCTTCCTTTGAATTATTGGTCATTCATCAACCTCTTGCCACAGTCCTGGAAGGCCCCCAATAAACACACTGGTTCACTAAGCCAGATTGGGTGGAACCATTTCTTTGGTCTCTCCTCAGTGTCCTGGATGCTTGTGGATGTATCTGCAGGAAAAGTCACGCAACACTTGACTGTGCAGCAAGTTCCAAGCAAGCCTGGGCTACATAAGACGCTGCCAAGAGGGGGCAGGGGGATGAGCATGGAGAAGGCAGTTTATCAACAGAAAATAAAATACTGTCCTTACTCCAGTTACATAACTAAAAAAAAGGAAATATAACCAGTCTGTAGGGCTGAGAAAATGGTTGGTGGGAAAAGGAACGTATAGCTCAAACATACAGAGTGGAGAAGGTGTTTATATTTTAAGATGGCTGAAAAGCTGGTGTGGGTGTGTTGCACGGGGCTATAACCTGTAGCCTGTTACATGCGACCTGTTAGGCGTAGAGACAGGAGGATTACTGGGACTTGGTAGCTGCCAGCTAGCTTCAGAGTCAGTGACACTGTCTGGAGTGAAGAAGGCAGAGGACGACAGAGCAGATCAGCAGGTGCTCTCCTTTGGTCTCCTTCCACGTGTGTATGTGTTGGACACACGCACACAAAGGAAACAAAGAGTTTTCAAAAGATTATCAGTCTGAGGTCGCCAGCACAAACGGGTCGCGTTTCATAATCCAGAGGCCGGGCTTGGCGTAGAAACACATGCGTTAAGCAAAGATTTACAGCTCACTGTAACGAGAGCCGCACACAGGAGAAGGCTCCCACTGGGCAGCAAGCAGAGCACAGAGCACAGTGGCCAAACCCTGCGCTTCACAGAGCCAAGGCCACAAGGCATAGGAGACAGAGACAGAGCTGGGAGGCCGAGGGGATAATACAGGCACACTGCCGAAGGAACCAGAGATGCAAGAACTGACCCAACTCTGAATGTCAGCATGTTTCAGACAGTCCCTGATAGTTCACCTTCCCCAATCTCACAAGAAAAAACAGGCTGTTACTTCCCCAGAGTCTCAGGCAGCAGTATGACCTTTGGGAAGCCCCTCTCCCTGCCCTTTGAATTATGACATTTAACGAAATTATGCTCTCTGGGCTTTTCCCTAGTCCTGCACTTCTCTAAGCATTTGAGCCATTTTCCCAAGAATAAATGTCCCAAGTTATCCTCATCTTTCTCTGTAAACCCCCCATGCCTACACACGCGCACCCACTCTCCTCCATGTCCACCCATGGCCTAAGTTTAAACATCCTTTTCTAGTGCCTTTTGCTCCAGCATGTGTTCTAGAAGGTGGAAGGAATTTCTGGGCTTCATACAGTCTTTCAGTTTCCATAACCATGAACCTGTTCCCTGGGGTAGATGAAAATCTATGTATCTCCTGAGAGAGAGAGAGAGAGAGAGAGAGAGAGAGAGAGAGAGAGAGAGAGAGAGTGTTTTCCCTCATTGCTCAATATCTTGCCATGAAATTACCAGGACTACCCATAAGTCTCTCCTCCCACCTTCTGAGGCTCCCTTTACCTAAGAGAACACTTGACCTTGCAAGTTAGACCGAGGGTAGGGAACCGCTCTTGGTTCTGTGGGATGCATCATCCATTCCCAGGAACTCTTTAAACAGATGCTGTCTCTGAGCTCTTGAAATGAAGCAAAAGAGGTGAAGGCAACTGGCATTTGGGAGAGAGGCCAGATGTTGGCAGAGCACTGGAAGCTCGCTCATTGTCTCAAGTAGAGAAGAGGAGGACAGAGGGGTGAGACTGTCGACCAACGGAGAATGCTATGGCTTAGATGGGCCTTGTCTCCCAGTGGTCAGGGTGCTGGAAGCGTTCCCCCTAGACTGTGTAGAAGAGGTGGGTTGTTCAAGAGTTGGAGCATATCAGCTCACAGTAACTTCACCCTCAGGAGTGGATTATCATGTATGGTAGGTCTGGGACGAATGGGTTCGTTAGTTTTACCTTGAAAGCAAGTTGTAATAAAAAGAGCAAGGCCCTCCCAGTCTGGTTCATCCTGTAGCTAGCCCATCGTGGGCCCTCTATCTGTCCCTCTCACTACCTTCTGTCACGATGTCATCTGTGATGCTGTGATCTCACCCAGAAGGCCCTGACCAAGGTCGGCCAATCTTAGACTTTCAGTTCCCCAAAGGGTTTGCTAAAACGCATCTTTTCCCTGGACAGATTCCACAGCCTTGGGTGATTTGTTAGAGGAATTCAGAAACAGCTGCAAGAGGGAAACTAGTTCAACAGAAAAGTGATGGGCTGGGGACCAAAAGCTCTTCCTCCAGACACAAAAGCGCACAAATTCTGTTCCTCTCAGCCAGAAGCCATGGATCTTTTAAAGTGGCCCGCCTTGGAGTTTTATCTTTTAAAATCTACCATGCATAAATTTTTTCTGTCATTAAGACTTACAGCCACTGTATTAAGCCCAAGGGACTTTGGTTGACTGTGCCCATGTCTCTGTGGAATGCATCGTCCATTCCCAGGAACTCCTTAAATAAGTGCTGGCCTCTGAGCTATTTCTTGATTTCACTTGCAGATCTTTTTAAAACCCACACACTAAAAAAGAAGACCCAGAAAACTTTACAGAGCCAGTATGTATTTGAATACTAGGCAAAGAGTAAGGATTACTGCATTTTGCAGAAGCTAGTGGAAATGGCACTGAGCAGTGAATGCTGCTCGATGTAATCTAATGACTTGGACGTTTTAAGAGATGGATGCAAAAACCGGAGGGGGAAGGAAATATCATAGACTTGTGACTGTTTATTATTTTAGAATCAAGGAAAACCCAAATAGAAAAGAAATAAAAATGTGGCTTATGTCTGTAATCCCAGCACTAGGGAGATGTAAGGAGTATTGCCAGGAGTTTGGGGCCATCCTGGCCTCTGGGGTGAGATTGTGTCTTTGGAAATATTTTATTTTACTTTATTTTATTTTTGTTGTTGTTGTTGTTTTCAAGATAAGGTTTCTCTATGGCTTTGGAGCCTGTCCTGAAACTCACTCTATAGACCAGGCTGGCCTCGAACTCACAGAGATCCACCTGCCTCTGCCTTCCGAGTGCTGGGATTAAAGGCGTGCGCCCCCACTGCCCACCTCTTTGGAAATAAATTAGTTATTATGATAAAGGAGATGAATTCAGAGCTCCTCTACTTGAAATAAAGCAGTGGGACCCAGGGCCCCACCTCTGTCTGATCTCCATTTATCTCTAAATTGGTCTTGGCTTATCTTAACGTGACTTGCAAAGATCCTTAGAGCAAAGTTTGGAAATCACAAGTTGAAAACATAAGACAAATTGCCCAAAACTTTGAAGACAGGTAAGTTATACAACCTTGACTTATGACTAACATGGTGGAATGTTCCCTAAAGTCACCTCAAGCCCAATGCCCCTCACCAGTCGCTCCAGTGACACAGAGGCAGAATGTCAACATCAAGAAGTCCAATCAGCATACTTAGCCATACACAAGAAAAATCTGTCAAGAGCGAGAGTGTGTTTTCCTTCTCCAAAGGGAGTGGAACGGAATCCGAGAAAGAAAAGGAAAATGTGAGAATGTCCCTGACTGCCTTGTTTATTTTTTATGCTGTTGAATAATACATGCACATTTATACATATGTATATATTTGCAAACCACCTTAATTCTTTATGGAATGCCATGAAAAATGAAGTAGCAGAGATGGTATAATGGTAAAATGGAAAAGAGAGAAAGAGCTTTGGGTGACAGATAAAGATCCAGGGTCAAAGTGGTTAAACCTGGGGAATTCGGTCATTCATTCACCCCATTCACGAGACACTTGTTAAACATCAACTTTATATGAAGGACCTGCAGCCAGGCCTTGGGGATTCGGTGTATCAGTTCTGCCTGGTAGAGCTGCTGAGAGTCTCCACATCTGAAAAGAAAAGAAGAAGAAGAAGAAAATAAAACGACCAATAATAGTAACCACCCTTGGGGTACTGTGAGAAAGAAATGAGGTCATCTGTGTAAATGGCTGCCTTAACTACTTTAATCATCCTTTTCTTGTGGGGGGAGGGAGACTCATTTTCTTTCTGATATATCCATCTGAATTAGCTGGAGAAAAAAAAAGAGAGACTTGGTCGCTTGAAAACACCCACACTTAGGTTTATCTTGAGCTAGCTGCTCACTCTAATAGCAACAAAACATTTTGTTTCCTATTCCTAGCTTTCGAAAGCCTAAAGCTGCAGGACACAGGGGCAAATATGTATAAGCCCAGCACTGGGAAAGTAGAAAGAGGCAAAGGGATCAAGAGCTCAAACCAGCCTTGGTCACAAAGCAATTGAAGGCAAGCCTGGGTTCCATAAGACCCTGCCATAAGAAAATAGAGAAAGAGAAACACCCTGAAGCTGGATATGTGCACATATCTGTATCCTAGAGAGGACTGTGTAAGTCGGGAGGACTGAGAGTTGTTGTTATTGTTGTTTTTCAACGGAGTAATGTGTGGACGTGTAGAGTGTTCGACACAAGGAATAACATGGAAAATGAAGGTCAGAAACAGCCATTAGGTTCAAGACAATGCATTAATTACTCCTAACAATTTGCTGTTGTTTGTTCTGCTTTTCTTTTCTTTTTTAATTTATTTATTTTTATTTCATATGCATTGGTGTTTTGCCTACATGAATGTCTGTGTGAGGGTGCCAGATCTCCTGGAACTGGAGTTATAGACAGTTGTGAGTTGCCATGTGGGTGCTGGGAATTGAACCCGAATCTTCTAGAAAAACAGCCAGTGTTCCTAATCTCTGAACCACCTCTCTAGCCCCCTGCTTATTTTTTCTCTGTGTAGCCCTGGCTGTCCTGGAACTGACTCTATAGACCAGACTGGCCTCGAACTCAGAGATCGACCTGCCCCTGCCTACTGTAGACTGGGATTAATGATGTGCACTGCCACCACCACCCAGCTATCCACAACAGATATTAAACAAGGAGAGACATTTCACTAAGCAGAATGATCCCAGTCTAGGGGCCACTCCACAGGCTGAAACACATTGCTAAGATCAGCACCAGGGATTGGCGCTTGCAGCAGTGAGACCCACAGTACATCCAGCTCTCCAACAGGCCACTGGGTGTAGGGCGAAGGTCTAGAATCTAGATGAATTCAGGCATAGGGTAAACACATTAAGATTTTAATAAATAAATGAAAAAAAGAGAAGCGGTCATTTGAGGCCACGAAGTCAGAAAAACAAAGAAAATAACCTCATCAATCGTAACCAGTTTGCCATGGCCTGCTGTCCTACTTTCTTGCTTTGCTTTTACTCAAAGGTTGTTAGATGGGTTTTTTATTTGTTTGTTTGTTTGTTTTGTTGTTTTGCTTTGGTGGTTTGTTTCGGTTTTTCTGGTTTGGATTTTGGTTTTGGTTGGTGTTGGGGCTGGTGGTAATGGTGGTAGCTTTTTGAAACACGTCTCCCTACAGATAGCCCTGGCAGGTCTAAAACTCACTACTTAATTATAGGACCCAACCATGATAAGCTTGATAGGAACAGACCACCCAAAGGAAGTTCTTAAATTCCAACCATTATCACCTGCCAGTGTAGGACCCAGCCCTGATAAGCTTAAAGGAGGCCTGAGTCTCAGTAGTTTACCCTGAGGCAATACCTGGCTGCAGGAAGGACCACAAACTAAGATTACCCGAGCACCACCCAAGAGCAGACCCTCCAAAGGAAATGCCTAATGTTCCAACTGCTGTAGATAGGATCACCTGCCAGCACACTCACCAGGACACCCCTAGGCAAATTATCAGCCAATCAGAGGTCCTGAACCTTAGAAATCCTTCACCCCCACCTTTACTACAATAAAAACCCAACTCTAACTGAGCTCAAGGCTCTCCCAAGTTTGCAAACTTGTATAAAATAAAGGCTCTTTGCTTTTACATATGGGCTCTGTCTCTTTGTCGGTATTGGGGGGACTTTGCCGATCTGGGCATAAGACTTAGGCCATCACTCACCAACTTTGAATTTGGGGTGATCCTCTAGGCTCTGCCTCCTGAGTGCTCAGAGAACAGGCGTGCTCAGCTTTGTCTGCTGTCCAAAATTTTCATTATTTTTTTCCCAGTGAGAAAGTGTCTCCTTGTGGGAGAAATAACTATGACACCAGGAAGGTCCTTGATTAGTAACCCATAGCTCCCCCTGTAACCATAGTGTAGACTTGTTTCTTTAAACAAACTTCTGGAAAGTTCTACCTAAAGCTGTAGTTTGAGTTCAAAAGAAACCAAGAAACAGGATAGGTGGGTGGGAAGCCACAGAGAGAATCTCTTTCTTCGGTCTGGCTAGACTCTTCCCTGAGGAGTACCTGGTATGGTGGTACTCACCTGTGAGCCTAGCACTCAGACTAAGGCAGGAGGATTGTTCAAGGAGGTGAGTTCAAGGCTGATCTATGTTCACAGGTTCAAGTTCAGCAAAACTAGTTTCTACCAGGCTACTGACTGCTCAATGATTAGAGAGTAAGCAACTCATTTCTCCTGTTTACTTCAGCTATGACTCATCGTGAGATGTGGACAAGGATTCAAAACAAAAACAAAAAACAAAAAAAGCGCCTTCCTTGGTGTCCCAAACTGTCTATGAAGACTTGCGAAGGGGGCAAGCACACATGACATCTGATGCGCTTTCAGGTGCTCATAATACAAATCACAGCACATATTGAAACAAAGCTGAGGGGCTCTCTGCTGGGCGCTGCTGGAAGAGGGAGGGATGGTAAATAGCCATATTTATATGTTAATTGTCTGTTCCAGATTAACGCAATTTGTTAAAAGATTTTGGGGAACAAATTCTGCATTTTCATGATAAAACAGAAAAGATTTCTGGGAGACAGGTAGCATCAGGGATGCTGAGTGATTTCAGTCACTCAGCCAAATGAAGATGATTTCAGCATATAAGGCACAGCCTTGGGTCTGAGGACTGTTACCACCTGTTCAGCTCAACTAGAGTCAACAGAATATTTTCCACATGCTAGGGGTTTTGTTTTAATTTGCCAAACGGAAGTTAATCTTTTCCTAGCCAGAATGTCTTACTGTAACCATTGTCAGAGGGAGTTAACAGCATCTCTCTGGGTTTTGTTTATTTGGTTTGGTTTGGTGGTGCTGTGGATTGAAGCCAGGGCCTCACGCATGCCACTTCCAGTGGAAGCCAGGTAAACAATTCCACTGCTGAGCGACCTCCAGCCTTCAAACTCTGCTTCCAGGCTGGAGAGATGGTTCAGAGGACCTGAGTTCAATTCCCAGCAACCATATGGTGACTCACAACCATCTATGATGAGATTTGGTGCCCTCTTGTGGCATATAGGCATACATGCAGGCAGAACACTGTATTCACAATAAATCTTTAAACAAACAAACAAAAAGTCTGTTTCCATCCCACCCCTGTCCCAGTCCACTCCCACTACTAAATTGTATGCAAATGTTTCATTTTATTATGGGTGTGTGGTGTGTGTGTGTAGTATGTGTGGTGTGGTGGTGTGGTGTGTGTGTGTGTGTGTGTGTGTGTGTGTGTGTGTGTGTGTAGACACATACTACACACTACAATATTCATGTGGAAGTCAGAAGACAACTTTTTGAAGTTGTTTCTTCCATCCTTTGATCTTCTGCTCTGAGTACTCCAACCTGGATAATCTTCAATTTTCTGGACAACTCTCCTGTCTCTGCCTCCTGTGGTGCCTACCTTCTATGGTGATAGAAGGGCTGGGATTACGGTGTTGGCACCACATGCAGCTTTTTATGGAATCTGGGGAGCAAACTCAAGTCATCAGGCTTACATGGGAAGATTTTTGCCTGATGAGCAAATTATAACCAATTTAGGTTTCATAATACTTAAAACCACTCTAATACTTAAGACTACAGAGTCCTGTGTCTCTTCATTTTCCTCGTCAGAAGCCCCATCATGAACTTAAATAAAGCCAGTAATACTATCATTACTGAATATATACTCTTGGCACCGCCAAACAAGTTTATCAACCCTCATCCTATTTGCCCACCTCTCTCCTCTGATTATGCCCCTAGCAACCAGCCTGTGATGGGCCTATGAAGTTCTAGCTCTGCCTAGCACCATTTCAGATACAAAAGGACACGGGCAATAGTCTTAGGCATACTCTCTAATCACACAATGAAGATAGGGGTGGGGCATGTCTCTGTCATTTACCTGCATCTTCTCTTCCAAGTTTGTAGATGAGCTCAGCAAGAAGACAGTGAATTTTTAAATCTCTCATTAAAAGTCTAACTCTCAATTTTAGCAGTCCCTTTAAGTCATGCTCAGTAATATAATATTCACTTCCAAAACATCTTAACTCTTAGAAAAGAATTCCCTCACCCATTAGCTGTTTTGTAGCTCTGGGAAAAACTTGGTCCATCTGCAATTTTTGATAAAAATCATTAGTACTCTAAAAATGTAGATATATTCCTACCTAGTTCTAATACCCAGACTAATGCTCTGTAGTCACACAAAAATGGTATAATAGATGTGCTGAGAGGCATTTTGTTATTTTTAGACAGGTAGCTTGAGATCTACAGAAGATAGACATTAGAATAACTGTTATAGACTTATGTTCCCACACTAATTCACATGTTGAAGACCTGTAACTATATTTGTATATGGGGGGTCTTTAAAAAAAAGAGTTTAAGCTAAAATGAATCAGTGATCTGGATCTTAATCAATGTGGCCAGTGTCCTTATAGAAAGAGGAAATTTGTACACTATTAAGGCTGGATATGAATTTCCCTCACAGATTTAACTGTTTGGAATGTTAGATCACTAGCTGGTTCCACTATTTTGGAAGATTGTGGGAACTTTAGGAGATGGGGCGGAGGTATATTATCTCTGGCCACTTCCTGCCTCGATTGATGACTCCTAATCAGCCATGACGTGAATGGCTGTTCGCCACATACTCTCATTGCCATATTATTCTGTTCAAGTACATCAGGGCAATCAGTTGTGAATTTCACACTTTGAAACCATAAGCCAAAATAAAGACGAACTATTGAAAAGTTTCTGTACCCTGATAAGCCTCTCTGCTGATGCAATAGTCCAAATCAGAGTAAGTAAAACTGAATTAGAAAAAAAACCCAGGTTTAAAGGATACCAGTGCACTTGTGTGGCCCTCCAGTCCCCCAGAGAAGAGACTGGGAAGGAAGATGGGAAAACCATGTGTTTGTTCTCTGGGGTAAATGTAAATACCCTGTGTTAGTGGTCCTGAGCATCTCTGGGGAGAGGTCATCGTTTGGTGGGCTTTTTTGGAGGTGGAGTTTGGACTGAGGCAACTCCCAGGGGAGGGGGCTTGGGATGGAACTTCCACTTGTATATTCCAGACTCTTTGGATATATGGATGCCAGGGGCTGGGGTGATGCTTCCAACCAAACACCCATCGCTAAGCTGTTTTGGTAAGATGTTTGATCACGCCAACACAAAACAAGTAATATAGATACATACAGGTATATTATATATATATATATATATATATATATATATATACATATATATATTCTGCTCTTGATAAAGGTATTGTGACTGTGTAGTTCATTTTAAAAATGTAATGTATAATAGTCAAACTTGTGGTCATGTTAGTTAGATTTTCTAGATGTACAGAGATGTATTTCAGATGGATAGGCATTCTTCAACCCTTTCAGAGACTACAGAATACAATGAGACACATTTGCTCCTGGCAGCACCAATCACTTCAAGAGGAAGATGGGCATCGAAGAGGCTCCTTATGGAGTGGGTTAGCCATTTGGGAAAAAAACTGCTCTTGCCTGGACTGCTTGATGACTGGACATGCAGGACCCACAGAGAAATGACTGTTGAACTTGCCTAAAGTTCAGGGTTCAGGGTTCATATTTATGAAAGAGTCTGCCAGACATTCTGCAGGACACAAAAGAAAATGACTAACAAACTGCCAATATAGCTGGAACTGACTTTGAAATTTCCTGCTTCATGGAAAAGTCTGCTGCATATTATGGGCTTGTAGGCTGAAGATGGATGCTCCAATGGTATAGAAGAACTTTGGGTGACTGTCCAGGCAGCAAGATGTCTCTGTCATTTCTAGAGTTTTGGAAGTTCATTACAATGCACTTCCTGTTTTCTTAGGTAATATTGTATCCTTCTGGAGCCTTCGATGGAGTTGAAGAATTTATAGTTATAGTTTTCCTTAGTTATATGTAATTTTACTATGTTAAAGTTAAAACCTTCCTTTTTATTTAAAGAGAAAATGGGAGGTATTATGGGATTTCCCTCTGTATGCTGTGATTACCATTGATTAATAAAGAAACTGCTTTGGACTTATAGCAAGGCAGAACTTAGGTAGGCGGGGAAAACTAAACTGAAGGTTGGGAGTAAGAAGACAGAGTTCAAACAAGACTCCTAGGACAGAGAGAGCTGGAGGAAACAAGCTCCACCCGGAGCAGAAGCCAGGAGCAAATCCAGCCCTGGGAGCCAATCCGATCCTGGGACACTGGCAGACCAGGATTGAGCCAACGACCTGACTCAGAGTCTGTGTGCTCCACAGGAACCTAAGTGGGACTGAACCAGTTACCTAAGACACAGAGAGAACAAGCTCCACCAGGAGCACAAGCCAGGAGCAAACCCAGCCCCAAAACATGGTCAGATCACGATTGAACCAGTGACCAGATCCAGAGTCAGCGATCACCACCAGAACAGGTCCAACTCCAAGCCAGGGACTTCTGCAAGAGGAGATCCAGACAGAAACAGATCAAAGCCAGCAGCCTAGGCCAAAGTAGGCCTGAGACAGCAAACTCCAAGGGAGCAGACCAAAGCACAGGAGCACTGAGCTACCTCCAGGAACAGGAATAACCAATGGGGTAACTAGAACTGTGACACTGACTATACCACAAGGAACAGCCATCTGAGCTTTGGATTCACCGGCACCTACAAGATTATTCAACAGAATCTCAGACAGCCCCAACCATACCTACTAGAGGAAAAGATGAGTAGAAAAGGTAAGATCACATGATACACCACAAAGAGCAACACAATACCAGTAGAACCTAAGGACCCTACAAAAGTAAGACCTGAACAACCAAATATGGATGAACCAGAAAAAAATGATCTAAAAAATAACCTCAAGAGAATGTTTGAAATTCTTAAAAATGAAATGAGAAATTACCTTAAAGAAATAGAGGAAAAAACAAACAAAAAATTGGAAGATATGAAATCACTTAAAGAAAACCAAGAAAAAGAACTCTGGTGTAGGAGGGTCTTCTGTCTACCTGTTGCTTTCATTGGTTGAATAAAGAAACTCTCTTGGCTTTTTGATACAGTAGAACTTAGATAGGCAGGGAAGACAGAACAGAATGCTAGGAAGAAGGCAGAGTGGCAGACACCATGAAGCTCCTGCCTGAGACTGATGCAAGTTAGAATCTTTCCCAGTAAGCCACGACCTTGTGGTGTTATACAGATTATAAGAAATGGGTTGAATCATGATGTGAGAGTTAGCCAATATTAGGCTAGAGATAATGGGCCAGGCAGTAATTTAATTTATACAATTTCTGTGTGGTTATTTTGGGGGTTAGCTGGGTGGCAGGATGCAGCCCTCTTCTCCTTACTACAGAACTCAAACATATAAAAGAAACTATTCAGGACTTGAAAACTGATATAGAAAAAATAAAGAAAACACAAGCTGAAGGAATTATAGAAACAGAAATCATGAGAAATAGATCAGTAACCACAAATGTAACCGTGAACAACAGAATACAAGAAATGAAAGAGAGAATCTCAAGCGCTGAGTGGAGACAATGAAAGCCAGAAGGTCATGGTCAAGCATTATGCAGACATTAAGAGGCCACGGATGCCAGGCCAGACTACTATACCCAGCAAAACTCTCAATCACCATAGAAGGACAAAACAAGATATTCCATGACAAATCTAGATTTCACCAATACCTAGCCACAAACCCAGCCATACACAAAATACTAGAAGGAAAACTCCAACCCAAGGAAGATGGCTACACCAACAAAAACACAGACAATTGATGATCTCATTGCAGCAAATCCCAAAGAAGAAAAAAAATGCACAAAATAACATTACCAACGAAGAAAACTAAATTAACAGGAGATAGCAACCACTGGTCATTAATATCCCTTAATGTAAATGGACTCAACTCACCCATAAAAAGACACAAGCTAACAGATTGTATACAAAAACAGAATCCATCCCTCTTCTGCATACAAGAAACACATCTCAACCTCAAAGACAGACATCGTCTCATAGTAAAAGGTTGGGAAAAAATATACCAATCAAATGGATCTAAGAAACAAGCAGGTGTAGCTATCCTAATATGTAACAAAATAGACTTCAAGATAAAATCAGTCAAAACAGACAAAGAAGGTGATTTCATATTAGTCACAGGAAAAATCCATCAAGAGGAAATTTCAATACTGAACATCTATGCCCCAAATACAAGGGCACCCTCATATGTCAAAGAAACACTTCTAAAGCTTAAAACATATATTAAACCCCACACACTAATAGTGGGATACTTCAACACTCCCCTCTCACCACTGGACAGGTCAATCAGAGAAAAAATGAACTGAGAAATAAGAGAACTAACAGATGTTATGACTCAAATGGACTTAAGAGACATCTATAGAATATTCCATCCAAACAGAAAAGAATATACTTTTTTCTCAGCACCTCCTGAAGCCTTCTCAAAAATTGACCAAATACTCAGTAACAAAACAAACCTCAACAAATACAAAAAAATTGGAATAACCCAATGTACCTTATCAAATAACCATGCTTTAAAACTAGAAGTCAACAGAAATACTAATTCCAGAAAACCCACAAACACATGGAAATTAAACAATGCTCATCTGAATCATCAGTGGGTCAAGGAAGAAATAAAGGGGGAAATTAAAGACTTCCTAAAATTTGCCGGGCGGTGGTGGCGCACGCCTTTAATCCCAGCACTCGGGAGGCAGAGGCAGGCGGATCTCTGTGAGTTTGAGACCAGCCTGGTCTACAGAGCTAGTTCCAGGACAGGCTCTAAAGCCACAGAGAAACCCTGTCTCAAAAAAAAGGACTTCCTAAAATTCAATGAAAATGACCACACAATATAACCAAATTTATGGGACACAATGAAAGCAGTGTTAAGAAGCAAGTTCATAGCACTAAGTGCCTACATAAAGAAGCTGGAAAAATTCCACACTAGTGAATTAACAGAACACTTGAAAACTTTAGAACAAAAAGAAGCAAACTCACCTAAGAGAACTAGACAGCAGGAAATAATCAAATTGAGAGCTGAAATCAACAAAATAGAAACAAAGAAAACAATAAAAAGAATCAATGAGACAAAGCGTTGGTTCTTCAAGAAAATCAACAAAACAGACAAACCTTTATCCAAACTATCCAAAAGGCAGAGAGAGAATATCCAAATTAACGAAATCAGAAATGAAAAGGGGGACATAACAACAGACACAGAGGAAATACAGAGGATCATCAGGTCATATTTTGAAAACTTGTACTCCACAAAATTGGAAAACTTAAAGGAAATGGACAACTTTCTGGATAAATATCACTTACCAAAATTAAATCAAGACCAGATAAACAAATTAAACAGACCTATAACTGCTGAAGAAATAGAAACAGTCACCAAACGTCTCCCAACCAAAAAAAGCCCAGGACCAGATGGTTTCAGCTCAGAATTCTACAAGACTTTCAAAGAGGAAATAATACCAATACTCCTCAAATTATCCCACACAATAGAAACAGAGGGAACATTGCCAAACTCTTTTATGAGGCTACAATTACCCTGATACCCAAACTACAGAAAGACAATACTAAGAAAGAGAATTACAGACCAATCTCACTCACAAACATTGATGCAAAAATACTAAATAAAATACTACCAAATAGAATCCAAGAACACATCAGAACCATCATCCACCATGACCAAGTCGGCTTCATCCCACA
>PVIU01000310.1:19455-142401 GCA_004026605.1 Ondatra zibethicus
AATAAAAACCACATGATCATCTCATTAGATGCCGAAAAAGCATTTGACAAAATACAACATCCCTTCATGATAAAGGTCTTGGAGAGAGCAGGGATACAAGGAACATACCTAAACATAATTAAGGCAATATACAGCAAGCCAACAGCCAACATCAAACTAAATGGAGAGAAACTCCCAGTGATTCCACTGAAATCAGGAACAAGACAAGGGTGTCCACTCTCTCCATACCTATTCAATATAGTTCTTGAGGTCCTAGCTAGAGCAATAAGACACCAAAGGGAGATCAAGGGGACACAAATTGGAAAAGAAGAAGTCAAACTCTCACTGTTTGCTGATGATATGATAGTTTACATAATTGATCCCAAAAATTCTATCAAGGAACTTCTACAACTCATAAACACTTTCAGCAATGTAGCAGGATACAAGATTAACTCAAAAAAATCAGTAGCCCTCCTGTACACAGATGATAAAAGGGCTGAGGAAGAAATCAGAGAATCAACACCCTTCACAATAGCCATAAATAGCATAAAATATCTCGGAGTAACTCTAACCAAACAAGTGGAAGACTTGTATGACAAGAACTTTAAATCTCTGAAGAAAGAAATTGAAGAAGACACCAGAAAGTGGAAAGACCTCCCATGCTCTTGGGTAGGCAGAATTGTAAATGTAAAAATGGCAATCTTACCGAAAGCAATCTACAGATTCAAAATCCCAGCAAAATTCTTCAAAGACCTCGAAAGAACAATACTCAACTTCATTTGGAAAAGCAAAAAACCCAGGATAGCTAAAAAAAATCCTGTGCAATAAAAAAACTTCTGGAGGCATCACAATTCCTGACTTTAAACTCTACTACAGAACTACAACACTGAAAACAGCCTGGTATTGGCATAAGAACAGACAGGAGGACCAATGGAACTGAATAGAAGACCTGGATATCAATCCACACATCTTCAAACACCTAATATTTGATAAAGAAGCAAAAAATATCAAATGGAAAAAAGAAAGCATATTTAACAAGTGGTGCTGGCATAACTGGATATCAATATGTAGAAAAATGAAAATAGACCCATATCTATCACCATGCACAAAACTCAAGTTCAAATGGATCAAAGACCTCAACATAAAGCCAGCCATACTGAACCTTATAGAAGAGAAAGTGGGAAGTGCACTTGAACGCATTGGCCCAGGGAACCACTTCCTAAATAGAACCCCAGCAGCACAGACACTGAGAGAAACGATTAATAAATGGGACCTCTTGAAACTGAAAAGTTCTGTAAAGCAAAGGACATGATCAACAAGACAAAATGACAGCCTACAGAATGGGAAAAGATCTTCACTAACCCCACATCAGACAGAGGTCTGATCTCCAAAATATACAAAGAACTCAAGAAATTGGTGACCAAAGAATACATGATCCAATAAAAAAAATAGAGTACAGATCTCAACAGAGAACTTTCAACAGAGGAATCTAAAATGGCTGAACGACACTTAAGGAAATGCTCAACATCCTTAGCCATCAGAGAAATGCAAATCAAAACAACACTGAGATTCCATCTTACACCTGTAAGAATGGCCAAGATCAAAAACACTGATGACAGCTTATGCTGGAGAGGTTGTGGGGAAAAGGGAACACTTCTGCATTGCTGGTGGGAATGCAAGCTGGTACGACTCCCTTTGGATGTCAGTGTGGCGATTTCTTAGAAAATTAGGAAACAACCTTTTTCAAGACCCAATAATACCACTTTTGGGTATATAGCCAAAGGATGCTCAATTGTGCCACAAGGACATGTGTTCAACTATGTTCATAGCAGCTTTGTTTGTCATAGCCAGAACCTGGAAACAACCTAAACGCCCCTCGACTGAAGAATGGATAAGGAAAATGTGGTACATTACACAATGGAGTACTACACAGCAGAAAAAATAGAGATATCTTGAATTTTGCAGGAAAATGGATGGAGCTAGAAAACATTATTTTGAGTGAGGTAACCCAGACACAGAAAGACAATTATCACATGTACTCACTCATAGGTGGTTTTTTTGTTTTTTTGTTTTGTTTTGGTTTGGTTTGGTTTTTTGAAACAGGGGTTTCTCTGTGGCTTTGGAGCCTGTCCTGAACATAGCTCTTGTAGACAAGGTTGGCCTCAAACTCACAGTGGTGGCACATACCTTTAATCCTAGCACTCAGGAGGCAGAGGCAGGTGGATCTCTGTGAGTTCATAGGTGGTTTTTAAACATAAAGCAAAGAAAAACCAGCCTACAACCCACAATCAATCCCAAAGAATTTAGACAACAATGAGGACACTTACATAGACTTACATAGATCTAATCTCATGGGAAGTAGAAAGTAGAAAAAGACAAGATCTCCTGCGTAAATTGGGAGCATGGGGACCTTGGGGGAGAGTTATAGGGGGGAGGGGAGAGGCAGGGATGGGAGCAGAGAAAAATGTAGAGCTCAATAAAAATCAATTAAAAAAAGGAGAAAAAAAGAACTAATAAGAAGCTAGAGCTAATGGGCCAAGCATTGCTTTAAAAAATATAGTTCCTGTGTGATTATTTCGGGTCTGAGCTGCTAAGCAGCCGGTAACCAACTAGCAGCCTTCTTACAACACAGGTCCACCAAACTAATAAAAGAAGTAGACTCTATAAGCATTTCTCCATGGATGGCACAAGAATAGAGGACTTAGGTTTATGACTCTGTGGTATTTGACCCCCATAAGCTCATGGGGAGTGGTGCTTTTAGGAGGTGTGGCTTTTTGGAGTAGGTGTGGCCTTGTTGGAGGAAGTGTGTCACTGTGGGGGCAGGATTTGAGGTTTCCTATGCTCAAGGTACCATCCACAGTCCATTTTCCTGTTGCCTTCTGACCACAACGTAGCTATCACCATGTCTGCCTTCTCCCCGCCATGATGATAATGGACTAAACCTCTGAACTGTAAGCGAGCCACCACAATTAAATATTTTCCTTTATAAGAGTTGCCATGGTCGCTCACACAGTCTCGAGTTGGCATCAGCCGGGAAGGCGGGATTGGGACTCACAGATGGCCCCATTGCCCCACGCAGAGCTTGTTCAGACACTGCTGCAGCTGTACCCTTACTTGTTGCATTGTTGCCAGCAGCTGCCAACCAAGGGCATCCAGGAGCACTGCAGGCATGCTGTCCGGCAGGGTTTGTGGGTTCACTCAGATGAAGACAACCCCGAGAGCATCCTGCAGATTATTAAAAGAGTCATTGAAGATGTCAACTGGATCACGAACAAGTAGAGAAAACAAACTGAGAATCCAGAGCTCGCAGCATGACTGTCCGGGAGACATTTGGAACTGAGAAGCATCTCTGCTTTTGGAGCTAAGCAGCTGCAGCAGCAGCACAGTTCTGGAATATTCTTCAACATTGTTGGCTGAAAGCAAGAACTCATAGGTGATGTTTGGTCAGGTGGCTCTTGTCAGAACAGCCATGTTTCCAGCATCTTTTTGTATACTCTTCCAGCCCGGAATGATATTCAGTTTGGGGAGAACTTGGTGGGTTTTTTGTTTTGTTTTTTTTTTTTGCTTCTTCTCTGTGTTTCTCATTTTTGTCTATCTGTTCTTTTACGTTGCTCCGAAGGCAGTTAATTTATTCTGGAGGTTCCTGCACCATTCTCCGAGCCCCAGAGCAGATGTCCCCTCAGACGGCCGTCTGTTCACAAGAAAGAGAACGGGCTTGAGAACCAGGCAGCTGTGGATCTGAATCCCAGCCAGCATCCACAGCTTCAGGTGCTGCCTGGGTGAGCCTGGGTGAGCCTGGGTGAGGTGCTGATGATGCATTCATTATGTGCCGCACACTGGCTTCGTGCATAGGGATGAAGGAAGCCACTGTGCTGCCCTCCCCCAGCTCCAGTTCTGTCTCCCATACACAGCATCCTCTCTCAGTGACTTGTCTGTTTGTCCTGTGCTGTCTCAGAGCCCCACCACCTCCAGCTGTGCTGTGTGGTGTCCAGCAATCTGCTAAGGAGCTGCTCCTCCTGTCCCCGTCCCTCCCAACATGCTCCAAGCAGAAGTCCTGGTCCTCGAGGTGATGAACCATATACCATGTGAGATTGGGAAAAACGTGCAAGCAGCCAGAGTAGACACCAGCAGGTCCAGGCTTCTGTGACCCCACAGTGTGTCCTCACTGGCCCTCTCGGGCTTTGACTCCCAGGGAAGGATGAGAGGGAAGGAGAGAAGGGAAGCAGGTCCAGGGAGAAGATAGAGAAGCCACACTGAGAGCTGATTATTCCCGGGGCACTCAGCCAGCAGGATGAGTTAGTGCCTGCGTGTGTCCTTGCAGCTATATGAGTTGGTGTGATCCCCGTCTATGCAAAAGTGCTTGACAATACTGAAGCATGTGTGCCAGTTTGTGAAAACTCACATTTTCCTTCCCTCTCTTTTTGTTTATTTTAGATAGGATCTCACTGTGTAGCCCTGGCAGGCCTTGAACTTTTGAACATTCAGCAATCCTGTCTCTGCCTGCCAACCACTTAGATTATAGGTGTACTCCCCCCCCAAAAAAAACAAAAAAAGAGTTGCCATAGTCATGGTGTCTCTTCACAGCAATACAAACCCTAACTAAGACAGACCCGTATTGACATTTGTTATTTTATACATTTTGGGAGTACCTGGAGTAATTAATGTTTGGCAGTATTTATTGAACTAATGAATCAAAATTTAATTTTTAGTTAATTCAAGATACAATTTCAGCTATTCCTGGTGTTGCATGCTTATACCTTCAGTAATTGGGAGGCTGAGACAAGAGGATTGCAAGTTAAAGGACAACCTGGCCACATAGTAAGGCCCTGTCTTGGGAAAAAAATACATGCTGAGAAAATTAACTCATTTATTATTAAAAAATTATGTGCAGGGTTGAAGAGATAGCTCAGCAGTTAAGAGCGCTAGTGTCTCTTCCAAAGGACCCAGGTTCAAATTTCAGCTCCCATAGAGCAGGTCATAACTGTCTGTAACTCCACTTCCAGGGAATCCAGCACTCTCACACGGACATACATACAGGCAAAATACCAACGAACATTAAAAAATAAAATCGCGTGCAGGGCTGGAGAGACGGCTCCATGGTTAAGAGCTCTGGCTGCTGCTGCAGAGAACCCAGATTCAGTTCCCAGCAACCTCATGGTGGATCACAACCTTCTATAACTCTAGTTTCAGGGGATCGCACCCCCTTTTCTTGGCCTTCTCAAGTACCAGGAATGAATGTGATGTACATACATGCAGGAAAGCAAAACACCCATATACACAAAATAGAAATAATAGTTTTTTTAAAGTCATATGTACTTACGGTTTAGGTAAATTTATAGTAATAGCTTAAAACTTATAAAGATGCAAACAGCAAAAAAAAGTTATCATTTTTCTAAACGTTAATGAGTCACTTCAACAATATAAAAGATTCGAATTACAAAGAGGTAAAATTATGGAGTAATAAAAATATTTCACCTAAATATTGACGCAAGTTTCTAATATTAAAACGTCTCTCTCATGATTTGTTTCCCGAGAGTTTTTTTCTATGAGCTCAACGATTTCTTCTAAACCCCACTGAAGTCGTTTGAAATATGGTTCTCTCAAATGTGAGATGTTTGGATGATGACATTCCTCACCCCGTTGTTTTCAAGGGTTGATCGAGCTGATCTGGCTGGGTAGGCAGATGTCCTCTTTCTCCATCGCCATTCTGTGTGTATCCTTCTGAAATCACTGAGCTCTGTCAGTGACTCCTTTCCCTTGCAAAGGAAGACCATGATTCAGCTAAGTGTGTAGAAGAAGCTACCATGGCTAGAATCTCTCAGATGAGCTTTCAAGGTAAGAGTTTTCTTCGTTTTCTAAATGGAAAAGGTGGCCTTGCAAATGAAGGAATACAATCGGAAGCCAGCTCATGAGGAAGGCACGGACACCAGAGTTGAGACGATTAAACTTACCCACGGGAAAGGCAGAGAAGAAGATGGGAAAGGAGGACCAGGATAGGTCTACAGTGTGTGAGGTTTCCTGGGATGGTGTATCTTCATTGTCGACTTGACCTTATTTAGAATCAGCATGGAAACACACCTCTGAGCGTGCCTATGATTCCCAGAAAGGTTTAACTGAGGAGGGAAGACATACCACGAGTGTGAGCAGCACCATTCCTGGGCTAGGATTGTGGACTAACTATAAAGAGGAAGGTGAGTTGAGCTGCAGCGCCGCTCTGTTTCCGATCTGCAAGTGCAACGCAATTCGCTGTGCGTGCTCCCACTAACGCGCCTCCCTGCCGTCAGGTATTTTGGCATTGCAACCTTGAAAAGTAACTAACGCAATCCCCCAGCAAGTGTTTAGAGCCTTTTCACACTATCCAAAGGACTGTGTCCTGGAGTGTTTCCAGGATTCAGCATCTTCAGCCTCCTCCATGAGAGCAGGATGGCTGCGCTCTCGGCAGGGACGCATGTCTAGGGACGTATGTCCTCTTCTTTTTATCCGGTTGAAACTTTACAGAGAACTTGGATCTCTCATGGCTAGTTAACCAAAACTTAAATGGCAGCTTCTCTTCTGCTTAAAGGAGTTGGGGAAGGAAACTGGGAACGGAGAAAAAAGGACAGGATGTGAAGTGTTACCAAAGTAACTTCTGGGACACGGTTAGAGCATCCCTCCCTCTATGCCACCCCACACAATCTTTCTCCGGGAACTACTTGTGGGGCACCCACTTTGTGCAAAAGATAAGTCCCTGAAAATTCTGTAGCAAGTAAAACAGACAGAAATGTATCTGCCCCCAAGAAACTGACACTCCGTTTTCTTTTAAAGTAATTGAACATATAAGATGCTACACAGAAGTGGGGTCCAGGGAAGCGCACCTGTATTCTTATTACTTGGGAAGCTAAGAGGACCACAGTTCAAGGCCCATATGAGCAACTTATAGAGACCTGTCTTGAAACTTTTGGAAAAGGTGGAAGGAATGAGCATGAACGTAGCAACCTCTAGTACTGCACCTGCTACCAAGAAAAGATAAAAGAAGCATACTAGATAGTACTCACCTAGTATGATGAAAAGGAGGAAAAGTAAAATGGGATAAAGGCATGAAATGTGATACCGGGGTGAACTATTAGTGTCTCTAGAAAAGAAGCTGTGGCTCTGGATCTGAAGACGGGAGAGAACACCAACTCACACCCTGACTTTCTCAAAAGCCCCTGAGCCCTAGATCTTAACTGCCCAGTTTCACAGTGAACTGAAAGTCCCTGAGGTTGCATAGCCTGCTTGCCTTCAGCTGAATGGAGTACACGGACTGCAGAGAGCTAGGCTGCTACAGGTTCAGAGCCCAGACTGCCTTGGACACTGGTCTCTTCATTGCGCTGTATCATTAACCTCTTTAGCTGACCTAACGTCCTCTTCACTTTAAGATAATAACTCTTGGGATGTAGGGCTAAGCTGGATTCACCTAGCATCCTCAAGCCTAAACGAGAGCGTCAACTCCCTTTTCTGAGACTTTACATACATGTAAACTTTCCCATAACACAAGTCGTCTAGAATAACTCTAATTCCCGTTCACTCATATTTGACTCAGAACAAACTTTTCCAAAGCTTTGTTGGTATTTTTATGCCAATACCTTTCAATATTCATTCTTTATTTTGTGGGTTTGAGCAAATCACCTAAGCTTTCTGTTTTGAATGTTACTTTCTTTGAAATGAGAATGAATATACTTAACTTGTAAGAAGGTTGATGAATCAATACAAAAGAACTCACGAGGCACTAAGTTTTAAAGATTCTCTTGAAAAAAAAAAACCCTTTCTGCTCTTTGACTTCAACACTGAAATGAAACTGATGATGCTAGACTACCTCACTGGCTTGAGGTGAGAACTGGAAGAGACCCAACACAGAGCTCCTCATGGAAGGAGCAAAGGTGTGATTCTTGCTCTGTTGTCATAGCTACTAGGTACTGTTGCTACCTTCTTAAGAATTGCAGCAGCAGCCTCATTGGGCAAATAGCCATTGGTACAAGATGGTATGACCCTGAAGGCATGGGTTGAGTAGCTATCTAATCTTAGTATAAAAGGAGGAGAGGCAAGTAGAATCCTCTGCACTTGGGGCTTGGGATGTAGCTCAGTTGGTAGAATGCTACTCCATCATCCACAAAGGCATAGGTTCAAGGCCCAGTGATGCACAAACCAGGAGATGCAGGTAAGAGGATCAGATATTCAAGGTCATCTTCAGCTACATAGCAAGTCTAGGACTAACTTGGCCTTCACAAGACCCTGTCTATCTGAAAAGGAGGAGGAAGGGGGCGGGGAAGAGGAGCAGAAGTAAAGGGGGAATAAAGAGAAAAAGGGAGGGGAGGGGAGGGAAGGAGACCGCAGCAGCAAAGAGCACAGTGGCGCTGAGAAGAAAGGCGGGGGGGGGGGGCATGGGAGGAGTTGCTGAAAATGGGGATTTTTCAGGGTGAAGGAACTGTAGCTATTCTCCAAGGAAAAGCCAGTGGAGAAACAGCTCCAAAAGAAGGATCCATGAAATTAAATTTGTTTAGTAGCAACATGAATGCCTGTCACGTCTCCAAAATCTTTAGCAGACAATTACACTCCGAAGGGTTTTATGATTCCTTTATGCAAATTTGGGGAAGACTTTGATGAGCCACGAGTGACCAGGAAAATATAAATTCCATGAGAATTTGGAGAAATCTTACAGGACATGGACACGGTGGTAAGAGAGGGAGGAGGGAAAGAGGGAGGAAAACACAGGGTTGATGGAGGGAGAAAGAGAGACTGTGTGTGTGTTTGGACAGGGGAAGGGCTCAGGTTCATAGCAGAGTCTAAAGCTCATATAATAGTGAGGCCTGGGTACGCAGTCTGTGTGAGTCCTTTATTCTACAGCCAAAGCAAAGTGGTGGACCAAGGTGTACAAGTCAGTCAGAAAGGGAAGATGAGCAGCTCTTAACTAACGGATGCGATGTTACAGACCTGCATCTCACCAAGATGAACTGATTCACCTTCATCTCTATCCCAGTAACAGTAAGAACCAAAACAGCCCTCATCGCCAGATGTGGCTGGAACCCTCCTAGCACCGGGTTCTACGTCTTTTTTAGGTTCCAAGAATGGGAAGAAACAACTGTGTAATCTAAAAGGCGTCAGCTGCCAGGACCCCCCATTCTTTGAGAGACTTAAAATTCTGAGTACGGTGACTAGGGTTGGCAAGATGGCTCACTGGGTAAAGCATTTGCGGCCAACCCTGACAGCCTGAGTTTGACCCTTAGGATCCACATGCTGGAAGCAGAGAACTGGCTCTCACGGGTTGTCCTTTGATCTCCACATGTTCCCATGAGGTAATAAAGCTCACTGCCTATCTTTGCTCAAGTACAACCATGGGCTGAAACCTCTGCAACCATTTAATAACTATGGTCAGTTATTTAGTCAAAACAGCAAAAAGGTAACACAGGAACACATAAAAGTAAGCAGAACATAAAGTATACAACAAGAGAAAATTGTTAACCGAGCCATTTAACATGACTAATATATGGCATGCAACATAGAAAAGCAAAAATACAATTAAAGTGGGCAGGTTGGAAGCCACACAAAATGAAATTAGAAGGATAATTTGGAACTGGATTGTGGTAGACCTTGAACATCTTCACAAGGAATCTGAAATTTGTTTGTAGGCAAACAATGAAGAGTTAGGAGACAACATGGAACACATTGATGAGCTTCCTTATAAAGGTTTAAGGAAAGCAAGCTCCCACTGCTGTATATTTATTTTCAACCTTAAGTATCAGGTAAAGTGTGAGATAAAGGTTTGTTAGTCTTTTTGAATCAAAGGTAATATATTATTGGGTCCCTGGTTAATTCTTTTCTTGAAGATGAAAACCTGGGATGGGATAGAGGCATCAGAAGAGATTGCAAAAACATAAGTCCTGTTGGCAGCTAGATCCAGAGTTTAGCTTCATTTCTTCAGAGTTGCAGGAGGATACATCTTGTCATCAACTATTGTTTTCTATAGCTTTTGACTGTAGGAGCAACACCCCCCCCCCAGTCCATCTGTAGCTTCTAGTCTCAGCAAAAAAAGAGCAGAAAGAACAGCACCTAATTTTCTGATAGAAAAAAAAAACGTCCATTACAAGGATGGTTGTCCCTGAATTATCTCCATGGGCATCATGTCAAATCTCTTCATTCTCTTCAGGAGAAGGAGTGCCCTTGGGCTAAACAACTCATGAAATTACACAGCCATGCCTCATCCATCAGTCACCTGATAATGTTACCAGCTGCAGTGACTGCATAATATTCATATAAAACTTCAGCCTCATGGGAGATAAGAAATCATGTAGTCATATTAGCAATGTTTCCTACTAATGATGCCTCAGCCTGAGATTGTGAAAGAACAGGGGAAGGTTTAAATTGTTTCTGGAAATATCTACTGCTACATGCATAAATATATATAAGTATCTTAAGTATATATTTTTTATAAAATACTTTCCCTGATCAACTGAATGTTTAGAGATGGGTGATTAAGTTGAAAGACAAAGGAAGTTTATCATATAACACAAACTATGTCTTCCATGGGATGACCTTAAACAAAAATTCTGAATTAGTGGTAGGACAAGCAAGTACTGGTCTTGCCATCTTGCAAAGAAGTCACTGCCTATTCCACAGCTCATGGGAAAATACCCAATTATCCTGATTGGTTTTTTGTTTTTTTCAAAAGAAACAGAATTTGTAACTGAGCCTACTTGGCTCCAGTCTGCTACAATGTAAGTGGTAATAGTATTACTAATGGCAATAGTGAAGATGGTGATGATGGTGATAGTGATGGTGCTGATGATGGTGATAAATTCTGATGCTAATAACACTTTAGACATACCAATGTCATCTTCTATGGAGAGAAAAAGACAGAGAACCCCAAGTATGAATGGAATGGGGGACACTCCAGGAGAGGAAGGAAAGGAACATAGACAGAGTTACGGAGTTGGTATCAGTCAGAGGAGGTCAGAGATTGGTCCTCTTATCCCCAACTATTCTTGTCTCTCTAGGAACAAGTAAATCCACTCCAATAGCCTTTTACATTTTGATTTAATCTTTATCACTCCTCCAGTGTGGGAACAATACTCTGTCAATGAATTCTTCTCATCATATCCACAGAACTTACATGGATGCTGAAAGCAAATGAAAGCTTGCTTGACCAGTGGTGAAGCTTGAACTAACTGAGGGGCCCCTGGCAGTAGGACCAGGATCTATCACTGGTGCATGAGCTAGCTTGTTAGAGCCCATTCCCTGTGGTGGGATGCCATGCTCAGCCTTAATGCAGCAAGGAGGGGCTTGATCCTGCCCCAACTTAATGTGCCAAACTTTGTTGACTCCCAATTGGAGCCCTTACCCATTGGGAGGAGTGGATGGGAAGTAGACTGGGGGAGGAGGGGCAGGAGGAGGGGCAGGACGGAGAACTGTGGTTGGAATGTAAAACAAAATTAAAAACATAAATTAATTTAGAAGAAAAGAAATCTCCCCCCCTAGCAAAAATGTTGGCAGCCTTTAAAACAGGCTCCTCTGACTTTTTATTTTCTATTTTTGCTGTTTTGTTTTTGTTTTTTGAGGTTTTGTTTTGTTTTTGGTGGCAGCAAATGCTGGGTCTATCTCAAGCTTCCCCTAACTCTCAGCAATCCATGTACATCCATCCCCAGAGGCCCCAGGGCCTCTGAGAAGCAAGTAGCAAATGGAACGAAAATGGAACAAATGATCCACAGCCCCAGAGCTTCATTTCCAGAAGCATCTGGTGGCTCCTACCAGATCTCTGAGGCTGGAAATGACAGGAAGCAGTAAAGGCAGCTATGTGGTCCAAGGGAAAAAAAAATAAAAAACTTACAGACCTGAATGTCTTGCCATTATTAAATTTCCCACTGGACCAGCATCTCCAAAGTTTGCCAGGTTTTGCCTAACCTCCTCCACATTTAAAAGTCTCCGGAAAACCAGGAAGGCCTTTTAGGGGGGCGATTCATTCATGTTTGGACTCGGGCAGACTTAGGAACCTATGATAACATTGTCATTACCCTGCCCAGGCACACCACAGAGCAGCCAGAAAGCTCTCCCTCAATGGACACAGAATTTCCCCTGGAATTTACAGAGCAGAAACCTTAAACACATATCACCAGAAGAACCAGATTACATAATGTCTCCATCACCCTCCTGACAGCTACAATTATGAGTCAATCCTGGTTTAAATATGAAACCGGAAACTCCACATTTCCCCCCCCCCTGACTATGTGGCAGGCTAAGTTAGAGCTCTCCAGGCCTGTCAGGTTGGAGATCTGAGCTGCTTCCACAGTCACTAATCTAGCAAGAGACCAAATGACCCAGTAATTAAAAGCAGTACTGCAGAGAGCCCTGCTCTGGGCCAGATGTTGCAGAGCCCGGCTCCAGGCCAGATGTTCTCTTTGCTTAGCCATTATCCACAGAAGGAACAGAAATGCCCTCCCCCCCCCAACCCCTTTAAATTCTCCTTTTCTTTATCCTTTCCAGCTAATTTCCGGCTTCTGATCTTTCAATCCCACAAAATAAAGTAAAAATAAAAGCCCCATTACGAAAAGATGGCCTGTTATTGAACACAAGACTGTAAGTTGTAATGCACTCTGCAGTCTCCTCTTTGTACTTCTTAAAGCATTCCAGTGCCAGAGACATTAAGTTACCCTGGCAACCTCACATGACTAAGGCTCCAGAGAGCCCCACCTAGCTGCAGGGACTCATTTAAGTCAACAAGGGCCACCCCTACACTTAAGTAGCCCAGAGACTAAGTAAATAGCACTGCTGGTGGGGGAGTGGGGGTTATTTTAGGGACCAAAGACTGCTGAATGAGGCAGCCCCTCCCTTCCCTCCCCCCCCAAACACAAGACAAATAAAACTCTCAATCCTACCCTTGAGAGAAGCCTCATTAAGGTCATGGGTCATCTGGTAAATAAAGGAGAGGTCTTCTGGGCATTTTTCTAGCTAATGGTCAAATTACAAGGCTCTAAAAAAAAAGCTACTAATTCATACCTGCAAAAAACAGCAAGGCAACGTGTGATAGAGCTATGATGGTCTTATCAGACTGGGGGATGCAGTTTGCATCTGTCTCCCAGTATTCAGAATCTGGTTACTATACTGTAGGCTGCCCCAGCTTTAGAACCTCAGAGGCCCGAAGGATAGTTCTGGGACAAGGAGACTGGAAAAACAATCCTCTAATTAGTGGTCGTAAATAAATTGCCTTACAATTTAAAGGAGTTTATTCTCTTTCGAGACAGAGTTTCCATGTGTCCCAGAATGGGCCTTAAACTCATTATGTCGCCGAGGATAGAACCTTACCAAGTGCTGAGATGGCTGGTGTGTACCACCCACCACACCTGGCAGGAACAGTCTACTCTTGCCTGTAGCAATCTCCTCTGGATCATTAATATTTGCTAAAACCACTGCCTGCTCATGACCAAGCTGAAAGACAGAAAATGCTGCTATCAACAACAAGAAACAGGATTACTAGAGGATTTAGAGAAAACTCACCAGCTATGTTGTATGAAGGGCATTGTTCTCACGCTAGTGTGTGGCCTGCGTGCTAGCCCAGAGCCATCTCCTATGGGCGGCTCTATGCCGTGTTGTTTGTGTCTACGTGGTTAAACAGAATGAAACAAGGGGTCAAAGAATCTCAGCTGTCAGGCATGATGTCCATATGAAAGCAAAATAGCAACCTGATGACAACCAAATGAAACCCCAGGACAAGAGAGGAAGTTCTTACGCACAGCAATGTGCTTGTGTTCAAACTCTATCCTAGTCAATAAGGAAACATCAGGGCACCATTTTAAAGTGGGCTTTCTGCTACACTTTGCTTGATCAGTGTGTGTGAGTGAGAGAGACAGACAGACAGAGACAGACAGATAGACAGACAGACAGAGAACAGAAGAGGAGTTTGCATTTACTTATCAGGCCATCACTTGATGGTATCACTGCATCATTGCCAAGTTATCCTTGAGGTAGGGCATCCTTTTCCATCTCATGTTCATTTGCTTCATAACTGATTGTGTGTGTGTGTGTGTGTGTGTGTGTGTGTGTGTGTATTAAAGAAGTCACATATTGGGGCTGGAGAGATGGCTCAGCGGTTAAGAGCATTGCCTGCTCTTCCAAAGGTCCTGAGTTCAATTCCCAGCAACCACATGGTGGCTCACAACCATCTGTAATGAGGTCTGGTGCCCCCTTCTGGCCTTCATTGATACACACAGACAGAATGTTGTATACATAATAAATAAATAAATAAATATTTAAAAAAAAAAAAAAAAAAGAAGTCACATATTCCAGGCCTCAGAGAAAAAAAAAAAACAACAAAACAAATAGAAGTAAGTACAAGACAAGCCCCAAGTAACAATCACCATGGAGACATATTGGAGCAGCATATAGGAAGCAATGATGTTTACTATGCACAGCCATTGCTCTGGCCATCCTGTTTCCATGGCATGCTTAAAGAATGAATGATGGACTGGGCACACTCCTTATTGACAGAAAACATGATTCACATTAGCCAGAACTAACCATCCCCAAAGTTGGAAAGAATGACTCCTTCACCTGAGTGCTCCCCTCTCGTTTGGGTCATTTCAGGAAACACTTGAGACATGCCTATGCTCTCAAAAATATTTCCCAACCTTCCCTTCAAACTTCTCAACATTTCCCTAGCCCAGGATCCTCAGGACTAAAGATCCTATTTCTTGTTTGGAATTATAAAGTTCAAATAGACAAACAAACCAAAAACAAAAACCCCAGAGCTTCCAGCTTCGTTCATGCAGTCATTGAATATATCTGCTAAGCACTGACAGGCCTTGTTAAGGATCTCCTCAGAACACAGAACCTTTGCCTCCATTTCCAAAAAAAAAAAAAAACCGGAATCATGAACGTCAAGGCAGCACAAGCCTGTAATCCCCAGCACTTGGGAGGTGGAGGTAGTCGGATCTTGAATACAATATCATTTTTGACTACAGAGGGAATTCAAGACCCTGTCTCAAAAGCATACAACAAACAGAGCTACAACAAAGGGACCATGTTCTCTAGGAAGCACCTGCTGGAATACAGGCAGACTTTAACAACCAGTCCCGGGGAAAGGGGTATAACCAGAGATCGCAGTGAAATCTTTTTTCATGGGTGTTATGGGGGCTCCAGTTCACACACTTGCCACGTGTGCATATGTAAGTGCCCACCTCCAATTTAGAAAGAATTTCCCAAGCACTCCCGTTTTTATGGCGTCAGTTCTCTGGCCTTAGGATTTTTCACTGTAACAGACGAAAACCGCTTTATCCCCCGGAGCAGTTTTGTGAGCTTTCCACAGTCACCCACTTGTCTCCAGGGAGGAAGGAAGAAACTCAAGAGTCTCAAAATAGCCGCCCGGTCTTAGTCTTTCAACACGTACAGGTTACATCACTTCACGGGGCTGGCTGTGACATCACTTCTAGACCTGAACACAGCCCGCCACCCCACCGCTGAGAAAATGGAAAATGCTGAGCCACAGCCTCAGGACTTCCTTGTCTAGAGGCCCAAACCTGACAGCAGGGCAGGTGGGTGTAGAGCTCAGCAATGGAGCCTTTGAAAGCAGGAACCCAAGCTCTGCAGGTCAGCTTGCCTCAACTCCAAACTGGGTTCCACCCCGCCACACACACTCCCACCCCCTGGTGACAAGCAATCTGTTTATGGGGACGCTTTTGTGAGGTTACAGAATCTCTGCATGAGAGGGAGCTGGTTCTAGCCTGGTCTCTAGGTAACCCGCACACCAAGGTGCACAAACACGGTAGGGCAGAGAAGAGGGGTAAAAAGAGAAGCTGGCCGACCCGGGACCCCTCCCGGGCCGCCGTGAAACGCGCTTTAATTGCTTCAAAGAACCCTTCTCAATGGGGTTTCAGAGGCGCGGGAGCGGGTCCCCGGCGAGGGCTCCTTTCCGGCTGGCCAGCATTCCTGGGCGCTGCGAGGGGAGAGCCCGCGGCTCATTTCCATGCCTGTCGCATACTGCCTCCGTTGTGCCTGGCCGGGCCGCGAGGGGAGCGCGGCTGGCAGCGAACAAAGCCTTATTCATCCCCGAGGACGGCTTCCTCCCGGACCAGCCGTGGCCGCAGATGGGCTGGCTAGGGCATGCCATCCATCCCCAGGCTGGGGAGCAGGGCCCCGCCCGCGCACAGAGTGGTGATGTAGAGCGCCCCCGGGCTGCGGTACCCAGGCCTCCACGGCAGGGGAGAGGCTGGGCCGGGACAGGCAGACACTGAGGCTTTTCAGCCGGGAAATCCCGTGTCCTCGCCGGCTCCTTGAGAGCTAGGATGTCAGTTTCCACCTCCCTCTTCCCTACTCCAGCCCCCTGGGATGGTACGGTCCGTCTTTCCAGTTGTGAGGAGACTTTGTTTCTCCTCTGTGGCCTCTGCAGTCCCCACGAAAGGGGTCACTTCCTGACTTTTGTGTTTCTTCAATCCAGTGCCTTCAAAGTTCCTCCCCTCTGGTTGTGACTAAGTGCGTAATTGCGAGGCTTATCCTCACGGTTTTCCAGAATTCAAACATCCCTCTAGGTTAAAGTCTGGGGCTGGGGCTTTACAATTAACGTCATTTGTTGGTGTTTGTTTCCCTCTCCACTGCACTACTGCGGGGTGGGGGGAGGGGGAGGCGTGTGTATGTGCAAAGAAAACGCAGTTCTGCAACCGTGTTTGCAGACTCCCAGAGCTTTTCCTTCGGTCCCACGTGTTAGACCAGACCAGAGAAAGCTACAGAACTCTAACATGGACCAGAAGCGAGTGGGGGTCACTTTTCCTTCACACTGAAGAAGCCCCTCCAGGCTGGCTTCCACAGCCCAAGACAGAAACAGGTTCCAGACACATTCCTCCCCAGCGGGTGCAACAGGGCATGGCAGGATCAAACAGCCACCAGACACAAGGGAGACTGGCCCCAATCTGTCCATCTTACAGATAAGAAGCAGATAAGATCTGAGAAGGGAAAGTATTTGTTCACCTCAGGCGGAAGCTAGTTCATGGGAGGGGGGTTGAATACACCCTCAAATAAAAATTCAGCGGCCATTTTCAAAAAGAAAATCACCAAGAAAAGTTGTTATTCACGAAGTAGATTTACTTTGTTGCTTGTGTCAAAAGAGGCCTCCCCTCCAGTGCGTGAGAATTGTTCCTAAGTTTCTTTTACTTCCTGTGTTTTGAACACCACTGGCCTCTCGCCAAGAAGCCCTCTTTCCTCTCCTTCAAAATGTTCACATGCAGATAGAGTGACTCTGTACTGGTTATTTCGGAAGATATTGGGGGTGGGGTGGAGTTCTAAGTGCTTTACACAGATTCTAGAACTTTCCCCATTTCACTGAAAAAGAAACCAAAGCTCAGAGAGACAGGTTAACCTTTTCAAGATCACACACAGGTTTATTGGCCAAAGCTGATCTTCTGATCTCTTCTGCACAGAGGCTTAGCTTACTACAAGGCACTGCACAGCCACAGGGCAACAAACTATGGCACAGGGAGGCTCTCGGCATGCACCCCTGCTGCTGGAGAGGAGGTGGGTGGGGGAGGGCTCCGGCTACCTGGAGAGGAGAGCCAGCTGAGGACTTGACAATTTACCTGGGAATATTCTTCCAGAATACAAAGTAGTGAGTTAATCCTCACTGCCTGAGCCGCCTTAGCCTTCCAAGGAATGCTCTGGAAATAATACTATCTTGGTTTTCTGTCAGAAAAAAAACTGGAGTTCAAAGTTCAGACCTACCATTTCCAAGGTGTGAGACTTTTGAGAAGTTATTTAAGCACTTTAATGATGTCTCCTCCTCTATTAACCAGAGAAAATAAGCACGTTTATCAACTGTGTTCTTGGCAGGATATAAACGAGCCGGTCCATATGAATGTTCAGCTCCATGTTTTCTTCATATTGTCAGATATGTTTAGTTTAAAACAAAATTTCCTTTAGAACATAGTTACTGCCCCCTGTACATGTCCATCCTAAATTAGCTAAAAACTCTACATTGTGTCTCTTCACTGGTTAAGTAGTGATTGTCTCAAACCTTACCAGTCATCACAGCAGAAGGGACAAAGAGAGCGTTGGAAAGTAATTACAGTGGTAATGAGTGGTCAGTCTGGAAATACCGGATGATATCATTCCTCCATAGCTCTTCATCACTAATACATGCTCCAGCTACTAACTCCAAGTATGATAAAGCCAGGGCCAGGACCTGTCATTCTGCTCTGTCCCTATTTCGGGGGACATCAAGGCCTGAAATATAGGTCTGAAAATGCATTGAGATCAGTATTAAGGAGGACCATCAATTAACCCAGCTTTCTTTCCACAGGAGAGAAAATAACATTTTTTTTTTGAGACTGCCAATGTCGCAGCTGGTCCATGACACTTCACAGAAGGGTCTATCTCCTCAGTAGTCAGGTTATGATGAATTCAACGTTAGCTTCAGCTACAACAGGCAGCAAAAGTTCTGTTTCTTCGCGTTCCACCTTCCCATAAAAGAGGAAAGAGCGTAGAGTGAGGTTCCTCTTCTGTACCCTAAGGCTGAGGATCATGGTGGGAAGGACAGAAAGCTTGTGAATAAATGCAAAGCCAAGTTCCTGACCAGGGAACTAAGACTCTGGTTTGCTTGTCCTACGATCCTAGCACTTGGACGGTAGAGGATTTGGAGCTCAAGGCCATTCCTAGAGAGTTCAAGGCCAGCCCAGGGCTAAAAGGAGCCACAGTGACAGTGAAGGCCTCCCTCCTCTGTGATCTGGCCAGCTGTGTCTTGCAGAAGCCCTTCGCACAATTCACTTGCCTTTGTTCTGGTGTTTGGAAGGCATCTGGAGTTCATTTGATGCATGCTTTGCTCGTAACCTAAAGTCCATTTCTCCCATGTTAGACTTCTGCTTACCTATCTCCCTTCTCCAATTATCCTACACTGTTCTTTTGTGTGTGTGCTCATTCCTGGAGTCTTGGTGCGATGGTTAGGATGTTGTGCTCTAGAGGTCCATGCACTGATAGTTGGATGGGAAGAATCGCAAGGCTGAGTAGGCAGATAGGGCTTGGTATGTGTGTGGGGGGGGGGGAGTTGATGTGGTCCACCCTCATTGAAGGGTTAAGGCTGGTTGTGAAAGCTGAGTGGGGCCCCACAGAATTGCTTCTCAGGGAAGGAAAGTACTGAATGCCCATGAGTTTGATCTTCCTTCTTTAAGGGCTCTCCTCTTCCTCCTCTGCTTTGCTATATAAAAGTGTCAAGGAGTGGGAATGAGGGACTTACAGAACTGGAGGCTGACGTCTTCTGCTCGAACCTTCCACGTTTTTTTAGAAGGTGGTCGTATCAGGATCAGGAGTCTTGTAAGCCTGTCTTTACTCATTAAGTACTCAGCCTTGGGTATTTTCTTACAATTCAAAACAGACTAAGACATTTAGGTATCTTAGACTTTTAGTCATTGTTAATAGCGTACATATTTTCAAAAGCATAAATTCATAGCTGAGCATAAAATATCCAGCTGCACATCTAGTTATCTCTCAAGGCTCCCTTCCCTTCCATTCTCAATTAAAGGGCATAAGTTTCACCCCGGAAAAGCAGCTTGACTCGTGGGAAGGCCAAAGACAGGTAGCAAGCTATTCCACAGAAACAACCTGATTATCTGGTATTGTCCGAACTTCCTGGACCACAGGCTTCCCCGGGGGCAACAGTAAACCAAATTCTTGAAGAGCATGTCTCAAAAGGATAACTAAAACTTGCGATTTCCCCCAATAAGAAAATATAACCCAAAAGTGTCTTGATGGAAAATGAGTGTGTCGGAGCACTTGGGACCCAGTAAGTAAAAAGAACAGAAACTACCCAAATCACATTAAAACAAACAAACAAAAAAAATCAACTGAGAGATACCAGCTGAAAATATGGAGATAATAGGAAGCTGCTTTTTTTTCTATTATAATTTAAATGTTTAGAGTGTGGCTCTATCAGTTATGGTCATCCATAAAAAATAAGTAAATAACACGAAATCTGGTGGTATAGGCCTGGAATCCCAGCTACTTGGGAGGCTGAGACAGGAGAATCACCAAGTTTAAGAACTTCCTGTGATGCTACAGAGGTGGTCCAAGACTGGTTGGCTGACTTGGTGAGAGCGTCTCAGAATTTAGAAGAAGGATGGGTGGGTAGCTCAGTGGAGAATGCTTGCCTAATGGTACAGAGGCTTTAGGTTCAATCCATAGTATTTAAAAAAAAAATGGGGGCGGGATGAGTAGAAAGCCCACAGCTGAAGAGGATGCCTTCCGGGAAAGATGTGTAGCAGCTGCCCTTGAAGAAGGCCCCCTTCCTTGCTGCACTTTGAGCCAGCACCAGCTGCCTGGATGGAGAGGCCACATTTGGGCTCCCCAGGGTTTTCTTTTAGCTGCTTCCTCTGCTTGCAAAGTGGGAACCACCCAGGCGGCTAAGCAAACAATGGAATAGAGTGCGTTACGTCCAGCCTGGACCAGGAGGCCCCCTGAAGGCTGAGACCTCCTGCAAAAGGGACTGAACTTGCAGAGAGGGGGGTGGGGAGACGGACTTCAGAGCAAAAGGATTTCAGACCAAAAAACCATTTAAAAGAAACAGGAAATGAGTCCCTTAAAGCCAAACCATGTGGAAAGACAGGCCACATCGTTTAAATAAAACAACAATACAAGTCTATATAAATGTCGTTAGTCCCACATTCCTGAAAGTCATTGGTCCAATGAGGAGTAATCTATATATTTAACAAACATCTCTTAAGAACCTGACTGTGGTCATCTTAAAGTTTTGAATTAAATGCCATCTCAGCCCTCCTGGGACATCATACGCTCTAATGAAAGAGATAGACATGGGGGGGAGAGAATCTATTAAATCTGGCACTGAAAAAAAAAAAGGAAGCTGGAGGGAAGGAGAGAGGGAGGAAAGTGGAAAAGTCCACTAGATTTAGCAATTGAAGAAAAAAAAATCCCAGGCTAGGAGATGGCAGATAAGACAACTAGTCGAAGAGATAAGGGAGGACACCAAAGAAAGGCTATTATCTTCTGAAACTCTGCCAAGGGAAACCAGGAGTGAAGTGGGGGCGGGGGAGGAATTCAGCCCTGAGGCGTGTGTTTTCCCAGGTGAGAGGCCTGGACGCTTTGAAAGTGAGGAGTCAGGAAGAGCAACCGTGGAGATGCTAGATAGTGACGGCTTGGGAAGGGAGGCTTCAGCGTACTCAGCACCGTTATCTCCCTCTCGGAATTCATGTCCTATCAACAAGCTGCCAAAGGCTACTCCTAAGAGCCTGCTTCTCCAGGTTTTTCTCCCTGCGGTGTTGGAACAGGACCCAAGAGCTGATCTTGTATAAATTTGGCACTTTTTAAAACAATGATCTTTTAGAATTTGTAGATTTCTGTCCACTCCAAAGGCATCAGATTCATAGTTTTATGCTTCCTTTATGTCTCTTCCTTCTTCACAATTATTCTAGGAAACATGACCTAAAAGTGTCAAACCCAAGAAATACAGATGCCCTGCCAATCACTGGAGTCAGAGAAATAGGTTTTTCTTTTCTGTTTTGGGTTGATTTATGCGATTGTTTTGTTTGTATTCAGGGTCTCCCCCAGGAATGTAGCTCAATGCTTTGCTTGCCTAGCATTTGGAAGGATTTTGGATCCATCCTTAGCCCATCAGTGGTTCGCCTGGAAATCACTAGGTAGTCCTGGCTGATTTGGAACTCCTGGCAATCCTTCTGCCTCCACTGAGTGCTAGGACTACAGGTGTGAGCCACCATGCTCAACACAAAAGATTTTAGTTTTTAATTATATTTCGTTTTAATCTATTCAAAGTTGTTTATCAAAACTCATTGTTTTATCACATATAAATCAGGTCACAAAACATGGGTAAATTAAACAGGATGAAAAAAATTTTTTAATGACAATACATTTTCCATTTCTTACATTTTATTCTTTTTTCTTCAGTGTATCAAAATGAATGCCAATTTTCTAAAAAAAATTGAATAGAAAAGACAACAATGAAATAAAATAACTCTCTTCAATGAAATTTTTAAAAAATCTTCAAGTATAAAACATTCTAGAGGTCAGAGAAAATGTCAAGAGGCAGGGTGAAGATAACTTGAGAAGCAGATCTTATCTTGCTCATGCTTAATTGTCTAATAATAATGTTCCAAATAGGAATACTTGATGCTGCTGAACATGAGGCACTGCTGCTACATGAGAGCCAGCTTATGATGACATGTACCTATGTAATATACATGAGAGCCAGCTTATGACATGTACCAATGTGCGTTACATGAGAGCCAGCTTATAATATGTATCAATGTGTCTTCAAGTAAGAGCAGAGGCCAGAGCAGATCAGATAACTAAGCGGCTGGAGAAGCTGGAAGGAGGCAGATCTAAAAATGCCAATGTGTTTTCTTTTTTGGTTTTGTTTTGTTTTGTTGAGACAGGGTTTCTCTGCATAGCCCTGGCTGTCCTGGGATTCACTCTGTAGACCAGGCTGATCTCGAACTCACAGAGATCGCTCTGTTTCTGCCTCCCGAGTGCTGGGTTTAAAGGCGTGAGCCACCAACGCATGGCTGCCAATGTGTTTTAATGTTCATACCGTAACTGTATTTCGCTTAGGTGCGAGGAAAGTAAATATTGCTTTTCCCTTTAATGGCCAAACTGCTTTAAGAACAGTTTATCGGTTTGATCTTCAAGTAAAAGATTTTGAAAATAATTTAGCTAAATTTTCTCTACCTAGCTCCCTCTTCCATTATTAGTAAGAAATTGTCTAGAATCAAGTTTGTGGAGCCAGAGAGGGGTGGGGTTGATGAAAACCACCCAGGAGTTATTTACTGTACAAAAAAAAATGAATGTTCTTATAAGGTTAATAGCAATCCTGATATTTACTCTTTTTACATTTGACCTTTCTGTTTTAGCTTTTCTTCCCTTA
Organism: Ondatra zibethicus; assembly: GCA_004026605.1. NCBI lineage: Eukaryota > Metazoa > Chordata > Mammalia > Rodentia > Cricetidae > Ondatra > Ondatra zibethicus. Next base: position 42,308 of record PVIU01000310.1, read on the forward strand.
TCTTTCTTTTTTCAAAATGTGTGTGTGTATGCTCAAGTATGAATGTGCCTTTTTTGAAACAGAATATTCCTGAATAGAAGAGGCCTACTACAGAGAAACTATCAACCCTGTCATTTCTGAAAATATTTTTTAAAAAAGTAAAGAATTTATTTAGATTGGTCATAATAAGAAAAGTAGAGATATTTTTCGATATATCGCTAATCACCAAGTTGATATGTTTGTAAAATCCTACTCCTACCCCTGATAAGCCTTTCCAGTTCTCAAATCCTATGAGTTTGCCTTTGACTATTAAGGAAAGACACTGGGCTAACTAAGCATATTATCATAATAAACGCATTATGTTTTTAATTAAGGACTTCAAAGAGGTTTAGAAAACCCACATTCAAAGCAGACATAAGAAAAAGATAGCGCTCTTCCTGTGCGAGACTGTGGGTACTCAACCCAGTGAGAAGTGGCAGTCTGTGACATCAGAAGTCCCCTGGGAATACCTATCGAATCCCGTGGAAGCTGCTCAGAGCTACACGTGACTCAGCACTCAAACCTAAACCAAGGGCAGCTGAAGACTCTAAGCATCCTCAGAGGTGGTAAGAAACACCTGCAGATGCTGTTGCTTGCAAGGCATCTTTCTGGACACTCTGCAGGACTCAAAGACAAAGAAAATGCCCTTCCAATTTCCTAACCACTCTTACATCCAGAGGCTGGATAAAAAATAGAAGACAAAAAGCCAAGATATGAAAAAGACCCTTTTTTATGGAAAGGAACTAGGGAGGGGGTGGTAAGCAGTAGGGACAAATGTCATCTGTTAATGGAAATACAGAATTGAATGTAGGCATGGAAACTAAGTGTAAAGTGTCGCCAGAGATATCATCAGGAGATAAACATTGCTATTTGACAAAACCAAGTGGTATCTCTACAGATCAACCCAAGAAAGCTTTAATCCCAAAGAAAGAATGTCAGTCCAGCTGCCAATGTAGTAACATTCTTAGCCCCTGTCACTCCCCCCCCCAAAAAAAAACATTAATTCAACTCCATTTGGTTCTAGTTATCACAAAATTGGACTCAGGGGTAGACCATACCTGTGTGGTTTATAAAGCTGCTATGAGGAGATGTTATTCCCTGAAGCCTCTGTGGTGCCACTGGACTAAAGGTTTCCAGAAGATGTCACCGGGTGATCTGAATGTCAAGATCTGATGATTTAGGGGCTGGGATTTCCTTAAGCTGAGTTAAGTATCTAGCTTAGAAACCCAGAGTATATCATTGTACTGGCTTGCTTTATGTCAATTTGACACAAACTAAAGTCATCTGAGAGGAGGGAACCGCAATTGAGAAAATGCCTGGTATTAATAAAATGTCAAAATAGCATACATGGTTAAAATACAATACAAAATACAAAAGTATGTTGATTGTTTCAGGTGAAAGTAAAAGAAAGCCTGCTGAATCATTGGGCAAACTGGGAAATCATTTTTTAATAAACAGATCACATCATTACACAGAAAAAAAAAAGATTGGGCTGTAAGCAAGCTTGTAGGGCCTTTTCTTAATTATTGATGGATGGGGGAGGGCCCAGCTCATTGTGGTTGGAGCCATGCCTGGACTGGTGGTTTGGGGTTCTATAAGAAAGCAGGTTGAGCAAGTCATGAGGAGCAAGCCAATAAGCAGCATTCCTCCACAGCCTCTTGTACCAGCTCCTGACTCCAGGTTCCTGTGCTGTTTGAGTTTCTGTCCTAACCTACTTCATTGGTGAAAAGTGATTTGGAAGTGTAGGCCAAATAAATTCTTTTCCTCCCCAACTTGCTTTCTTTCTTGTTTTGGTTTTTTCTATTTTCAGGACAGAGTTTCTCTGTGTACAGTTGGAGCCTGTTTTGGTACTCTCTTTGCACACCAGGTTGGCCTTAAACTCACAGAAATCTGCCTGCCTCTGCCTCCCCAGGGCTGGGACTAACGGTCTGCATCAGTTAACACCGCCTGGCTCTCAATTTGCTTTTGGATCATGGAGTTTTGTTAAAACAATAATGGCCCTAACTAAGACAATCATTTTTACTGAAATGCAGAAACCACTAGGTTTTAAACACTTAATATGTATATTGTTAATATGTCTCAGAAAGCGAGCCAGCATAATTCAGAAGAGGTGTGCACTCTCTGAAAGCACTTTGCTCACCTGGCTCACTGAAAACAAAGCAACATTATAACATTATGAAGATTGATGATAATGACTCTTTTTTTAAAATATTTTTTATAATTTATTTAACTTTATTTTATGTGCAATTTATATTGGTATAAAGGTGCCAAATCCCCTGGAACTGGAGTTACAGACAGTTGTTAGCTGCCATGTGGGTGCTGGAAACTGAACCCGGGTACTCTGGAAGAGCAGTCAGTGCTCTTAACCACTGAGCCATCTCTCCAGCCTGATGATAATGACTCTTTTTCTTAGATGATCAGAATACTATCAAGTATCAACTATTTACCACCAGGAAGCAGTCCTGAGGTTTGCAGGAAAGCAATTGAGCAAGGGTTGCTACACTCTATTCCGAGAGCCAAGTACAGCCTCTTGTTGCTGTGGAATAATCCTTCTGTACATTATGTGAATATGTCGCTATGATTGGCTTAATAAACAAACTGACTGGCCAACAGCTGAACAGGATACAGTTAGGCAGGAAAGCCAAACTGAGAATGATGGGATGAAGAAGGGTGGAGTCAGAGAAGTCGCCAGTCAAATGCAGAGGGAGCAAGAGATGAACATGCCATGCTAATGAAGGCACCACCATGTGGCAGAACATAAATAAAGAAAATGGATGAACTTAAATGTAAGAGTTAGCTAGTAATAAGCCTGAGCTATTGGCCAAGCATTTGTAATTAATATAAGCCTCAGTGTGTTTATTTGAGAGCTGCTACTGGACAGAAAAACTCTGCCTACATGTTATTTTTGTAAATAAAGATTTATTGGAACTCTACCACACTCATTCATTCACTTATGGACTGCTTAAGGCTGTTTTTGTGCCACCATGGCAAATTTGGGAATCTACAACAGTGACCAAATGGCTTGCCAAGCCTTCAACATTCACCACCTGGTGGACATTGATCTAACTTGCGCTACAGAGGCTGAGATCTATTTGCAGTGTTAAATAAACAATTACATAATCTTTGTAGCCAATGACCTAAAAGAATAGTTGTACCTTTATACTCTGCCCCTCCCCTTGTAAAAAAAATGATTTACTGGAGAGTTTCTAAAACTCCCCAGGTGTTTGTTGCTGTCCATTGTGGGACGACGTGGTGACTCCCTGTCTATCACACTCTGAAAATTGTTGCGGGCTGCAACGTTGTTAGCGACCACACGCAGAGGTGGCCGCCGTTCCGTGCTCCAGTTGCCCGTAAATAAGTGCTTTGCGCATGCGCCTCTCCCAAACAGGCGATGTCAGATCTAGCCTATCCCTGACGACCTGTCAATCTGGCGCCATGAGCCGACCAATTGCTGAATGACACCTCAGAGGCGAGAGAATTTTACTATATAAGCTCTCCGGTCTCGGTGAGCTGGGTCTCCTGTCCTCAGCTGTAAGAAAGCGCCTTAATAAAGCGTGATCAAGAAGAATCCTGGTGTCTGTGTCCTTTCTGCTGGCGGACGGGGCGCGACAGAAAATGTCTCCAGATCCCTCTTTTAATAGCTTGCCCAGCTTCCCCATGCCACTTTATAAATTCCCAGTGCCCGAGTGACCACAGGTTTTGGTTAGCATTTCCCCCTCCGATTTAGTTCTATTTTTCAACACCTCTCTTCCTGAGTGGGGCTTTTCCTCTGGCCAACAGATAGCATCTCAGCCCATTGGACTATTGTCTCTCTCCTTGGATAGCTCTCAGTACATCTGGGTCTGGTTTTTTCCTTGCGTGTCTCTGGAAAAGTGCTTGTCTATATTTATTCTGCACATGACTGCTTCCGTGTGCTTCATTTAACTTCCTTCCTTCATAAACCATTTTGTTAACAGTGTTTATTTTTTCCTCCTGTCCCTTATCCTGTTGCAGTTATTTTTAGGGTGCCACTGACTCCCTGACACCCCAAAGACAAGGCAAGAGCACGTCAGTTCTACTTCTCACACAGGCTGCTAAAGCAAAACAGGGGTCTCTGCTCAGGTGAAGATAATTCCCACTCCTTCGATATTCTTTGAAAACCTTGCCTTATCATGTAAGGTCCTGTCCTACTGTCCACAAGCCACTGCTTTGATAAAGTATCTCACTGGATCGTGTGTATGTTTTTTGGAAATCCCTATTAGTGTTTTGTGTGTTGCTACTACAAAGCAAAAGTCCCAGCTATGAAGGAGAACCAGCAAATCTACTTGCTCTCAAATCGCTTCTATCTTACCATATACAAAATCAGAGAGAAACAACTAGTTTTGCCTTTAAGGTCATGCAGGCTGGATTGGAGTTTTTATTTTACTGTTTTATCCAGAGTCTGACAATGCAGCATGGGATGGTCTGGCACTGACATCAGCCTCCCAAGTGTTGGGGTGGCAGGTTCGTGCTACCACACCTGACTTTTAAAGGACACAATGTCCTTTAAAATACACTCATGAGCAGCTAACTGGGGATACGGAGAGGATATTGAGTGATCGCTGGATGTCAGCCCATTCCAAGTGTGTCATCACTTCAGACCAATCACAGGGTCCACAATCAAAGCCACTCCTGACTGAAAAGCAAGCGTCACCCACTCCACTGGCTACACTGATGTCATGCTGAAAGAAACAAGGGGAAATCAATGTGCTTTAAGCAATCAGTTACCTGGTGTGTGTGCCCTGTTAGTCGTTTCAGTGGGGACCATGTCTGAGATGCATAGATGTCCCACCACAATGGAAAATACACATGGCAACATTTTAATGTGGCTTACAAAACAAAAGACAGCTCTTTATCGCTAATACTCGGGCATTCTCTTTGATATTAGAGTAGCCTGGGATGGAGTTATTCACATGCATCACCCCAAGATATAGAATGAAAATCTTTCTGTCCCATTGAATTCAGTCTTGGTCATGGTCATGTAACTTAAGCATCTGAGCCAAAAGTAAATTGAGTCCCTCATTTATTCCAAGAGGGAAGATGTCAGGCAGAAGGGATCTAGTATGTGCTTAGACACGTGTTCTTTCTCTCCCACCATTGTGATCAGCAAGAGGTGTGCAACAGCTTTCCAATCTGTCTGGATGCCCAAGCAGGGGCCACAGTGACACCCTGGAGCTGCCCATCAGCCCAGTGTTACTATGTGGAAAGAATCCCTGACGTTTCAGAGTTCTTTCATGGAATCATAACATTGCCTGTATTTTCTATTAGCAGAGGAGACCATTTATATGGTGTTATCTTCTCATCTTTTAAATACACAAGTTACTCTCCAAAAAGACAGTGAGAAAAGACTCACATAAAAAGAAATCTGGCTCATTTGAAACAGTCCAAAGAGCAGATGAAAGCAAAGGTCTAAATTTACTAAACAGGCTAGATCTGCCTGGCAAAGGCTCTCAAAGATGGAATGCAGTGTCTTATCAAGTGGTCACTTCCTTTTCAACAGAACTATGCAAAGAGTAGCAAGATAATCAGATATCTGCGGAAGACACTACAGCCTTAGGACCAAGGCTAGTGAGATAACTCCTAATGTCCTCGCGATTTCTGAGATTAAAAGAGCAAAACAGATCTAACAATATTCATGTCACATGTTATCATTTCCAAGGCTAGAAAGACAGTTCCCTACAGCCTTATACTACACTATGTTGGATGGAAATGAGTACCTACATTGTGATTTCTTCCTAATCATCATTGTCAAAGTCAGTAATTCTCACAGTGGCTTTCAGAAATCTAAACTTGTCCATGCTTGGAAAAGTCCCCAAATCATAGCTTTCAAGGATTTGAAAGTTTGCTCCTGTGGATCTGTGAGTCCCAACAGAGAGATAGTTTTACAAAGGTCTCTGTCACCTCCACCTCTATGGGGTTTGGCGGATGATGACTTTGTTTTATTCCTGATTGATCCTTTAATTTGAAATCAAATACTTTTCCTGCTAAAATCTCTTAAGTAATGAAGGTCATATTTCAGAACTCAGGAAAATCATCACAGAAAAGCAACCACATGCCTCCCAGATAAGGAAGCCTAGGAAATGTCCACACACAATCCTGAAACAATTTCCTGATTTTCAGAATAAAAATTCTTGTGCTGATAGAACAATCAACCCACCCCAATGCATTTCAGAAAGATAAGAGATACCTTTTCTTTACTTTCTCCAAGATGCTGATAGCATATGAATGTTGCAAGACTGTGTGGCCTTTTCAGACCATAATTTACTGTAGTGATAGGCACACTAGCTGCACTGATGCGAAGATGCAATGCTTTATTCAATGATAGAATCTGTTATTTATAATGCTATCAGTTTAAATTGTTAGCAATTTACCTTATTCCACTCGCCTCTACTACTCTTGATGTTTCTTCCTTTTTTTCTTCTTCTTCCTTCTTTCTTTTCTTCTTTGGAGACTAGGTCCCATGAAGCCCAAGGTAGATTCTAACTCAGCCATTTTAGAAGATTACCTTGGATTTCTGAACTCTAAGACTCCACCTCCTAAGTGCTGGAATTAGGGATACTCCTGCCTGTTTTTACATGGTGATGAAGAGCAAACAAAGCCTCATGCAACTGCTCTAACCTCCTAACCTTGTCTGTACTATTTAACAACAGTCTATAATTACTAAAATAATAATGAAAATAATAGAAGACTACGTTCTTTGTGCCCTTTGACAAATGTTGACAGAGGTATCTGTCCCGCTTGGTCCTGTAGCTGTTAAATCCCAAAGAATCACACAGAGGTCTACATTAATTATAAACTGATTGGCCTATTAGCTCAGGTATCTTATTAACTCTTATAACTTATATTAGCCCATAATTCTTGTCTGTGCTAGCCATGTGGCCTGGTACCTTTTTTCAGCAAGGCAGTCACATCTTGCGTGCTCTGTGTCTGGCTTCCTTTGTGTCTGAGTGATGACTGCAGACTGAAACTTCCCTCTTTCCAGAATTCTCATTGCCCCACCTCTACTTCCTGCCTAGTCGCCCTGCCTATACTTCCTACCTAGCTACTGGCCAACCGCATTTATTAAAAATACAAGTGACAGGGTACAGAGCATTTTCCCACAGCAGACAAATCCTGGGATTATTCATCAAATAAATTATTCAAATACTTCATCTCAGGTTGATTGATATACAAAAGCAACTCAAGTGTCAGAGATTGGTAATTGTTTATTGCAGCAAGCACAAGCCCCTAGCCAAGTCCATGTGTACAACAAGTCCTTTTACGGAAGCAAGCACTGAGAAACTCCCAGATATGGTCAGATGTCAAAGGTTATCACAAAGTCAATATAGGACAATAGCAAGAACCAGACTCCAGAATCAGGCAAACCTGGTTTACATCCTTGCTCCATCACTAACACAGGTACTGACTTGAGCAAGTTAGTTAACCTCAAGACAGAGATGATAATGAATGCCTGAGTTAATCTTGTAAGTGAAGTAAGAGAAAAAACTGGTTACCTCAGTGCCTTAAGCGTAATAACTATATCAATTACTTAATATTGCAGGCAAAGTCACTCTAAAACTTAGTAGCATAATGCACCAGCCATCTGCCTGCTCAAGAGTCTATGGACTGGCAGTTTGGGCTGAGTTCCTCATAGGAATAGCTGGACCCAATGGTGCATTTACAACATTAACTTAGTCTGGAGAAGTCTGTTCCTGGACAGCCTCATGTGTGAATCTTGAAACTATAGTGAAATTGATGGAAAAGCTGGGATGATGGGAGACCTCTCTTGTTTTCCAAATGCACTGCTCTCTACAGAGATTCTCATTCTAATTCTCATTCTCTTCTTAGAATGACTTCTTCAGCATTCTAGACAGCAAAGCTCAATGCACAGTACTTCCTTCACCAAGCCACTAGCCACATTGTGCTTCCTCATAGCTTATTGGGCCAAAACAAGCCACATGGTGCAGACCAGCACTCATGATTTGTTAAGAGCTATTTCTTTCAAACGGCAATGACTTTGTGAAGCACTTTAACTTAAATGCTAATCATCATCATCATCACCATCAGTTATGTAAGGTATCTTAATCTGATTTGAGCTAACTATCATTTAATTGTGTTGATTTTTCTTTGAAAGAACAAATTAAGAGTTTCAGTTTCCAGGTCAGGAGCCAGCAGGCAGACACATAATCCATGCACATTTCCTGTATGCTTATATGCATAGCTCTTCCCTAGATGCTGAATATCCATTTCCGAGTGTGAGCGGTCCCTGCTCTCATAGAACTCGTATTCTACTGGACAGAGGAGAAGCTCTGTAAAGAATTATGGGTGTGGTGCTGGAGAGGTAGCTTGGGTGAGTCAAGTGCCAGCATCTCATGCACAAGGACCTGCCTGAGTTTGATCCTGACCACTCACATAAAAAGCCAAGTGTAGTGGCACAAGATTGTAACCTTGGTGTTGGGGACATGGACATGATCTATAAGCCCTAGGTCCCAATGAGACCTTGTCGGGGTCCGTGGCCCCAACATAGAAACTATTACTTTACCCTAAGTGTATTGGTACAGAGGTGCGTGGAATAATGAGACATAGTCACACAGCCATAATGGAAGGGCATCTCAGGCTTTCTCCATTCCTGAAGATCTACCCACGTTTATTATCCAAAATACCTCTTATCCCCCAGCTAAACCAAGGTGGAATACTCATTAATATTCCTTTTCCGGGGGAACGTGGGGCTACCGAAAACACCTGCAACTTAATTCACCAGCTTTGGAATCAACACTTCTTTCCAGGAGAGCTACATCATAATAAAGGGAAAGGAGCCATACCCCCTGGCCTTTGTCATGTGGCTAGCTTGCTTGGCAGGTCTGCAGCTGCCCTGGAAATTAAGCATGGCCAGGATGCCTGCCTGTAAATATCTTGTATGAAATATGGGCCCACAAGACTTTGTCTCAAACAAATAAACAAAAACCACAACCAAGGTAGATGACTTCTGAGCAATGACACCTGATATTGACCTATGCCCTCCATACACATGAATGCGCACACACTGACCCTGAGTCCCTGATGTCTTACTATCTCCTGATACCAAGAACTCTGCTATATATATAAAAGATTATTTTTATCATTTAGGAAATATAATGCCCGTTAGGCACCAGCCCTGGTAGTGAGTGAAGTTTCCTTGAGGCTAGACTGAGTTCTAGCAGGAGATCTCCCTACTCTTGTCAGGTACTCATAGAAGGGATCAGCTCATAACATGATATGATTGGTTTCATCATTCCCAAAAGCTGCCTTAGGCATTTTTTAACAGGACAGGAAACATGTCAAAGTTCCGGATTTTAAAGTGTCATTCTGGAGTATTAAACATGTTTTCTGGTTCTAATGCTGGACATCATGAGAACATTCTAAGGACTAGTTGACATTTTAAAGGAGAATCCCACAGGACAATGAAGGGACCTAGCATAGTTCCTGGTATCAGGAGATAGTAAGACATCAGGGACTCAGGGTCATTGACCATACACAGGATCCTAGCTAAAACGGGGAAGTGAAAAACTTAAAGCTATTTTGAGATTAAACACAAAAAGAAAGGTCCCTTTACACATAAAGAAACAGGGCTGAAGGCCCTTTAAAGCCAGGAGCCATTGCCATGTAGGTGCACATCGATCTGACACATATTATATTCTTGGCACAGAATGCTGTCTCGATTCTGGGATTTAAGATGAATGGCCTATAATCTTCAGGTGAACTCTCCCACCCAAAGTAATGTTCAGAAGCAAAAACTGGGTCTGTCAGAAAACAAAATCCAGGAAGCAGGTTGGTGTCATACCGCAAAGCGTCTTCTGCCATGGCATGGAGTCAGTTCCTCTGCTTGAGCCTTCCTTGACCACAGGCGATGAGTCACTGCTTCCTCCATCCCTGCAGTTTCCTCTTCTTCCCTCCCCTGTAAAGCTTGCCCTGGTCACTTGGCGCTGTCTGCTCTGTTCTTCCCCAGATTGCATCCATAACTCCCCAGCACAAAGCCTGGTGCACAGAAGGCAGTTAATAGATGTGCATCGGTGACCCACTAGATCAAACGAGTAAGAGAGTGAAGGAAATGGCCTTGATCGAAGCCTTTCATTAGGGCCTTAGGCCTTGCCCTAGTGCATTAAAAAAGACCCAGGTCAACATTGGGTTGACACAGATCCTTCACTCAACAAAACCCTCTTTCAGCCTCTTCAGTGTGGAAATTGGTATGATAGAGAAGAACTTTATATCAAGAATTACTCCGGCTTAGTGATTTGAAGTGTGAAGAAATCCATGGAAAATTTGTCTTTTCATTGTAGTGACAACTTACTTGCCTATGCAAGCTTCTCAGGGGCAAAGTTAAAAGTTATAGTAAAGGGAAAATAAAATAGGCCCCTTAGGAAACAATTGTACAGTCTCTCTCTCTCTCCCTCCTTCCCCCTTCCTATTATTTTCAGATAGTCTCACATTGCCCAGGTTGGCCTTAAACTCTCGATCCTCAGGGCATTCACCTTTCCGTATGATCGCACATCCATGCCAAGGACCACACACACACACACCATGTTACTTTAGGCTCATTAGCAGGTGTCTTTCTGTGACTTCCTTTTTTCTAAAACAAGAAGTATTGAGTCAGCGATTTAGCCAAAGGGAAATCCCTGGGCCAGAACTATGAATAATGAAAGCTTACCAGTGTTGGTAAGATCCATTTCCTCTTTAGAGGTCTGAGACCAAAAGTAAGTATCATTCTCAAAAGCCCAAAAGATTTAGGAAAGGTTGCTTCTAGAAATCCTGTGGCAGTTAATACTCCAAACTCAATTTTTGAGATGTCTCAGAGTTCCTTAGTGGACAGAGGCAGCCTTGAGTTCAAAATGAAAAGTAGCCAAGAGGGGACAAGGATGAGAGCTTGATGAATAAAGCCCTTGCTGGGGAGTGTAGGGATCCGAGTTCAGATCCCCAGAGCCCAAATGAACATGGGGTGTGTCATCACACATTTGAGGCCAGGGGTGCTTCCTAAAGAGACCCTACTAAAACAAACAAACCAACCAACCCAGCAAATAAATGAAGTCTTAGTAAAGAGCACCATAGCATGGGGCAGAGAGACCAGACATCTGCTCCCAACTCCTCTCTGAAGGTGACTGTAGGGGTCCAACAACAAAGCTCAGCACGGGACTTGGAACAGAATAAATACTTAATAACATTTGAATTTCTTGGGTGTGTATATATGTGTGTGTGTGTGTGTGTGTGTGTGTGTGTGGTGTGGTGTGTGTTTTCATGTGTATGGATACACACATGTCCACACAGAGGCCTTTGAAGTTGCCATTTGATATCTCCCTCAGCCAATCTCTACTGAAGCAGGATCTCTCAACTGCACTCGGAGTTAGCTGATTGGCTAGTCTAAGGAGGGAACTAGCCGGAGACATCCCCTATCTCTGTCTCCCAAATGCTGGGGTTACACACATGTACTACCACACCTGGTTTATATATCCTACAGGATGCTGGCGATCAAACCCAGGACTTTGTGTAACCTAGGCAGGCACTATGTCAGTTAAGCTGTCTCTCTAGCCTGGAGTCTTTATTCTGTAGAACTATGTCCCACAAATTTCTCCTCAAAGAGAGGAGAGGGAAAAGGAAAGGGATGGGGGAGGGAAAGCAAGGGGAGCTGAGAGGGAAGGAGGAGGGAGAAGATGGGAAGGAATTTCCCTTTCCTTTCCCTAAGGTTCCAGAAATTGAATTCAAGGCTCAGGATGAAGGTCAGATGACCCATCCCACGTTTCCTCTTTCTGCTTGCTATTAGGAGGTATTGGTTCATCTTTGAAAGACAATGCCATTTAAACTACCTCACCAACTCTGTTCTGGCCCAAACCACCGCATTCATTTGAAACAAGAAGTGTGCTCAGTGGTTCAGGGTGACCCAGTTAAGAGCAGTCCCATTTAGAACTATTAAGTGTGGTTTCTTTTTCAGTGAGGTCATCCTGTTTAATCCCTCTGGACTGAAACAGCCTATAAAACAGTCTCTCTCACAGCTGTTGTCAGCCCCGTTCTTGGTGGACTAAAGGGCTCAACTTTTTAAGAAAACTGTCTTGAAGTGAGAAGGAGGAGGCTGGTGGTGAGGGGGAGGGATAGCTAAAGCCAACAGTAAGATGCCAATCACTTGGGGAAAGTACTCAAGCGATTGCAAAGGACCCACTGGAAGCGCTGCCAAGGAGGAAGCGAGAAGACTCCCCATTCACTTCCTCACTGGTCAGTGGCTCTGTCCTTGCTTAGTAACAACTGTGAGAAAGAAAACATCCAATACATTTGTAACAGAGAATGTGGGTCTGTGCTCCACCATGGACAAACAAGAGCTCTATAAGGACTCCATGCAATTCCAACCTGTTTGTAGCAGGGAGCCCACTTGTTTCTTCCTGGCTGCTCAGACCCAAAATAACCACACAGAAACTGTATTAATTAAATCACTGATTGGCCCATTAGCTCTAGCTTCTTATTGGCTCTTACATCTTAATTTAACCCATTTCTATTAATCTGCGTATCACCACGAGGTCCCTACTGTTGTACTTTTTTTGGCGCGTGTAGAAAGACACGAGACACGAACGAACCCACGCAAGAAGATTTATTAGAGGGGGTGTGCTCACGGGCCAGAGGAAACGTGAGGAGAGGGGGAGGAGAAAGAGAGCGCGGGAATGGCACCTCTGACTTTTAAAGGCCGCGCTGCTCATGCGCAGACTGCTCGAGTAGGTGCATCAGACGCTGGTGACGCAAATGGCGGGCGACCCAGGCTTTCGCACATGCGCACAGGGGTGAGGATAGCCACGCATGCGCGAGCATGGGTCACACCCCCAAGAGGCTGCCTTTTTGACCCAGGGGTGGGGCTTCACGGGCAGCCAAATGCCAACACCTACCAGCAAAGTTTCGGCATGTCTGACTCTGGCGGCTGCTCCATGGCATCCCTGACTCTGCCCTTCTTTCTCCCAGCATTCAGTTCCATCTTCCCTGCGTACCTAAGTTCTGCCCTATCAACAGGCCAAGGTAGTTTCTTTATTCACAGCACACGGAGGAGACTCCCACATCACCTGGTTGCAGAACAGTCCCAATGCTACCCTCCGAGAAACAAGTACAGAATAAAGAGCATGTTCCTTCTTTAAAACATGAGCTAGAAGGCTCTAGTCAGAAATACTGGGTGGAGTGGCAGGGATGCCATCAGCTACCTTTCTTGGAACGAGCCCTCTAAGCTAGAGAGCCATACTCTTGGGTGCCTTTATTTCTTCTACACATCTCCAACAGGAACATATAGTCAAAGCGCTGGTTATAAGCATTACAAGTCCTTTAGTTCAGACTGAGACAAAATAGGAATTTATGTTCTGATTGGTAAAGTGAAAAATAAGATGCAGAATAATACCACTTAGGCAATAGAATTATTTTCCTACTATTATGTCAATCTATCTGTTTTGTCTATCAATGGGAAATTCATTAAAGAACTTTTAAGTTACTTATATAGATGAAGATATTTGGGAATGTATATATTTATGGCCATGTGTATATATGTATTTACACATGTGTATACATATATATATATATATATATATATATATATATATATATATGTTGACCATAAGCATCCCTTGAATTACACTTTATTTGTACAGCTTCACAGTTGATCCTGAGGAGCAGTCAAAATTCAGAACCATTAGAAACAACTAGCTGTTAGTTTATATTAGTTTAGTGGCCGTTAAGGAACTGTTTAAACATATGTTTGTTGACCCTGTGGATTCTCTCAAACTAACTGCACTCTCCAGCTTCTCTTGAAATCTTGCTCCAGTAAATATGTACATTCAAGATGGGCCATCCTTGGGATAGCATTGGTCTTCTGAAACTAGAAATTGAGCCCTGATTTGCTCTGCAAATCTTGGACCTGCTGCACCTGACCAGTCCAATGCTGTCCACACACAAACCCAGTAGCTAGAGCCACATTCAGGAAGATTTAACATGGTGGAGTCCAACTGGCATACATGGAAACCATTTGTCTTGTGGGAGTTCAGCTTGCGCCTTCCACAGAGATCAATATGCATGTTAAAATCGGGAAGGAAAATAATATTAATGAGCAGAGCAAACCTGTACAGAGGCTCTCACAGGCTCCTCGTTACAATCACCTACAGCCAAAAGAGCCGCCACCCTGCCGCCATAACTGTTCCCTCATCTAAACTTCTCTGCAGATCTTTGGTTTCTTCACTTCTCAGGTCTCTTTGGTGTTCCTGCTTCTGCTGCTGGAGGCTAAACCCTGACACCTGTGCCCTAGAGTCCCAGAAATGGACAGTAGTCTGCTCAGGACTTCTACTGCCTGGCTACCACGAAGCACCATTTTTTTCAATTACCATTTCTTCAGAACTGTTTATCCCTGTGTCAGAATGATACCTTTTTCCTTTCTTACCCATCTAAATGCTTAGCCCCGTGATATTCCAATCTTACTTAGCTGCAACTGAAGAAAGCCACCCCAAAACTTGCACTGAGGGTTGCAGCAGTGGTTCTCAACATTAAGAACCCCCCCACACACACACCAGGGTGCATTGACAAGTGAATTAGTGGGGAAGGGGGAGTCCTGAGGGAAAGTATCTGAATTTTGTGCAACACAAAGCGTGTCTTTAAGAGTCCGGAATTCTGATACATCGTGCTGCAATGACTTCTTTTGAGCCAACATGTTAGTTAGATATTAATTTCATAGCTAACTCCCAGGGCTATTTATATGTTAATGGAATGATTCTTTAAACCAAAACGTAATCTCTAATTATGGAACTACAGGTACACTGTTGGTTGGGAAGATATTTTTGGAAAAGGGAGTCTTCTTGGGTTTCCCCAAATACATTAAATGAATGAGTGAGGAACTTACCTGAACACTGCGTTTGTGCCCTGCTCGGAATACTGGAAGGTTCCCTCAGAATCCTGCAGAGCCTTAAGGGTCTGTCACTTGAAATTCCTCTCTTTAGGTTAGCCTCTCCTGAGTGAGGCAAGAGAGGGAAACTCTGCATGCTGAACAGTGTTGAATGTGCAAACCCAAAGGAATGCTGGCTTCCATGAGCTCTCTCCACAGATGGATGTTTCCAGACTGGAATGCTGAGCGCTAACAACCTTCGCTCTGTCTTTGTGGATGGGACACGCGTGGCTACTCCGCCTGACCTAGGCAGGCTGCTTCTGTTTTCCCACTGGAAAATGGCTTGACGATGTATGCAGAAAACAAGACGGCAAGAGCTTCAGGAAGAAAAGACACATCCCCCCAGAAATGCAGCTTCAGTGCCCATAACACAGCAAATGCTTTGCCTTCATTTTAAGTGGTCACTGTGCCTTCCCTAGGACTCTTGGGAAGTACCCACTTCTAGAACCCTCTAACTGAAAGGGAACTCTCCTCTCGAGTGTGTTCACTGTCTACAAACACCATCTCCAAACTCTGCGGCCATCACGAAAACAGGCAATGACATTGCTCTGGCAGAAAGGAATACCTCTCCTTCAGCAAAGTACAAAAGTATCTTTGCCATACAAGTGTGCTGCCTTAAAATAATTCAACTGGGATCCCAAAGACTAAGACTAACCCAAATGATCATCTTTGCCAGAGGGAAAGTCTTAGTCCAATCACTTCTCTAGTGAGATTAGCCACAGGAAACCTGATTATGAAAGATTCTGTTAAATTCCCAGCATGAGAGCCAGGCAACCATCTTCTGCCCTTTTGCCCAAAACAGCTGTAGATATTTACTAGAAACCCAGAGGTGACCAAAACCTCCGAGTGTAATTCAGCTCAAATTCTGGCACTTTTAAGAACTATAACTAACAGGAATTCAACAAATATAGGCTTTTTTTTCTTTTAACAGGTTTCAATAGTTAATAACAACAACCCATTCAACTAAAGATGGTTGATATTAAGAAATTAGCAAAGAAGTCATTACTGTCTCACAGAGGGCAACATGTCTTTCTAAGACAGGTCCCATGAGGACCAAGCAAGCTGGGAGAAAATTCTCCAAAAGGATTCCACACTACCTGTAGTACTCATGCCTGTAATCCCAACACTCAGGAGGCTGAGATAGGAGGATTGCCATGAATTCAAGATCAACCTCAGCTACATAGTAAGTTCACAAACAACAAACAAACAAACCAAACCAGGGCCTATCAACAATTATCTCTCTACCCCACTCCCTTTTCTTTCTACCTTAGCCTAGTACTCCTCCTCAACCCCCAACCCTGTGTTCCCTAAACACTCTCTCTGTCTTCTAGTGTGCCTTTGAAGCTTTCTTTCCATTTTGCCTCTCAGTAGGAGAGCTTTCTTAGGAACTATGCCTCCTGATATTGTGTAATCCAAAGTTCTTTGCAAATTCTACAAAGGGGCAAGCCGCCATCATGGGAGCCTCCAAGCATACATGCAGTTTCTGGGGCTTATTCTTGAGGGGAGCAACTCTAAGAGAAATGGGGTCATTCTGTGCAGGGATCATATTAGCAACATCTCTCATAGAGCAAAGCTTAAGAATCTGAGGATCAATAAGTTAGCAAATTAAAAATCTTCCAGTCTAAATCTGGGGATTTTGTTCTATTTGTTTCTACTAACATAAAAATATCCTCCAGTGTCCTTTCTTGGAGAAAAACACATATATACCAACAAGGACAGGGTGGCAGAGAAATCAGTTAACTGTAAAGATTCTGGAAACTTGGGCTCTACCACTAATAGCCACAAGTTACTATGTAGCCTAGGATGACCTTGGACTTCCCTAAGATGACATTCTCCCTGGCAACTGCTGGGTGACAGACATGCACCATTGGGCCCAGTTTATTGAACCTAGGATTTCCTCCCCAGCCTTCTAAGACGTTTGTGTCTATTCGTATAATAACGAATTGGGGGTGGGAGAAAAAGAGCCTCTGATTTGTGTGCTACCTTTGGAGCAATTATTTAGTACAAAAATCAATCAAATGTGCATCTTTCACTCTGGAAACCTGGAGATGGGGATTGCTGGAGGCAGAGGTCACCAACCTCGGTAGCGCCATTCACTCGAGTCATCTAGGTTCCAATTATAGACATCTCCAAAGGAATTAGAATATCAAAAGTAAGTTAATTTATCTTATATTCACAAACAAAATCAGCCTTCGGGGCATTGAAACACACTCCTGTTAAACTGGGTGTTTTTAGTGTCATTTAAATTCCAATTCCTGTTCAAAATAATAACCCCAAGGACAATGCACCAGGCCTTATTAAACTCTGCTTTGAGAATGCACGCAGGAGCGCTGGTGAGAGCACATTAAGCATAGCAGGAAAGCATCTCAAGCCTGCTTCCTCTTTCCTTCAGATGGAAATCAATAAGCTCCTGACCACCGCGCTATCAAAAAGCAGATGCTCAGCAGACCAGCCGCACCTGAGACTTCACATCCTTCCCCATCAGGACTGCTGACGGCAGCTTTTGAATCAGGCTGGATCAATCGATATAAAAGATATATCCTGTCTTTAGCACACATTTCCGCTCTCAAAGGAAAGTGGGCTGTTGTTTGGAAAGGGTGGCTTTAAAAAGAATCAGGGAAGTATGGCATCCAAAGAACCAAGCGTAGATTTCTTCTTTCGTGTCTTCTACTTTGTGGTTGATGAAACTTAGATGATTTTTAAAAATTTAGGTCTTGGGGCTAGAGAGAAGGCTCAGGGGTTAAGGGCTCTTGCTGCACAATCATGTGGACCAGAGTTCAGATCCCAGGATCCAAGTAAAAAGCTAGGTGTTTGCAAATACCCTGTAATTCCAGCACCTGCACCCATGTTTCTCTCTCTCTCTCTCTCTCTCTCTCTCTCTCTCTCTCTCTCTCTCTCTCTCTCACACACACACACACACACACACACACACACACACACTCACACATAAAAGTAAAACAATTCTTTTAAAAAAAAAAGCAATTTAGGCCTCTCACTTAAAGACTCAGCTATTAAGAAAAAATCAGTTTTGCTTGTATCGTCAATATAGTGTGTACAGCACATCAAGCAGAAAGGCTTGGCACGTACATGAGCAATAAGTAAACATTCCCCTTCTTTCCTGACTGAATCAAATGTACAAGGGGAAAACAAAAAAGAGAAGCAGGTATAATCCCTTGGGGGGTAATCCCAACAGTGTGTGTGGAGTGGTACAGACAGGATTGTTGGGAGTTTGGGCTAGCTACAGTGTGAGATCCTGGAGAGAGAGGCAGGGGAGAGAGGGAGAAGGGGAGGGAGGGAGTTTCAGAAATTTGTTCACAAAACTGTATTTTCCACTCAGTTATCATTTCCCCCATGTCTCAAAGTATTTTAGAGCTGCCCACTGATTTCATAGCCACAGTGAGGTATCAGGAGTGCTGAGTAACTGCCATCCATCCTTTAGTACAGGAAGAACAGGAGACTTTTTCCAGTTTTCAGATCTTAATAAATGAACCTGATGTCTGAGTCTCTGATGTGACTTTGATCTATCATCCAAATTGCAATGTCTTATTAATTCTATGCAACAAGCCTGTGCCACAGGCTATGTGGTTTTCCCTAGAGAACTAGATTATGTTCTATGCATATGTGTGTTGTGTGGGGTATCTATGTTCATGTGTATGCAGGCACACATGTCTGTGAAGATGTTCACAGTGGAGACCATAGGCCAGCCTCAGGTACATGGGAGCAGCCCATTTTGTTGTTGCAACAATCTCTACCTGGCACCTTGGTCTAGTCTTGATGACTAAGCGTGGGTGGCAACCAGTGAACTTCAGAGATGAGCATGTATCCACCTCCCCAGTATAAAGATCACAAGCATGCAATTTCATGACTGACTTTTAAAATGGTTGATGGGGGTCAAACTGGGATTCTCACATTTGCGAGGCATTTTACTAGCTGAACCATCTCCTTAGTTTCTAGATTATATTCTTTAGATGATAGGTCACCAGCATTAAACACAGAAAAATAGAAATTAATAGCCAATTTGAATCTCTCTCTCCCTCACCCTGTCCCTCCTTTCTCTGGATAGTTCTCATTCTCAGGTACACATTTTACATATATAAACATTATATATAATCTATAATGTGCAGTAATAATATCATATATTATTGTTATATATGATGTGCATAATATATACATTATGTGCACAAACACCTAGTCCCAGAATCACTTAAGGAAAGAATTTCAGTTGTAAAAAATATCACATAAGTTTAAATATAAAATGAATGCGCTTTTGTTAAAATGCGTCATTCATACTGCAATCTCATCTCAGGACCAAATCTGCATAATTCCCTTTGGTTGTCGTCTTTCAGAGTGAGCCAAAATGAGACAGAATTTTTAACTTTGAAGAAAATGGAAACTGGGAGGAGACAAGGGAGGAGAAAAATGATCAGAGTACATACTGTCTTTAAAAATTATTTTCAGCCAGGTGGTTGTGGCGCACACCTTTAATCCCAACACTCGGGAGGCAGAGGCAGGCAGATCTCTGTGAGTTCAAGGCCAGCCTGGTCTATAAGAGTTAGTTCCAGGACAGGCTCCAAAGCTACAGAGAAACCCTGTCTCAAAACCAAAGAAAAAAAAATTATTTTCAATTTTAAAAAAGGAGAAGAAAAGAAAGAAAATGGGAACTGTCTCAGCAGCTGATTATGTTGAGGGACGCTTTTTGAAAACTTGTAGAGTGTCAGAAGATGAGTCAGAGGCCACATGTACCTCGGTGGCTCATAAAAGTTAGACTGCTGCCATCGCTATCCTTTCCATCTTTGCCACATGCTCGCCGCACTGAGTCTGATACAAAGCAGCAGGCATGACCTGTTCCCTGGGGAAAACATCTTAGGCAACCCTACCACAGCCACGGTTTGAGTGAGTGTGAAAATGAGTGTGTCCTTCAGCATGATCTCATTCCTGTTCAGCTTTTCCTGTGCGACACTTTACAGCAGGGATGGGTCCCACATTCCCAGGCATGCCAGATCTAGAGCAGACTCTTGAACCTGAATTTGTCCACAGACACTAGGAATAGAGGAAATGCATCTTTTGCCTCCAGGTGTCAGTCACAACTGAGATCTGGCTACCTTCCTTTTCCATTATATGCACACATATGTCTGTCTGTCTGTCTCTCTCTTTCTCTCTGTGTGTGCACATATACATGCATGCACACATTCTATATTATCATTTGTTTTCATCTTCAGTTTTTAGCTAAAAATTTAAATTTCATTTTTTTAAATTTAAAATACATTTTTAAAAATGCATATGTATCGCTCGCATTTGCTTTCTATTGCTGTGATAAACTATGATCAAAAGTGACTTGGGGAGGAAAGGGTTTATTTTGCTTGCAGGTTGCAGCCCATCATCGGGGGGAAGCCAATGCAGGATCCTGAGCAGGCAACTGGAGGCAGGAGCTAAAGCAGAGATTATGGAGGAACTTTGCTTGCTCAGCATTGCTTGCTCAGCCTGCTTTCTTATACCATCCAGGAACAACTGCTCAAGTGGCCCCGCCCATAATGATCTAGGTCCTCCCACATCAATCATTCATCAAGAAAAGGCCCTATACACATGCAGAGAGGGCAATCTGATGGAGGCATTTTCTCAGTTGTGGTTCCTCTTCCCAGATGACTAGCTTGTGTCAGGTTGACAAAACACTAACCATCGCAGTGGGAAGTCAAACAGTGCCTAAAGTCTTACAATAAAGCATAGAAAGCAGCTTTCCATGTCACGTGGCTCAGAGGCAGTCACTTTCCACTCTCCACCTCTTTATTCTACTTCTTACTTAATATTCCTAGAGAATTATCTTAGCTGTCACCTCTTGGATTCTCTCCTATGTATTTGATCTGTTGCATTCTTATTAAAGAAGACAGAAGTAAAATGTCTTACATCAACCTCTTGCCAGCCACATGCACATCCAACTCCTGCACAAATACACATGCGCACACATGTGCGCGCACACACGCACACACACCATTCTTCCAATGTTGATTTCTTATTCAACTAATCTTTAGTGTTTAGTTAACATTATCCATGTAAAACAGGCAAAACATCATCTCACTTTGACTTCACTTCCCTTTTTGTAAAACTTATTTTTACTAGCTAATAATGCCCCCTATTCTTGTTTTCTGTGTCCCTATCACTAGCTCATGCCTGGCTGTCTATTAACCAAACACATGAAATAGCACATAAATACATTCCCTCCTCTTAGATCAGACCCTTAGATCAGTCAAGCAGGGAGAGATGTCGGCAGGTGCTCAGCACCCTTTTTCCTCTGTATCCAGTCCCAAACCCCAGTCTAGGAACAGTGCTGCCCACTCAGGGTAGGTCTCCCACTTCAATTAACCTCACCTAGAAATTGCTTGTAGATAAGAACAGAAGTTTGTCTCCTGGATGATTTTCAAACCTGTGGAGCTGACAATCAATATTAACCATCAAATCTTTCTTCAATTTTTCCCTGCTCTCTTCTTGGGAAACTTGTTTTAGTTGAGGTTGGATCTCCTGGATGGATTCTCTAACCCTTAATCCTTTTGTTTTAAGTTTTCTCTTTCAGGAAGATTTCTCCAACTTTGTCCTCAAATACCTTGTTGTTTGTTAATTAATTAATTTATTTTTTGTGTGTGTTTGCATGATTTATAACGCAGTTTTTTCTATTGCTTTTCTGAGTATTTTTGTCCTGAATTTTCTTTTTGTTTTGTTGCCCTTTCTGTTTCTTGTCTTCTCTTTTTTGGCTTTTGTTGTTGTTGCGGTTGCTTGTTTTTAGGCCTTTGCTTGGTGTTGTGGTTTGAATCTGTAATGATCCCTGCTGACTTGTGTTCTGAATGTATGTTCTCTGACTGATGTCACTATTTTGGGGATAGGGAGCCTTTAGGAGGTAGGGACTAGCTGGTGGAAGTACATCACTGGGGTGCGCATTCGAAAGTTATATTCAACCCTCACCCCCAGTGCAGGCCTCTTCCCTACTTCCTGGTCCACCATGATATGAGAACACATGTTCCTACCACCATGAACTCTGCCATGTTTTCCTTGCCATGGTGGGCCATACTTCCTGAAACCATGAGCCAAAATGAACCCTTCAACCCTTATGTTGTATTTCGGTCATTAACTAATATATTGATTTTAGCCTCTCATTCCACATTAGAAAGATCTTGAGATCTTTCACTCTGGCATTATTTAAACAGGGACCTAAGTGTGTGAATATATGTCACTGTGATTGGCTTAATAAATAAGCTGACTGGCCTATAGTTAAGCAGAATAAGGTTAGGTGGGAGAACCAGGCTAAAAGGACACTGGGAAGAAGGCAAGGAATCCAAGGGTGGTGAGGAGATGTGGAAAGAAGAAAGATGAATGTGCCATGCTGAAAGAAGGTTCCATCATGTGGCAGAGGGTACATAAGAAATATGGGTTAATTTAAGTTGCAATAACCAGAGTGAGCTATCAGTCTAGCATTTATAATTGATAATAAGTCTCTGTGTGGTTATTTGGGAACTGGCTGGTGGGATAGAAAAGTCCACCTACACCCAAGAGTCAATCAAAAGCATTCTGGGTAATTTATATATCTGGGTAGGTGTAAATAGAGACTCTACTTGTTTCCTGGCCATCCAGACCTGAATAATCACACAGAGGTTTGTATCAATTATAAACTGGCTGGCCTATTAGCTCAGGCTTATTATTAGCTTGCTCTTACAACTTAAATTAACCCATAATTTGTATTTATGTTTAGCCTCATGGCTTGGTACCTTACTCAGTGAGGCGTTCTCATCTTGCTTCCTCTGTGTCTGGTTGATGACTGCAGACTGAGCCTTTCCTCTTCCCAGCACTCTCCAAGTCTGGTTGCCCCACCTATACTTCCTGTCTGGCTACTGACCAATCAGCATTTTATTAAACCAAAACAAATGACAAATCTTTACAGTGTACAAGAGCATTTCCCACAGCAGGTAGGCTTTGCTAACTGGTAGCTTTTACTCTATGACAAGAAATATTTGCTGGCTATAACAAATATCAGAACCTATAGTCTTTCTGGCTAGGCCAGTCAAATTTCCCATAGAATAACTCTTCTATTTCCATCCTGGAAATAGTGTGTATGTGTGCGTGACACGTGTATGTACGTGGACACACACACAAACACATACACACACACTGGCTAAATCCCTAGCACTACAGAAAAACACAGGTGTGGTGGTACAAGTTTGTAATCCCAGCTCCCAGAAGGAAAAGGCAAACGGATAAGGAGTTAAATGTCATCCTTGGGTACACAGTGAATATGAAACCAATCTGGGATACAAGAGACTCTGTCTCTAAACAAAACAAATAAACAGGGCCCCTAAAATGGCTCAATACGTAGAGGCACTTGCCATACAAGCTTGACATCTTGAGTTTGACCCCCGGAACCCAAGTACAGAGCAAGGAGAAAACTGACTCCACAAAATAGTCCTCTGACCTATACATGCCTGCCCCCTCACTATACACAGTTATACACAGTAACAATGTACCAATTGTATATTTATAAAAAGTATACAGAATATAAAGTTATAAAGAGAGATTTTAGATGAAATTAAGTGACTGACTGAGGCCCTCTAAAGCAAGCTCTCAATTCACATTAGTTAGTTTAAAAAAATCATAGTGAAAATAGAAATATTTACTACTTAACAACTAATCAGTCCACAGAGAGAGACTTTAGAAGGAAGAGTTAAATTGCATCTGGAAAGTTCTGTGGCTGAAATGCACATTGTTAGGTTGAGGTGAGACTTAACCCAGGCTTGTCTTTTCTCGCTGAGAATTGCTGTCTTTGGCTTTTGTGATGGCTAGTTTAATGTTAATTTAACATAAGCTAGAGTCATCAGAGAGGAAGGAGCCCCAACTGAGAAAATGCCTCTAGAAGATTAGGCTGCAGGCAAGCCTGTAGGGTTTTTTCTTAGTGATCAATGGGGAGGGCCCAGCCCATTGTGGGCGGGGCCAACCCTGGGCTGGTGGTCCATGGTGTTTTATCACAGCAATTGTAACCCTAACTAAGACAGTTTTCCATCTGTATTTTACATTCAGACTTCTAAAATAACAAAGATCTTGAGATATTGCAGAACATCAAGATGAACAGTGGCTCCATTTACTGTCAAATATAATGGCCACTTTGCTCAGAAATCATCCAGAAAGGGCTCATATCCAAGTAGCATCCTACACATCTTTAACTTTATTCAAAGGCAAAAAGAAGGCTACCTCCTCCCATCAGTATCACACAGCAATCACTAGCTTTAATTAAGAATTGCATCACATGGGCCTCCATAATTGGAGAATTCATTTAGTGGGCTATTACAAAGTAAGTAATTTCCACTTCTTTGAACTAAACTCAGCTGCCTATAACCCTAAGCTTTCCAGAAACCTACTTTTGATCATGCTTGACTACAATCCAGGGAGCAAACCTTGTCTGAGTTTGAAATCAGGAAGACACCAACAGTACATCCAGGAAGCAGATGGACTTTTGTTGTACAAAGTTTACATATCTTAGTAGATTTAAACCAAGCTATAAACAGAGTCAATTGCCATTTCTTGACTATTTATATAAATTAAAGGATGATTTAACTTAATTTCTTCCACTTGTACCCTCTGGCAATAAAGATTGCTAAAGAGTTCAGTTCTTTTTTTCAAAAGACTGCCTACCATCTTCTGATATTTAGCTGCATCTCTTGAGGTGGTTTATCTTGGAGCCTACAATGATCTGATTCAGAAAACCTCACATCTGATGTAACCTCCCCATCTTCATAATCAGTATTTATCTTAGGAAAGACTATCAACAAACTACAAACAAAAGAATAGGCCTGAATCCAGTCTCAAGTCAGGACATAATTTAAAGGATTCTGATATTGTGATCAAAATATACAAAACAGATGCATTACCTTTGAGCATGGATTATTGGAGTAAAATAGCAACAACCCTAACTACTGTACCCAGAACCAAACAGAGAGGGGCTCCTGAATGCAAGGAAAATATCTTCAGGATTCTTTACTAGTATTGGCATGTACATATTTGAAAATAAATATGTAATAAATTATATACAGTATAAATAGGTCTTTTCTAGAACCCCCCTCGTGTGTGTTCATTAGTAGGCCTGTATGTGTGTACATGCACAGTGAGGGCTGAGATTGATATTGGTACATTTATTTATTTATTTATTTACTTATTTAGAAACAGGATCTCACTACATATCCCTGGCTGATCTAGAACTCCCAATGTAGACTAAGCTAGTCTCAAACTTAGAAAGGTCCACCTATCTCTGTCTCCCAATTGAAGGAGACTATTGAAGGCAGACAACACCATGCCTGGCCAATTCGTTTTTTTGAGACAGGGTCTCTCATTGTCTTAGTTTGGGTGTCTATAGCTATGAAGAGACACCATGACTATGGCAGCTCTGATAAGGAAAACATTTAATTGGAAGGGCTCGCTTACAGTTTCAGAGGTTCAGTCCATTATTACCATGGCAGGGACCATGGCGTCATGAGGCAGACACGGTGCTGGCTACATCTTAGTCAGAAGGGAACCGCTTGAATATATAACTCAAAGCCTGCCCTCCCCCATGGGGACGCACTGCTTCCAACGAGGCCACACCCATTCCAACAAAGCCACACCCCCTAATAGTGGCACTCCCCTTAAGCATATGGGGGGCCAATTACACTCAAACTACCACAACCACACTCACTAAACTTGGAGCTCACTGATTCACTCCTGTCTCTAGGCCCCCAGTGTTAGGGCTATAGGCAGGTGCTGTACCAACATCTTGCTTGCTTCTTTCATTTGGATGCCAGGGAGTTGAAATCGGATGCTTGTGTTTGTGCAACAAGCCCTTCATGTTGCACATTGAGCCATCTCCCCAATACTTTAATATTCTGAGGGAGCAGAGAATGGAGTGACACGAACAGGAGTGGGAAGCAGGATTTTAAGACAACTCTCAAGGTCCTAACCACAACAGGCATGCATCTTCTCCAGGCAGCCAATCAACGCTCCATCCAGGCACTGCTATGAAGGATTGTCACAGCTGTGACCAAGGTCTCTGTTGAGCTGGCCGTTAGTTTTGAAGCTTTTCCTCTGGAAGACTGGTGTGAACAGATGAACCATTAAAAGAGCTTAAGGTGCGTTCTAAAAGGGACCAATTTGAGCCATCGGAAGCATGCAATGAAGGGAGAGGCCTTTTCAATGCTGGCTTTGCAGGCCAACATCATCATACTGCAGCCAAGCCTGCAGACACCAGATTGCTGGAGTCCAGTCTCCAACGACATAGGGGCCTTGGTCCCACAAAGGTAAGAAAGTCAATTTAGCCTGCTGCCTAAATGATCTTGAAAGCCAGCTCTCCAGGGGCAACAGGATGGAGCCCAGTACTTTGGTTGCAACCTTCTAAGACCGGAGCAGAGAACACAGCCATGCTACACTTGACTTCCGTTTCACAGAATTGTGTGAATTAATGGTTTTGTTTTGTTTCGTTTTTTCTAAACTGGTCTTCATGGGTTTTTTTTTTTTGTTACATAACAATAGAAAACTAGTGTGAAGCCCTATTTGGGTCTTAAAAGTGTTCAGTTGGAACCTCCAGCTCACTCCTGCTTGATCCAGAATGCCTGTTTTTCTCTCTTTCCAAACCATATATTCTCAGAGAATCTCTGAACAAAGGGAAGGCACCAAAAAGCCCAGTTCTGCATTCTTGGTGGCTACGGTAGCTCCTCCCCTGAAGTTACCAGCTGCCCAAATCCCCACCCAAGCATTCCAGCTTTTGCCCATACTTGGGCACAAACCCAGCTTGTGGCAGACACGTCACCATCCCCTCACCTACAGGCTGTATAAGCTCCCTGCTTTAGTCTGGGCATGTGACTTCACCTGCCTCAGTCTCTGAGGCTGGAGAACTCATCCAGGAGTTGCTTTGCCCAAATAATCCTGTTCTTTTACTTTTTCAATTCGGCTTGATCTGGTTTACTGTATTGGCGGAGAAACCTGTTATCAGGGTACAGAACCCTATTAAGAGGGAGTGTTGGTGGCTTATACTGTTTGGGGCTTTTTTGGGAAACAGGGTCACATTATAACGCAGACTGACCTCAAACTCATGGATCTCCTGAGTGGTGGGATTACAAGCATGCACCATCACCTCTAACCCAAATCCCTATTTGTAGAGATGGTCAACTTAGTTTGAATAAGGGCAGTAATTCATTTTTTTCATTGCTACTCTGTCATTACATGCATGACTATAATAACCACCATCTGTTTTTCCATTGAGCATTTTCTAGTTTGGAGGAGTTATGAATAAAGTTGTCAGGGGACTTCGGTCCATTACTAGAAGTGCATAAGGAAGCAAGATTCAGGGATCTATCAGCTCAGTACCTCAGCCTTCCAGAGTCATGAGTTCTAAGCCCTGGGAATCCTGGAATGGGTTGGTTAGCCTATTTCTCCTGCCTGCTTTGAACTTTCTAGCAATCCTATACATGCAAATTGCTGAAAGAAAACCTAGAGACCATGCAGATGAGAATGTAAATACACAGAACAGAAATGAGTGAGTGAAATGACCCTGGCTGCTAACTCTAAGATGCGCACTCAGCATTTTGAGAATTCTTGACAGTTTTCATTACTTTTTATGCCTTCCCTAGAAAAAGTAGCAGAGAAGTGTCTAATAGAGACAAGATACTTCTCACCTGGTGATACAAGAGAGTAGCTAACAATTTCATAGCGCTAACCTGTTTTGGGCACAAAAAAATGGAGAAGTTGGACTATGACCTAGAAACTCATTGAGTTACAGAGAAGAAGCGCAAGTGTCCAGAATTCCCACCAAGGGCAGTAGAAGGCAGGTGTTTCTCCCCTTAAGCAGACTTGAAACGAACGAACATAGAAACACATTCAATCACAATGAACACCAATAGCAAGTTTTGCTTACATTTAACTTTTTGTGGGTTTTAAGGGGAAGGACCAAATTTTTGTTGTTGTTGTTGTTGTTGTTGCTTGGTTAAACTGGAGTTTTGTTGAAGTCAAGAACCACTGGAGACAAAACAGAAAAGAGGCAAAGGTGAAAATGGCTTGGGTAATTGTTCTGATTGCTTCATCCCAAATATACTTTGCCTCAAAATCCCACTCTCTATTGATACAAAAAAAGAGCATCGAGTTACCAAATAATAATATCTATAACTGATATTGATATGTGTGTGTGCATGCATGTGTGCATGCACACACATACATGAACACACGCTAATTGCAAGAATGCATGTCAGTCAAGCAAACTAGACCTTTGAGGTAACCTGAACTAATGAAACTGGCACTAGATGTGTGATGTGAGAAGAGAGACAAATTTGTCCAGACAGGTTAAAAAAAAAAAGTCTTACATAAGAGGATCATGTATCGCAACAGAGATACAGGGCATAACACAATTGTTTTAGAATCCAGCTAAAGGGTCCCTGGAGCCCAGGCTGCTGCATATGAGTCTTTCTCTGTGAAGTCAATAATGTTTTGCGTTTCTCAAATCCCTGCTTAACATTAGGATTGCTGTCTCTCAATAACACAGCTCCTTCCTACTGACGTGTGTGTGTGTGTGCGTATGTGTTTGTGTTCTTACACTCCTAGTATTATACTGGGCTCTTCCATTCATCATATTGGGGCCTTACCTAGAATGTCTGAATCTCCTCTTGGCCCCCCTGTGTGGTGGCAACAGCATGCTATTGGTAAGATAACCAGCTTCCGTGAGGGGTTCCCTGAACTTTCTATGCACTCAGATTGACCTGACAGGAATGAGCACACCTAAAGCCTGGGGAGTTACTGGGTTCCCTTGAGGAAAACCCGGCTGTTCCTGATAAAGCTTTGAGTATCATGATCCATTCGCCATGACTGACAGATTCTCGGCTTTATAACCCCCTGGGCTGACGCAATGGCTTGGAGACTTTATGTGTTGTAAAGCCAAACCACAAGTGATTGTAGGAAACACTCCAGTTTGACCCACGGAGTCAGGGTGGACTGGTGCTTTTACAAATATCCATGACTCCAAAGGAATCCCAAGGGACCAGCGTCTTGGGCATAGAGCATTCATACATTTCCCGTTGTGTTGGACTCAATTCCAGTCCATGAGATAGAGTATCAGAGGGAAGCCAGGAATTGGTACCATCTGGCCTTCTCTCTCTCTCTCTCTGTGCGTGTGTGTTTTGCATATGCAGCAGTTTCTCACAGGTAAAAAAAACTTCTCCCTTAAAGTGAGAACTTGAAAACACCCACTTGAATGTCTCTTATCTGTCTGTCATAGCCTGATGGTTTTCTGAAGAAAGGATCCTACCAAGTGCTATGGGGAAAGTACAAGTTCCATTTCGAATCTCCTTGCCTACCAACTATGAGATCCTTGAATTAATAACATTTTAGTTATTTCACCTTGTAAAACAAAAAGTTTATGTCCCCAACAGCATGATCACTTAAGGATATATAGCTTTATAAACAGTCGACCTATTAGGACTAATAAAGCATAAGACAAATATCTGCTTGAAATATTAGTTGACAACTGAGTTATGCATACAAATTCAAAATTATGTTTACAACATGAAGTAAAACATTGAAAGTGAGGGTGGGGCTCGGTGGTAGAGTGCTTGCATCTTGGGTGCAAAACCTTGTTACATTCCCAGCCACGGCACAGCAATATTTATAATAATGATCATTATCAAATACAATTATGTGTTGACTTTTAAAACCCTGTGTTTTTCCATTTTCACTTTCTCAAGCTATCTTTCTCCTCAACGGCCACCACACGCCCTTTCCCCATCTCCAGCTCATCATTGCCATGTCCTTCTAAGACAGGGAGCTAATGCTGTTTAGTCCGTGAGCAACACTGACGCTGTAAATGTCACCCCCAAGTCATAGTCATCCATTTGTATCACATTTACCTACTTCTTCATTTCCTGTGGATCTGTATTTGTAATCTCCATAATGCACCACTTACTGAATTGCATTCTTAGGTGACGTCTAAAAGGCTTATTTTTAAAAATGTCTTGCACTCGCCTTTCAGAGCTAAAATCAAGAAGAACTCCTTTGTCGGTGACACACTATTCTTCGTCCTGTTTTTCTGAGTCAGTTCTGACCTCCATAAACCCCCAAACAGACTCTAACTTAGATTGGTTCACCCATACACCTTCCACCGACAGTAATTTTGTTGTTTGGTTGTTCCAAATCCAGCTATTTCAAGAGTACAAAGAACACTGCATCATAAGGATGTATCTAAAAAGGTGGCTTTTTTTTCCTGCAAAATAATTTTTGAGAAATATTCACCTTGTATTTAAGAAAGTTCACCTTGTATTTAGGCAAAAGGATATGTATTTAAAGCCAATACTTGAAATTAATCCAGAAATCTCAGATTAGCATGTATCCTGTTTTTCTTTCATTTGTCCCTGGAACCCCAAATCTCATCACTCTCTGTAGAGTTCCATTCAGGTTACATTGCTATTATCCTCTTTGTCAAAGGAAGCAGCAGAATCTAATGTATGTGCTTAACCACTGAGGCCCATCTCCTGAAAGGTGCCCAGCCTGCTGGTTTACCAGGCACAGAATAATACAGTCCAAGAACAAGGGTCAACTCTTGACACATTTAAAAATATGTATTTCTTTTCTTTTACGTGTGTGAGTGTTTTGCCTACATGTACGGCCGTGCACCATGTGTGTGCAGTGCTCGTGGGAATCAGAATAAGAAAATAGATCCCCTTGGAACTGGAGTTACAGATGGTTGTAAACCATCGAGTAGATGCTGGGAACTGAACTCCAGTCCTCTGAAAGAGATACAAGCGTTCTTAACTACTGAGCTAGCTTACCAGCCTCCGGTCTCAGAACTCCATGCTAGCAAAGTTCTTTGAATTCAACATGCCAACAACTTGGAGGCTGCTTTCTTACTTTAGATTTCATCCTTTCTGTGGAAGAGGGAAAACAATGGCCTGGGAAGTAGCTGCTGATCTCTGGCGCCTCATGCCTCACATTCATCTGCCTGGTTATTCCAAAGCACTGTTCTGAATAACTAACTCTCAAGTTGTCCTTCCCAAGACACTAGTTCGTTCTCATCGAAGAAGGGACTGTGGACATTTTTCATAATCAGGGAGGAAGTGGAAAGAAGGCCACCCTTCTGTTTGACTCAAGGGAAGAACGAACATCTATAGAAGACTTTATTGGCAAATAGATAATAAGTGAAAATAAATACCCAGCATTCCACCCCAACAATACCACCTTCTAGTCCCCAGCAGAATTCTACAGGCAAGTTGTTCTTAGAGATGTTCTATATTACTGTGTGTGTGTGGTTCTGTAACAGATAAAATTATGGTCTAATACTGACCACATCCAAAAATCTCCTTCACCTACCGTAACTGTGGTTAGAAGTGGGAATCACACAGGAGCTTTGGATCAAATAATAAACTAAATGTCATAGCATCATTTTAATAGACTTTACTAAGCAAATAGATGACTCTTCTTTCCCCCGAATTTAAAGTTCTTTTAAAGCAAGGACAGACTTGGACATTTAGTTATGTTAGTCTTAAAGCTTTGGGTTTTTTTTTGTTTGTTTGTTTTGTTTTTCGAGACAGGGTTTCTTTGTAGCTTTGGAGCCTGTCCTGGAACTAGCTCTTGTAGACCAGGCTGGCCTCGAACTCACAGAGATCCGCCTGCCTCTGCCTCCCAAGTGCTGGGATTAAAGGCGTGTGCCACCACCGCCTGGCTAGTCTTAAAGCTTTAGAAATACAAGGGAATTCTGCCAGGAGGTGGCGGCACACATCTTTAATCCCAGCATGCAGGAGGCAGAGGCAGGCAGATCTCTGTGAGTTCGAGGCCAGCCTAATCTACAGAGTGAGTTCCAGGTCAGTCTCCAAACCTACACAGAAAAGCCTTGTCTCGAAAACAAAACAAACCAGGGCATAGCACCCTGGGTGCTAGTCTCTTATATTTTGGTTGTGAGCCTAGCCTTTAACGGCTGAGCCATCTCTCCAGCCCAAGGATGCTAGTCTCTTGACTTTACTAAGCTTCCATTCTTTCCTCTAGTAGAAAAACTAATAATAAAGTTTTCTGGTGTTCATATTAGGAAATTTTGAATAAAATTTTTTTAAATAGAGAGTTGGTGTTCATACTGAGTTGGTGTTCAAGATGGCCGTATCCTCCCCTTTCAAAAATCTGAAAATAATTCTGATAAAAAGAGCAATCCTGCTTGTGAGCAAGCCAGATGGCGGAGTACTCCTTTATCGAGTCTGTTAGCTTTCCTGTTGCCTCCTTGTAAGAGTCTTTCCAGGAAAACACATGGCCATGGCACTTGGTGGCAGAGTCAGTAAGCTGTTTGGAAACAAGGCCTATCCACCCAACTCCCAGGTCTGCCAAGGAATGGCTTGCTTTGTGTCCTTTGGGATAATTTTCCTGGCAGAGCAACTATCCTTCTGGATGACTAAATATATCTCTCGTGGTCAACAGAAAGAAAACACTGAGGCTTCTTCATGAAGAATTTAGAGGAAACCTCAGAGCCGACCCACATTCTCTGGATCCACGAAGTGAGTGGAGTCGGGTGTGTCCCGAACGGTTAGAACACTCATCCTTGGAAAAATTCTCCTAGTCTACTACATGTTTATTTGTAGAGATGTTCACTAAAGCATAACAAGAAGCACTGGAGGCCGCATGATGAAGGAGGCTTCCTAGAGGAGCAGGAAGTGGTAGTCGGGTGAATAATTTGAAATCTCATACAGTCCCACTTCCTCTAAGCAATTGTCATATCCCAAAGAGTCCTGGTAGCTAAAGCTCAATCTTGGAACTGAATGGCTGGTACTAGGCTAAGATAATATTGCCTAAGATATGTATGTGTTTTTACTTTTTTTAAAAAAAACAAACAAACAAAAAAAAACAAGCATGGAGGTTTAAGACTTTAATTCCAGCAATGGAGAAGCTGAATCAGAAGGATCAAAAATTCAAAGCCAGCTTGGGCAACTTTGTGAGACCTGGTCAGGGATACAGCAGAGAGGGAAAAGCCCTTGTATAGGTTCAGTCCCCAGCACCCCACTACACAACAAAGGTGATCTGGTCAAATTTAGGCTCACTGACAGTAGCGTGAGTTGATTAAAACAAGCACTAATGTAGACTAAAGTCTGCTCTTCACATAGGTGTGGTATTCCCCAAACAGATTGAAGCATCCATGGATGTTTTGCAGAGTCCTAAAAACTCCTTGGAAGAACAATGTAGGTGACAGGGTGTGTGTGTGTGTGTGTGTGTGTGTGTGTGTGTGTGTGTGTGTGTGTGTGTGTTAGAGAAAGGGCTGCTGCTTCTTTCACATGTAGACAAGGATAAATGCCCAAAAAGTACTACTAAGTGGAAGCACCCATTCAGACCAAGCACCGTGTACCGACCAGCACGCTGGAACTTCATGACTTGGTTTTACCAAATGCTCTCCTGATTCTTCCCAAGCTCACATTCAGGTACTGCAATTCACGTCATCACACTTAAACCATAAGGCTCTAGGGCGTATTGATGAGCAGAGTTTCCTCCTTGGATAGATCCTTTGAAAATAATCTCTTTGTAGTGATTTAGCAATTAATCGGAGCAAAGCTGTGTCTTCCGAGTCGACGACATTTTCAGAAGTGAACACTGGTGGTGACCCTTCCTACTGATTCCGAATTCACCGCAACTGCCACCATGAGTTGTGATCTGTCTCATGCAGTGCCCGAACTTGCTTCGTATCAGTGCATGCTCAGATTTTGTGTTGTGTGTGTGAAAACAGACTTTCACAAAAGTATTAGTTACCCATTGCACCTCTTAGGTATAATCAAAGAGATCCAGTATGTGGTAAGATTGAAACAAAAGGCTAGATTCAAATAAAATCTCAGCTCTTCCTTGGCCTTATAATTTGACCACTGATGAATTCTATTTATTTGTTTATTTATTTGTTTCTTTGAGACAGGGTCTCTCTACCTAACACTGGCTGTCCTGGAACTTACTCTGTAGACCAGGCTAGTTTCAAATTCATAGAGATCTGCCTCCTTCTGCCTCCCAAGTGCTGAGAGAGAAGGAATGAGCCCAGTTTGAATTCAATTTTAACTTCCCTATCTCAGCGTAGTAAGGAACCAATTTTTTTCCACAGGAGTCTACAAATTTTAAGATTATTTTTTTCAAAGAACATCTTTATCACAGTTTAGCTCATATGCAATAAAAGGCCACTGTTTGAAATGTACAGCTTAGTTGGTTTTAATATCTGTTCAAGGTTGTGTAAAAATCACAACTATCTAATTTTAGTATATTTCATAGCCCTAAAAAGAAACCTCATATCCATTAGCAATTGGTCTTCATGCTCGCCTCCTCCCCTCTCTGGCTACCACTAATCTCCTTTCTGTTTCTATCGATTGGCCTATTCTCAGCATTTCATATTAATGGGATCACACACTGTGTGGCCTTTTGTGCCTGGCTTCTGTTACTCAGCATAATGTCTTCAAGGTTCATCCATAGTACATATTAGTCAGGGCTTCATTCTTAGTGGCTGGCCTCCTAACATTTTAAAGAAAGGCAGTTTTGACTATGGCATGAAGTCATCAGCTCTCCCCAGGGAGCAGCAGAGTCCTGAAGTTCACCCATTGAGAAGAGACCATTCACCATGGGCTTAGTAGGACATCGAGGTTATGCAGCTGAACCTTCCAAAATGGTGATCCCATTCACTTTTAATTTTTTGAATTTGGATAGAGGACACAAAACAGTTGGGAATGCTTCATCCACCCTGGTTTCCTCTGTCTAATTTAGTGGACACTGCTATCAACACACACCACAGCCCTTTCTGGGTAGAAGGAAAAGCTTCCAATGTGATTTGATGTGTGGTTTATCTCTTTCTCTTTATTGTTTGAAAATTTCATACATGAAAATAATGTTTTAATCAGATCTACCACCATTCCCTCCCTTTTAACTTCTCCTATATCCCCCCTACTAAGTTTTCCTCCTGGCTTCAAGTACTCTATTTTAAACTCACTAAGTCCACTCAGTGCCGGCAGTGTGCGCATGGGGGTAGGGCCACCCACTGGAACATGGATAGGAGAGGGGCTCTTGAGGTCTCACTTCTAGCTGAGGAGATGTTGGCAAGTGATGGCTGTGGGGGTAGTGAATCAGGTTTCAGATTCATCTTTTAGTGGGCTCTTTGCTGGGTTGTTACCTACTTTCAGCATACTCTTGGTGTAATAGTGTCTAGACAACTGAAGATTATACAGACAGCTCCCTTAAAACACAAACCATCTGAGTTTGACTTTGTCTCAGTAGATCTGGCATGAAAACCACAAATCTTTTATCATGAGTAAGCACTCTTGGTCCCATGAGTAAGCACTCTTGGTCCCATGAGTAAGCACTCTTGGTCCCATGAGTAAGCACTTTTGGTGCAATGAGTAAGCACTCTTGGTCCCATGAGCAAGCATTATTGGTCCCACATTGACATAGGGGTTTCACTGAGAGCCTCAGAAATACTGTCCTAGTGACTTCCATTTAGAATCAGCCTGAGACACCATTTCAAAAATGTCCCTCTTAAATATTTATGCATTTTTATGCACTCTTGAATACATAAATGCTGCATCAACAATAGTGTTGAAGAGGACACAGACTTGATGCTATTGTATCTCTTTTTGTCTTAGGGACGTCAGTTTGAATGAAATGACAGCTGTTGTCGCTGGATCAGGATGGCAACAACATGCAGGGTTCAGAGTGAGAGAGCTGACTGAAGAGTAAGCAAAGAGGAAAAGTCAATTTATCAGGTTAGTATTTTTAGAAAATCAATCGGGGGACAGAAGAAATGCTTTTTTTACTATTTCAAATTTGAGGAAATATATGGTATTTGCATCAAGGAAAAGCTTTAAGATTGAGTGAGACCTGGTTGTACAGTGAGGACCATTCTCTTCCTTTTGGCTTTGCAGAAAGCGTTTTCAGAGTATAGATAGTGTGAGGTGGTGTATGTTTGTGTGTGTGTGTTTGTGTGTGTGTTCCTATACCAATATTCGGTTCCCTAACTTGAACTTCTTTTTGCTCTTGGCCCTGAGGTCCTTTTACAAATCTTCAGGTCAAATCTCTTCCACAGGTCATTGTAGTGTGATGGGACAAGGATCCACCATGACCCTCAGGGCAGTAAGGCCTGGCCTGGCATGGTGCTCAGGTCATCCAGGAGAACAACTTGACGGGGTCACTTTAGGTTTCATTGTGTCCTGATTTCCCCAGCGGATACTTGTGCAACTATTGACGCTGTTCAAAAGAAAAGCAATGTACATGACTGTTAACTACAACCAGCTACCAGAGCCTAGCGCATCCCTTGTTCATGCAAAGACTATATATATGTCAGTGTGGTCAGGTATTTCTCTCTTAAAAGTTTTATGTCCTTGAGGAAGAGCCGAAGATTTCTATTTTTTACTTTGGACTCTATTCTTGAGCATCTAATACTAAGCTCTGGTTTTTCTTCAGGAGTTTAATCTGTAGTTAAAATAGTGAATACATGAGTTCCCAAAGAAGAAGGAACGGAGACAATGTATGAGCCAAAGGGTAGCAATGGATTTGAGGCTAGGAATTTGACTAAATATGGTACAGCATTCAAAAGTAAAACATAATCCAAGGCTCAGAGTTAGAAGAGAGACAGGAGCTAACCAAGGTCATAAAAATCTACTCATGTAACTTCGTGAGAAGATACAAGGTAGGTCAAAGCAAAATTGGAAGAAAACTCAGCCCTTGTAGACAACTCAGTTAAATGTGCAGTAACTGAGAGATCCGGCCTGCCCAAGAAGGCCATGTGATGGATCAGTTTCCAAGCATAAGAGGAGTTTCCTATAAAAGAATAAGTTCTGGATGTGGGATGTAGCTCAGTTGGTACCTTGCTTGCCTAGCATGCATCAGGTCTAGGTTTGATTCCTAACATCCCATAAACCCAGAGTGGGTGGTGCATGCCCACAATCCCAGCACGCAGGAGCTGAAGGCAAGAGAACCAGAACTGCAAAATCATATCCAGGTTCATAGCAAGTTTGAGGATTCTGGAATACCCAAGACCCTGTCCCAAGACATAGACACAAACAAACAAAAATGAACCAGTTCCCAGGCAACCAGTGTCCTGGTCCAAAGCTCCTTTCGCTTATTTGCTGCTGAGATTGGTCCCTACTTTTGAACTGGGAAGCAAAGGAAAATGAAAGAGATGAGGATCAACTAAGAGCACATCCTGCTGTTCAAGCTAGTGATTGCAGATTCCAATATAGACGTGAGAATGAGGAAAAAACACAAACAAAAACCCAACCCACTGTGAAGGATGGCAGATTAGCATCATGTCCAAGGAGAACCTGTCCTCACCATGAGCTCACAGTGTCCTCTCCTCCATCTGTCACAGCTTCTGTCTCATTGGTGACTGGCTAACTCTCCATCCAGGCTGCAGCCACCTTGAATGCAATCATGGCAACTTGATCATTTTTTTCTAAACCGTTTTTTAAAAAGAATTTCATACCCGAGTACTGTATTTACATCATTTTTTATTCAACCCTTTTCTCCCATGCCGCCCCTCTTAAATACGTGACCACTTCTTTAATTATTATTTTTGTTATACACAC
The DNA here is from genome assembly GCA_004026605.1 of Ondatra zibethicus. NCBI lineage: Eukaryota > Metazoa > Chordata > Mammalia > Rodentia > Cricetidae > Ondatra > Ondatra zibethicus. The sequence goes on from PVIU01000310.1 coordinate 79,799, forward strand.
GCATACACATACATGCTGAGTCCAGTTAGAGTTGCTTATATATAAATTTAGGGCTGACCACTTGGGACTTGATAACCTATCAGGGGCCTCATCACTGGAGAAACTGGTTCTCCCTCTCTGAGCTGGGCCACTCATTGCCTGTAGCTCTTCAGCTAAGAGTAGGGCCTTGTCCTATTTCCCCCTTTGACTTGCTACTGTTACCTTGTCGTTGTACAGGTCTTGTTTAGGTAACCACATTACTAAGATTTCATGAGTGTAACTTCCTGTTCTGTACAGACATTATTTTATTGCAGACATGCTGATCTGCTGGCCCTGAAAATCTTTCTGCCCCTTCTCCTACAATATTCCCTAAACCTTCAGTGTAAGTGCTTTGTAACCGAGGGATGGACACCCTCAGTCAGTGGTTCTCTACATTTTAACAAGTTCTTCTAACAGTCTCTGCCCACTGTAAAATGAACTTTCTTTGCTGAGGGGTGAGAGCTACAATGATAGATATATAGAATGCAGTTGGCAATTATACTGTTTTAGGAAGGTGATAGTAGTGAGTTCACCCCCAGGGCCTATGACGTCACCAGCCCACTGTGTCTTGGCTGAGTGTACAGTACCAGGTGTGAATACCCTACTATTGAATAGGCCTTAAGTTCAACAAAGGGCTGTTGGTTGTCCCCAAGATATAGGTGCCACTATTGCACCCTTGAGGATATTGTGAGTGTTCGTTATTGTTACAGTTCATAAGCTTTAAGTTGGGTAGGATTTTTAACCATTTTTCTCCCTTCACAGCTCGTATTACTCCTTTGAGATTCTATACACAGTAGTCTTCAATGTAATGGTCTGTCCTGTTCCTTTAAGAGACAACAGCAACAGCTGATATGGTTATGGGAATCGCTTGGGCTATCCTGACTAAGAATTAGAAGGGAGGTTTCCCGTACCTGACATTGGGCTTCTTGTTAGATAGTCTTTGGCTCTCAGGGGATCATTATCAGTCTGAGAATTATACACACACACATACACACACACACACACACAAACGTACACACACACGTACACACATGCACACATTATATAACTATTTTAAATAAGTATAAAATACTGCTTCCCTGTGGATTTTTCCATTCTCCCTAGAGTTCTTTATCCCTCCGCCTTCCTTATCAATGCTTCCCTTTTCATGCACTTCTGATACTCCTGCCTATACCTCCCAAGGACCTAGATTACAGGGTACACTCCAATATCCAGTTCTTTGTGTTTGTTTTTAATTTTTATTTTATGTGCATTGGTGTTTAGCCTGCATGTATGCCTGTGTCAGGTCTTGGAGTTACAGACAGTTGTGAGCTGCCATGTGGGTGCTGAGAATTGAACCTGGGTCCTTGGAAGAACAGCTAGTGCTCTTATTCACTGAGCCACTGCTCCAACCCCCACTCCCCCATGTCCAGTTCTTGTTCAGTAATTATCATACAATATATTTGGGGTACTTCCTTAAAACATCACTGCTTGTTTTATTTAGCCCTGGATCTTTTTCTTTTTACCCTCCTCTTCATTTATTTATTTGTGTATGTCTGAGTGTGTGCATGTGTGTGTTCACATGTAGGTGGGGCATACTTGCATACATGTACATGTAAGGGTACAAAGATGATTGAGTGTGTCTTTCTTGATCACTCTCCACTTTTTTCATTGAGGCAGAGTCTCTCAGTTGAACTCAGAGCTCACTGATCAGCCAGCTTCCCCCAGGGATCCCCTATTTTTGCCACTGAGTGCTGGTTGACCATCTCACCTGCCTACTTTCTACGTGGGTTGGGGGATCAGAGCTCCAGTGCACAGGCTTACGCAGCTAACGCTTTGCCCATCGTCATCTCCCCAGCCCCAAGTCCTGATTTTTTTTTAGCAAGTGAGATTTTATTATAAAAATGAGTATATAAACTTAAACTGGAAAATAAAATTATATATCAATATCGCTTTATGTATCATGAAAATAAAGTTTCTGAATTCACACAACGAAACAAGAATGTATCTTAAGGCATCGAGTCTGAGGAAAGTATTCATCTCTCGCTTTATTCATGTCCTAAGATGTTACTAAACCTGAGGCCATTCTTATTTACTCAGCAAGATAATCTCCTATTCTTCTGGAAAATTTCAAAACACGGCCAGCATGTTTTTTGATCAGCTCCACTTCCTGTGGTGAGGTTTAAACACCACGCCAACTTTCATTAACTGCTGAGGTGTCCAGACCTTGGGATCACTTGATCATCTTGTAAAACAGATAGCCAGAACATCTTTGCTAAATGTCACATATGCTGATTTTTACAGAGAATTAAAAAAAAAAAAGCCACAACCCATCATAAGTGGCTCTAAATCACAGCTCACACAGTTATCAGCCGTATCCCTGGGGAAGCCTGGGAAGTCCCTCTTGCCTCACGATGACCCTGGAAAAAGAGTGTTCCCCCTCCCCTCCCAGGTTCCGACTGTCCTTCTGGTATCTAAGTGATGAAAAGTGGAAAAGAATGGACCGAAAACACAATTTTCATTGATTCAAATTGATGACGAGCTGGGGTGGAATTAAAAGTTAGTAATTTGTTCAGAATTAGCAATCTTCCAACATTTCCAGTCATAAGATAAAATAACACAACATACTAAAACTCCACTTGACTACAATGCGATTCTTCAGGAATGCGTGCAGTGCTTCGGGATCTTCCGCAAGAAGAGCAGCCATATTGAAGAGCACCACCAAGGCTGGACCACAGAGCTGGCCTCAGGCGGCTCACAAACCTCTTTTCAAAACTGCTTTAAAAGAAATTCTTGGTATTTTATTTTGTTCTTTTAGCTTGCCATTTGACTCCACTTGAGAGAAAACCAAATCCTGTGTATTCAGATTTTGTTCGTGTTCTTCATCTTGGACTTGTTTTAGCCCTATGTATGATGTGCCTAGCCCCGTTTTACAGATGTGTTAATGGACACGGATGGTATCTCCTTTGTAAAACAGCAGGAATATCCACTCATTTAAAAAAGAAGTCCAACTGGCTTCCACTCTTAGACACTCAGAGCACATCTGAGTCAAATCCTCTTCCTCAGAAGCCTTGTGTTACAGTTTCCATGGGAAAACTGCAGAAATGCTCAAATGTGGGCATGTTATAATTAGAACCAAACGTGGGCTTTATGGGACCTGTCAGGATGTTTCTAGGAAGCCTGCTCAGTGTCGGCTTCCTGAGACATCCTTTTCCACAACCGTGACTCATTCCTGCTTCTTCTAACTCACCCCCACTTGTTCTGGGATGGACGGAGTCCCCCATGCTCCAGAGACAAATGATGATGCTGGTGTCCAGTCGTGAACAAAAGCACCCGCCTAGGTTTTGTGGAAGTGGGGCGAAGGATTTTGCATGACACATTTGAGGCCAGCAATATGGCGGGCGTGTATTTATCACACATGGAGAGACTCATTTCTTTGGCAACCAAGCCTAGCCCACTCGCTAATCCCCTTAAGCCCTTCCATTCCAACTCCTTTCTTCCTTTCATGAAAACACGATACAAATTCTCTGCAAAACAATGAATCTGCTCCTCAGGGGAATGTACAAGTCAGAAAAGCTTTTAAGAAGAGAAAGAGCCAAGGCCTTTGCATAAGCAGGCCCAGCTGCAGAGCCTCCAGAGAGGAGGGTGGGAGACCGCTCCCTGCAGCCCTGGCCCAAACCTCCCAGCTACCGCCTGTCTCCGCTGTCTTCCCACAACCCCAAACAGGCCAGCCCACACCTCCGGGACTGCACCCGTGTCATTTTCAGGAAACGAGATGTTCAGAGTCCATCCTGGCATTTCTATGAACTCACAGAAATAATTCATTGACTCACAGAACCGAAAGAGATGATCTAGTCACTTTTATTTTTAAAATGATAAAAATGCAGTCAGAACAGTTCCTCCTGAGTGAGCCAGGCTCACTCAGCTTTGGGGGCAGAGGCAGACTAGGATCCGTATCTTGTTTCCCCTGTTTCATTGCCTTTTATCCTGAGCTGGAAAAAGGTAACCTCTGGGTAGAGTTGCTGTTTTCTGCTGAACCCTCCGGTTATTGTTTCCCCCGCAACGTTCTGTGATACACCATGACCACACAGTTGAGCCAAAACTGATCCTAAAGACGCATGTCCAGTACTTGTTAAAACTAGAGGACTCAAGGCCTTTCCTTGGAGGGTTCTTAAATGAGTATTTAAAAAAAATTAATAATAATAAAAAAGAATCAGTTGTTTCCCAAACGAGTCTTCTGGTGAGGCCAGTTTGGGGATTAGCATCATAAAACAACATTGGGAGACAAAAAGAATCCTTGATGGGCAGGGCACCCCAACAAGAATAGAAGAGACATGCTGGGTACCAGGAATTTTGCCTCCTAGCTGCTTTTTTTAGTGGGTTAACCACCAGACCACACTTCCTCTCTCTGAGAGGCAAGGAATTAAAATCAAAGGTTTACCACTGATTCATGCTGCCTGCTAACTCTGCTTATTGCGACACGCTGTGACCCTCTGCACTGTGGCTTGGAAACAGATGTGGGGAGTGAGCAGCCTGAGGGCTGGGGGAGGCGAGAAGGCAGCTGGCCAGGGGAAGAACTTCCTCTGCTGCTCAGTTTTCAGCAGGAATGGAAGTTAGTTTAAATTGTTACCATGCAGATCTGGAATCTTTTTTTTTTTTTTAATTGCCTGGCTCCTATTCCAGGTTTGCTCATTCTGTAGCAAGAAACCTGAAAACTTGGTAATGCATGCTCCTGGCCTGACTTTTGCCTCTGCCCTCCTCTGAATGCATATTATGAAGCTGCAGGTTTAGCCCTGGCCCTTCCCTGGTGCACACGTTAAAGGAAGAATGGAAAATGCTAGGCTGCTTGACCAAGGTTACACTGGTTTCAGGACTGCAGTTGTTTGATTAAAAGTGCAATCAAGCCATTCTCGACCACACTTGCCAGGCTTCTTTTAATATATTCTCATGACTAGGCAGCTGAAAAAAAAATGTTTGGGCTTACTTTTTCCCATACAATGAGTGTTTGATGTGCTCTTAGGTGTGTGGCTTACTATGTCAAGGTTTATCAGAAATATGAAGCTTTTGCATGTCGTTGATTATAGAAATGCTTTGTGACTATTTGGCACGGCCAGAGGCTCTTTGAGGGTGGAACTGAGATTGCAGCCTTGGTTTTCACTGCACATTGCAAATGTGGTTGTGCTTAACTGCCACAGGATGTAGCAACTGGATTCTAGGTCCATAGAAATATATGGCTGCCAGACTTTAGCAAACTAAACAGGATAACCCCTTAAATGTGAATTGCAGACTTTAGCAATGATAATGTAACTGTCTCATGCAATACTTGAGACCCATATAAAAATCATTCATTGCTGATCTCAAGTTCAAACCCTCCAACCCCAGTAAGGTCCTTCCCATTGGCACCAGGATCTCCAAAATTCTTAACAAAGATTAGTACAGCACAATCGCCTCGGTCCACAAGGTTTCAGCATGGCTGCGAGGAGGAAGTGGTCTATCATACAACCATCCTCTTACTCTGTAATAAGTGCTTTCCCAGAAGGTACAAAGATGTGTAGGATCCAGAGGAAATGAGAAAACGAGTATCCAACTAGGAGGCAGGGTTTGTGGCCATGAACAGGTGAGGCTTAAGGGAGTAGCTAGTAAAAGTCGTTTTCTTCTACCTTTTCGGTAATGGTGGGCTATAGAATAGACATGGATTGATGAAAATACCAACAAATTAAGACTATAAATTCCAGAAGAAATGCCCAGTTAAGGAATGTCTGGAGACTTTAATCTCAAGGAAAGGACATATATCTGTAGAAGGAAACCACAGGCGTGGAAACTAAAGTTATAGTTAAAAAAAAAAAGGAGGGGTCCCAGAGGGTATTTGGGGATCATAGCAACAATCTTGGAGAAGATAAATAAAATGTATGGATAGCTAACCAAAGTTATCAAGATGAAAAAAATGAGGACAAACAATGTTAATATTAAGATTGAGAGGCATGACATTACTACATACCCGACAGTTATTTAAAAAAGGAAATTGGTAAATACTACAGTAACTTTATACCAATAATTTTGAGTGCATGGATGAACTAGACTTATTTCTTGAAACAAATGTACAATTAAATCTTACTAAAGAAAAGTAGACAACATGAATAGTCTTCTCTGCATCAAAGCACTGATATTTGTAGGTAAAGCATTTTCACTAAGGAAACTCTGAGGCAAGATGACCTTACTGGGGGAATTCTACCATATACAAAGGGAAAAAAAATACTGATTCTCAACAGAAAATTCCAGAAAATTGAAGAGGGAATACTTTCTTATTCATCCTATGAGGCCAACACTGTCTGATGCTGACATGACATGAGGGACAAGGGCAGAAAGAAAACACCTTGCGACTGTTTCTCTTGGAAATTGTTTGAGAATTCTCAAGAACTTGTGTCATCTTCCTAAATTTAATCAAAGCTGTGTTATATTGGTGAAGCAATGAACGAACATGTATCATACAGGTATGGACACTTGCTTTTGACAAAAAAAAAGGCACTTCAGTGAAGAGATTGTTTTCTGAAAACAGTTGGAGCCCCTGTGTTTTAACACATGAAAATGAAATCACTTCAGCCAATCAGTCCATACATCCAGCTGTATAAAGATTCACTAATGTAAAATATAACATAATAAAACCTTTTATTTTGGGGTTTGGTTTTTTGTTTTTGTTTTTGAGATAGGATCACATGTACCCAGGCTTGGCCTCAAACTTGCTATATAACTGAGACTGGCCTTGAACTCCTGATCTTCCTGCCTCTGCTTCCCAAGTGCTACGGTTTTTGGTTTTTTTTTTTCCTCTCTCTATGTAATTTTTATATTACATCCCAACAGCAATTTCCACTCCCTCTCCTCCTCTCAGTCTCTCCCCTGCACCTCCCCTCTCCTGTAATCCACACCCCCTCTATCTCACCTCAGAGAAGAGCAGGCTTCCCAAGGTGGTGTAGGAGGTCCTTCTGCATTTTTGTTCCTTTCATTGGTTAAATAAAGAGACTGCCTTGGCCTTTTGATAGGGCAGGACTTAGATAGGCGGGGAAAAGAGAACAGAATGCTGGGAAGAAGAGAGAGAGACAGAGAGCCACTGCCATGAAGCCGCAAGGTCAGACACACTAAATCTTTCCCAGTAAGCCATGACCTTGTGGTGATATGCAGATTATTAGAAATGGGTTGAATCAAGTTGTGAGAGTTAGCCAATAAGTGGCTAGAACTAATGGGCTGGCAGTAATTTAATTAATACAATTTCCATGTAATTATTTTGGCTATAAGCTAGCCTGGTACTGGGTGCCGGGCGGCCGGGAGGAAAAGCAGGCCCACTCCTCCATACTACACCAAGGAAATCAACCAAACACGGCATAACATGTTACAACAAGATAAGGCATATACCATCACAAGGCTGGACGACGCAACCCAGTAGGTGGAAAAGGGTCCCACAAATAAGCAAAAGAGTCAGAGACAGGCCCTGCTCCCACTGTTAAATACCCCACAAGAACACCAAGCTACTAGTCCATAACATATTTCCAGAGGACCTAGGTCAGACCTCTACAGGCTCCCTGATCTCTCCAAGCCCCCAGATGTCCCTGTCAGCTGATTCTGTGGGCCATGATCTTATGGTGTCCCTGGCCCCTCTGGTTCCTCTGATCATTCTTCCCCCCTCCTCTGAAGAACTTGTCAAGCTTCGCCTAATGTTTGGCTATGACTCCACACCTGCTCCCATGAGTTGGTGGATGAAGTCTCTCCGGTCTCTTTGATAAGGATTCTGCTAGGCTACCTTGTCCCAGAACACCCTTTAGGCAGGACAAACTGTAGTTTGAAGGTTTTGTGGTATGCCAATCCTTCTACTTGAGGCCTTCCCTGGTTAGAGAAGACGGCTGCTCCAGGCTCCATGTCCCCTGTTATCTAGAGTTACTCTCATAGATTCCATGGAGTTCCCATTGCACCAGGTTTCCACCTTGTCCCTGAAATGCTTTTTCAGCCGCTTCTCCCAGTATTTGCCCCTTTCCCCACTTGATACCAACCCCATCTGCCCCAGCCAACCCACAAAATCTACTCTATTTCCCTTCCCCGAGGAAATCCAGGTATCTCCCCTTAAGCCCTCCTTGTCATTTAGCCCCTCTAGGCCTGTGGACCTAGCATGATTATCTTTTACTTTACAGCTAATACCTACTTATGAGTGAGGACACACCATGTTTGCCTTTCTGTGTCTGGGTTATCGCACTCAGGATAATTTTTTTCAAGTTCCCTCCATTTGTGTAGGAGGTCCTTCTTTGTATGTGTTGCTTTCATTGGTGGGTAAAGAAAACTGCCTTGGCCTTTTGATAGGGCAGAGATCAGGTAGGCGGAGTAGAAAGAACGGGATGCTGGGAAGAAGGCAGTGTGGCAGACGCCATGGTTCTCCTGTCTGAGACTGACGCTGGTTAGAAGCTTTTCCAGTAAGCCACAGCCTTGTGGTGAACACAGATTAATAGAAATGGGTTAGATCAAGAGTGAGAGTTAGCCAAGAAGAGGCTAGATATAATGGGCCAGGCAGTAATTTAATTAATACAATTTCCATGTGATTATTTCGGGTATAAGCTAGCCGGGCACCAGGAGCCAGGCGGTGGGACACAGCCAAGGGTGGCTGGGATGACAAGCAGCCTGCTTGCCTCTTATTACAATTTGCCTGAAAATTTCATGATGCCATTATTTTTAACAGCTGAGTAATACTTCATTGTATAAATGTAGCACATTTTCTTTATCCATTCTTCAGTTGAGGGATATCTAGGTTGTTTCCAGTTTCTGGCTATTACAAATAAAGCTGCTATGAACATAATAGAGCCATTGTCCTTGTGGTATGAATTGAAAATCCTTTGGGTATATGTCCAAAAGTGGTATAGCTAAGTCTTGAGCTAATCAACTCTCAGTTTTCTGAGAGACCACCATATTGATTTCTAAAGTGGCTGTACAAGTTTGTACTCCCACCAGCAATGGAAGAGTGTCCCCCTTACCCCACATCCTCACCAGCATGAGCTGTCACTTGTGGTTTTGATCTTAGCCATCCTGACAGGTGTAAGATGGAATCTTAGAGTCTCTTTGATTTGCATTTCCCTGATGGCTCAGGATATTGAACGTTTCTTTGAGTGTTTCTCAACCATTTGATTTTTCTATTAAGAATTCTGTTTTCTCCATTCAATGGTGATTGAAAATTTTGCTGGGTATAGTAGTCTGGGCTGGCATCTGCTTAAAGCCCTTCTGGCTTCTAGAGTCTCCATTGAGAAGTTGGGTTTAATTCTAATAGGTCTGCCTTTATATGTTACTTGACCTTTTTCTCTTGCAGCTTTTAATATTCTTTCTTTGTTCTGTATGTTTATGGTTTTGATTACTTTGTGGTGTAGGGACTTTTTTTCTGGATCAATCTATTTTGTATTCTGTAAGCTTTTTATATCTTTTTTTAATTGCTAGTTTGTTCCCTCTGCTTCTTTTTTTAAAAATTTATTTAAATTGCTTTTTATATCTTTATAGGCGTGTCCTTCTTTAGGTTGGGATTTTTTTTCTATGATTTTATTAAATATATTTTCTGGGTTTCTGAGCTGTAATTTTTCTTCTTCTTATATTCTTATTATTCTTAGGTTTGGTCTTTTCATAGTGTCTCAGATTTCCTGGATATTTTGCATTAGAAATTTTTTAGATTTAACATTTTCTTTGATGGATGAAACTATTTCTTTCATAGCTTCAATACCTGAGATCTCTTATATTCTGTTAGTGTAGTTTGTGTCTACAGTTCCTGTTTGATTACCTAGATTTTTCATTTCTAGAATTCCCTCAATTTGTGTTTTCATTTTTGCTTCTATCACCATTTTCAAGTCTCAAACACTTTTCTTCACCTGTTTGTTTGTTTTCTTCACTTCCTAGGCATATTCTTTAAGAGACATTGATTTCTTCCAAGTTTTTGTTTCTCTTTTCTTCAATTTCTTTAAGGAATTTTTTCATTTCCTTTTTGAGAACCTCTATTATCTTTATAAAGTTGGTTTTAAGATCATTTTCTTGTTTCCGCTGCATTGGAATATTCATCTCTTGCTGTCGCAGGATAGCTAAGCTTTGGTCGTGCCATATTGCCGTGGCTGTTGTTGATTGTGTTCTTACACTGGTGTTTAGGCATCCAGGTTTAGAATGAGTATAGATCTAAGTGCTGATCACTGATTTTGTCTTTGCTGGATGGGTGTGTTGTTCCTGGGTTTCTGCTTCCTCTTTGGTATTCTGGTCTTTGTGTCCTGGATTTCTGGAGGTTGGTTTGACCAACTCTGACCTAGTAGGAAGTCTGTGTTCAAGTTGGGAGCTGGACTTCTGGCAGCTAGCTTGACCTTTGGTGTCTCTGTCCAAGTTGAGTGGTGGGATACAGTGATGAGGAGGGGATGGGGGTGGGAGCACTGAATGAGTGGAGGAGGTTCACTGGTGGGCTGCCTATCTGTGGTCTCTGGTCCACTTGGAATCTCTGCCTGAGTTCGCCTGTTTTTCTGGCTTGCTTGGCCTTGCACTTGTTCTTCAAACTGCTGAGCTCTGCGCCTATTCTTTTAACAGGAGTAGACTGCTCCTGGGCGGTGAAAGTCTGCCTGAGCTGGGGACAGAGGCCCAGTGGACAGTGAGGTGGGGGGAAGGGCAGTGGAATGGGTCTTTGGGAACTAAATCTAGGGAGTGGGGCCTTTCAGTGACCAGTAGGCTGGTCACTCACCTGTTCTTCTGACCCCAAGTGCTAGGATTACACAGGAGTATGCTACCTGGTTGTACAAAGCTTTCTATGAGGAAAAAGTGGAAGAATGTTTTTTGGCCTTGGGCTGGGTTAAGATTCCTTAGGTAAAAAATGGAAGAACAATGCATAAAAAAAATGGCCTGATAGAAATGAAGAACTCTGGTCTTTGGAGGGCATTGTTAAAAGGGTAGAAAGAAGAGTCCCTAATTGGAATAAGATATGTGTAATCACATATCTGAGGGATGAATACCTGTGTCCAGAATATATAAAGAACTGTAACATGAAGGCCTGGTTGGTTTCTGTCCTCCCACCAGGTCCCACAGTCATTAGGTCCCAAAGAAAATCACACAGAGAGGTCTATATTAATGATAAACTGATTGGCTTATTAGCTCAGGCTTCTTATTAGCTCTTATAACTTATATTAACCCATTATTCTTATCTATGTTAGTCACATGGCTCGGTCCCATCCTGCTTCTTTGGTGGTCTGGGCAGGAGTAGGGAAAGAGCTTCCTTCTTCCCAGAATACTCCTGTTCTTCTGGCCCCACCTTTACTTCCTGTCTGGTTTTCCCACCTATACTTCCTGCCTAGCCAATCATTTGATTTATTTAAAACATGATTGACAGAATACAGACAATTTTCCTGCACCACTTCCCCCTCTTTTTTTTTTTTAAACAAAGGAAAATAGCCATAGTCCACTTTTTGGGAATGTGGGCGTAGTATTCCAGGCTACTTCCAGCTGGTTGGGGGCACTGATAATCTTATGGAGACCTAAAGAAAATTTAGAGTTATGATCAAGTCCTGACTGGAGTATCCTGAGTCTTGATCATCTCAGGCAGCAGTTTTGAACCTGTTCTGGATGTAGAACTCTATCATCTGGGCCATCTGTTACTACTGGAGATTTCTCAGGTGGTCTTCCTTGACCAAACCTGAGTTTTCTTAACTCAGAATGAATCCACAGCTTCTCATTTCCTGTGGAAACAAAAGCAAAATCTCTTCTCTAAAGTAACATATCTTTTGACTTCAATTTTGAAGTCAAGGTATTTTCAAAATACCTATCTTGGATTAGTTCAGCAGCATTTATAAGCAAATATCTTTTAGCAGCTGTTGCTACTTCCTCAGCATTCAAACAATTCAAAGAGAGAATAATAACATACGGTATCCAGATTCTCTGTGTGTTTTCCATCTTTATGTGGCTTTACTTTAACCTCTATTTCTTTTATTTTTACTTTTAACTTTTGGCTTTTTGAGACAGGTTCTCTGTATATCTTTGTCCTGGAACTCCCCTCTGTAGACCAGGCTGTCCTTGAATTCACAGAGATCCGCCTGTCTCTGCCTCCCAAGTGCTGAGATTAAAGGTGTCCGCCACAACACCTTGAATTCACAGAGGTCTGTCTGCCTCTGCCTCCCAAGCTTTGAGATTAAAGACGTGTGCTACCATACCTTGAACTCACACAGATCTGTCTGCCTCTGCCTCCCAAGCATTGGGATTAAAGGTATGTGCCACCACACCTTGAACTTGCAGAGGTCTCTCTGCCTCTGCCTCCCCAGGGTTGGGATTAAAGGTGTGTACCACCACACCCAACTACTCTCTTTCTTTCTTTTTTATTTTAAGAACTTTAACCTTTTTCTTGCATATATTTTTAACACAGTGTAAACCATTTAGAGGTTTTCTTCATCTTTGAATCTCTCTTTACTGTATATCTCTCCCTTTCTGACCACATGAGTATGCAATTTGCCAACCAAGTAATACTTAGAGGATTAAAGCCATGGCTCTGCGGACTGGATCCAGCTCATTTCTTAGCTCTCTGAGATTCCAGCCAGCCTCATGGCTGAGGCACCTGCTATAGCCACATCCATCGCCACAACTTTATGGTATTTCAAGGTCCCTGCCAGCAAGCAAACTGTAGCAGTGTGCTTACAAACCACACTCAAATGCTCTGTAGTTGGACCACCTGCCTGAAAGAGTCAGAGTTTGCCGTGGCAGGACGGCCCAGAAAGCCGGCATTTTAAAACGGTGCAGCTTTTTGCCTGCTATGGCTGAAAACTGAAAAGCATGTGTTTAGCTTTTTATCAACACTATTTAAGTGTTTTTTGGCAGGGCCTCTTAAAAGAGCTGCAAGGTTTTGCAGCTAAAGCTGAGTTAGGAAGCCTCTCTTAAATGAGAGTGCTTGCCTCTAGCAAGTAGAGCAGATCCGAGAAATTGCTGCTACCAAGAACCCATGCTTTACTCTATTCTTTTCTGCCCAGAATTACTTCCCACGCTCTGTCAGCTTTATGTGGATGCAGTTATCCACGTGGGCACCATTCTGTAACATGAGGACCTGCTTGTTGGGGTTTCTGTCCTGGCTGCCCAACGTGGCCGACTAACTCCATGTAAAACCTGAGAGGGCTTAAAAAGGAATTCTAGACACAAATATAGAGTTTAGCACAGCTGGTGATGTGCCATAGCTCCTTTCAGAGAGAATTTCCTGACTCAGCAGCCATACTAAAAAGAAAAAGAAAAAAAGCCGCACGGTTTTAAAATGTGGCTTCCTGGGCTGTGCCACCAGCGCAAACTCTGGCTATGAAGCATTTCAATGGCTTTTATGGGCCTGGATGTTTGGGTGCCCACTCGGGATTGGGAAGAAAGTACTCTGAGACTATGCCAATGGCTCAGCACTCCCCGCCTGGGCAGACGGCAGGATCAGGCTTAGGCAGGTGGGAGAGCATGGTGGATTTCTACCACCATACACAGAGATGTTTCTGGGCTGTGCAGTGCTCTGCATGACAGATTTGGCTGTAACTCAGAAAGAAAGAGTTTATGTGCTGCACACTCAGTCTCAGAGTTAAAGTGCTGACTGTGGCTCCTACCTGGCAGCCCCAGAGCTAGCAGAAATGGTACGACCACCATTTTGAAATTGGAGAAAGGTGGAGCCAACATCCAGAGCAGCTGCAATCAAGCTGCTTAACATTTTAAAAGCTCTTCAAGACAGTAGAAAATTAAGGACAATGCAATAGGACAGATTCAGACATAAAAAACCTCTAAATGGTTTACACTGTTGAATAAAGGTACGTAGTAGGCTTAAAAGAGGAAAAAAATGAAGAGTATAGAGAGATGCTTTAAAAAAGGGGGTAAAGTCTTTAAAGAGACAGAATACAGATAGTTATATATTAAAAAAATAAAGAAAAATATGCCACGTAAAAATGGAAAATTCACAGAATGTCTGGATTATGTATTTTATTGTATTTTCTTTGAACTTTTTGACTCTAAAGGAGCTAAATACAGAGAGACATTTCATTGTGTGGGCTGCCAAACTAAACCAACATATATGTTCTAAAGGTATCACGACTTCCAAATTTGGGTCTAAGGATATGATGCTTTGGAAAAGAGGTTCTTCTTTTGTTTTCACAGAGGATGAGACCCTGTGGATTCCTTCTACCCAATATGGTATGATAGACCATGTCCTCCTGAAAGGTCACTGTGATCACCTTCAGAAAATTACTTCACTCAACTGGTGACTGAGATGAACCTAGTACATAGGATACACCATGAAAGACCTGATTAACAGCGCCCCCATACAGCAGGAAGAAGTTTGGAGAGAAAAAACTAAGCCCATATTCCCAAATATTGTTTATAAAAAAGGGGGATATGATATAGATATGAATAATTTGCATTAGTATGGATTTTGTTTTATTGATATAAATTTAAGGTCAATTTTGTTATATGTATATGTATTTCTGCTCTTGATTAAGGTATTGTGATTGTGTAGTTCATTTAAAAATGTAATATATAATTAGGAAATATAAATTGTTAATAGATAATCATCTATAATAATCAAGCTTGTAGTCATGTTAGATTTTCTAGATATATAGAGATATATTTCAGTTAGATAAGCATTCTTCATATCTTTCAAAGATGACAGAATATGGCATTTAATTTTTTAATAACTTAGGGCTTTTCATGACAATGAGACATGTCTGCTCCTGGCAGCACCAATCTACTTCAAGAGGAAGATAGGCATCGAAGAGGCTCCTTATGGAGTTGATTAGCCATTTGAGCAAGAAAGTGCTTTTGCCTGGACTGTTGCATAAACTGGACACAAAGAACCTGCAGAAAGAGAACTGCTGAACTTGCCTAAAGGTGAGATGATCCTTGGGGGTTCCTGATTCATGAAAGTGTCTACGAGACATTCGGCAGGACACAGAACTGTCTTTGACATTTCCTGCTCCATGGAAATGTCTGCTGGATACTATGGGCCTGTAGGCTGAAGATGGATGCCCCAATGGTACAGAAAAACTTTGGGTGACTGTACAGGCAGCGAGATGTCTCTGTCATTTCTCGAGTTTTGGAAGTTGCTTACTTCTTGTTTACTTAGGTAATATTATATCCTTCTGGAGTCTTTGATGGAGTTGAAGAATAGATAGATAGTTATAGTTTTCCATTGTTATGATAAAAGATAAAATAGATCTAAATATGGTAACTGTAGTTCTTGCTTGATAACTGTTTTGTTATATGTAATTTTACTATGTTAAAGTGAAAGCCTTTCTTTTTTGTTTAAACAGAAAAAGGGGAAATGGTGTAGGAGGTCCTTCTGCATTTGTGTTGCTTTCATTGGTTAAATAAAGAAGCTGCCTTGGCCTTTTGATAGGGCAGGACTTAGATAGGCAGGGAAAAGAGAACAGAATGCTGGGAAGGAAAAGTCTGAGATAGCTGCCGGCATGAAGCTGCCAAGTCACACACGCTGAATCTTTCCCGGTAAGCCACGACCTCATGATGACACGTAGATTATTAAAAATGGGTTGAATCAAGATGTGAGAGTTAGCCAAGAAGAGGCTAGAACTAATGGGTCAGGCAGTAATTTAATTAATACAATTTCCGGTGGTTATTTTGGGTATAAGCTAGCCGGGCACCAGGAACAACAAAGAACCCTCAAAAGTTTAAGATGACCGTGGACAGCCCAATTTCATAACTTGGCAAAAGATTCCATCAGACTTCACCAAAGAAAATGCAGATGGCTGATAAGCATGGAAAAAGATCATTACTCATCAACAGAGGGAAACATCAAAACATCAGTCACCAGGAAATCCAATCAATCACAACAGAATGACACACGGCTACATGGCAACTGGAATGGCTAAGATTTGAAAAGAGTAGCCACCCCAAAGGCTGATAAGGATATAACCCACCTGCAACTCTAACTCTCATGTGGGGACAGAAAGTGAAGAAGACATTCAGCTATACAAGGAAGGCTGAGGGGAGCTCATATAAATTCCTAAGTTCAATCACTACTACCAAAAATGTGGCAAAAGCATATCTACTATGCACCCCAGCCATTCCAGCTAAGGTATCTAACCAGGCAAAATGCCCCTATGAAAGCTTGCACATCAGTTTTCAGAACAACTCTATTGCAATAGCCAAAAGATGAAATAATTCAATGCTCAGTGTTAGATGAATGAACAAGCTTCTTTGTAACAGGACTTACTTGCCTCCAGCTGCGGAGCCCAGCACTGCCCCCAGAGCCTCTCCAGTCACATTGGCATTGGTCACTCTCCAGAGTCTAGAACTGCTCATTAGTGAGACTGAGTAATTCAGAGAATGGGCCAGCGACAGCCGCGCACCCAAAGCCGCTGAGAAGTGTGGGAGTCGTGTTTTCCAAGAGACCCCATCTGCCTTGCAGCCTTCACAACTTCCTACTGGTTTCTTTTTCCTCCAGCATGTTTGTACATCGTGCCTGTGTTCTTTTTAATTCTCCTAATTGCAGTGACTCAGTTTGTTTTTCTGTTGCCCACATCCTTTCCCCACAAACTGAGCAGACTAAAAATGTGGTACAGTGGGAAGAAAACCGAGACTCCATTCTGGGTTTTGATTTCAGCTTCCTATGCGACTCCAGGGGACTCACTCAAGTCATTGTTCTGCTTTCAAGGGGCTGAGGCAGGAGAATAGCAAGCTGATGCTAACCTGGACTATAAAGCAAGATCCTGTCTTCAAAAACAGAACATTAAAGAAAAGAAATTAACAGCTTAGTTTAACTCATTTAAGTGTATAGATTTATTATTGGTGATAAGGTAGATGATTTGTAATATACATAAGATATTTAGTAAGTATATGTATGTAAAGCATATTAGAAAATTACAGCTGTTATTAAAACTAGAATGAAATTAGGAGATTTGAATATTTTCTTATTTACTTACTATTTGATGTGGGAAGTCCTTCTGTATATGTATTGCTTTTATTGCTAATGAATAAAGAAACTGCTTTGAACCTATAGCAGGGCAGAACAGAGCTAGGTGGGGAAAACTAAACTGAATGCTGGGAGAACGAAGGTGGAGTCAGGAGATGCCATGTAGCTGGCAGAGGGGAAAGATGCGCACTGCCAGTTGGAACCTTGCCAGTAGGCCACGAGCCTCATGGTAAAATATAGAATAAAAATGGGTTAATTCTAGATGTAAGAGCTAGCTAACAATACACTTAAGCTATTGGCCAAGCAGCGATTTAAATAATATAGTTTCTGAGTGATTATTTTGGGGCTGAGCAGCAAGGAAACGAACAAGTGGCCTCCTGTTACAACTATTTGTGTGTGTGTGTGTGTGTGTGTGTGTGTGTGTGCTCATGTGCATGTCCTACAGCATGTGAAGGTCAGAAAACAATGTTGAGTTAGTCCTGTGCACAGGTCAGGTTCCATCCTGGAAAAGCTACCATCGCCCTGCAGTTCTATTCTTGGGTCATGTACAGAGTTTGGAAGCATGAATCCTTAGATGGGTGAATGTGTCCATCATCCGAAGCTGGTCTTGTGTGACTAAGAAACAGTAGGCGTCTGTGGTGCTCACAGAGCTGTCCCCGTTGATTGCTGTAGTATAGCTTATTCTATCGCAAACAAGGGTCCACCTAGCTCTAAAAATTCCTTCCTTTGTTCCACTTGCCTTCAGTTTTAACCAATACCTTTTCTCGCTCTCTGACTATAGATATATACCTTCAGAACAAATTTTCTTGTAATTTCCCTTCCAACTACCCTGTTTTTAGTAGCAACATTTGATTTAATGATGGCTACATTTCTGGGTAATCTTTGTAGAACTGTCCTCACATCCAAAGAGGATGTGTGTTTTCCCTGTTTGTGGTATCATTCTACCCAGTTTTAGGTGGCCACCAGCTCTTGTAAGACACTCTGTCATAGAAATGATGCTTTCGGCAGAATTTTGTTGACTACTGATACCCCCCACTTCCAAGAGTTTCTGAGCCTGTTACCTTGGCTGGAATATCCACTCTTACTATCTTGTGTCTAATAGCCAGCTCCTGTCAAGTCCCAGATCTACAAAGCAGGTGCTTTGTTTGAAGTTACACATAGAAACCAACCCAGTCTGTAGCTCCAGAAGAATGTAAATGCCTGTGTGTTGCTCATACACATTTGACCGTACGACCCAGCTACACAATAAAGATCACCATTCTCATCTTTGCAAAAGCAGTTATATTTGGAACCTTATGTTGGTCTGTGTTTCTGCTCTTATTGTTTAATGGTCATAGACATCAAAAGAAGTATTTTTTTCAAGAATTTGAAGTGAAGTCCTGGGTATAGTCACAACCTCCTAGTTAAAACCACTGTCATTGCTCTGATTTATTTAGACAATCTATCTTTGCTTCTTCTCCAAAGGATATTAACTTACGGTTCACTGTGTGCCTCTAGAGCTTGGTCAGTGTATTAAGTACTCCCCAGGAAATGGAGCTAAGACAGGTTTATGCAATGTAAGCTGGTAGATGCTTTTTATGACATAGTGTTCTTGTATTAGTTACTGTTGTTAAACACCATAACCAAAGCAAAGGAAGCACTTAATTGGGTTAATGGTTCAAGGGACTGGAGTAGGAAGCTGCTGATCACATTTTAATTACACATAGGAAACAGAAAGAACAAACAGGAAGTGGGGCATGGCTAGAAGTCCTCAAAGCCTGCCCCTAGTGATTCACTTCCTCCAGCAAGGATGAACCTACTAAAGGTTCCACAACTTCCCCAAACTTGAGACCAAGTGTTCAAACACATGAGTGTGTGTGGAACGTTCCTCATTCAAAGCATCATAGTTCTCCTTATGCAGGATAGTGTCCTCTTGAGAATACTATCTTAAGAACAGTCTTGTTCTCTTAATGCTAAAAGAAGCCTATGCCCATTAGCAATCACTGCCCATGACCCCGACCTCACCTGACTATACAGCTCCTAGTGGTTCCTATTCATTAATACTTGCCCATTTGGGACATGATGTGTTCTTTGTGGCTGCTTATTTTCACTTCACAGATGTCTTTGAGATTCACCAGGCTATAACATTAATCAACACTTACTAATTTTCAATTGATAGTTATTTTTTATTGTATGGTATGTCTCCTTGTTTATCCATTCATCTATCATTGATCGTTTGGGTTATTTTTACCTTTTGGTAATTATGGGCAATGCTGCTATAAATACCCATGTGCAGACCCACATTTTCATTTTTCTTGGTCATATAAGTAGTAGAATCATTGGGGGATGTGATGGCTTATTACCTTGTGAGGGAGTACTAAACTGGTTTCCAAGGCAACACCGCTTCACCAGCAATGCAATATTTATCATTATTCCTTCCTATAAGCATCCTAGGGGGCATGAAGAAGCATCTCACGAGAGTTCTGTTTTCACTTCTCTGATGTACACACTGATCATTTGTAACTCTTCTTTGGATAAATAGCTATTCAGATCCTTTGTTTATTTTCCTTATTATTGAGCTATAAAAGCACTTTACATATTTTAGACAGTAACTCTTTATAAGAGTGGTTTTCTACGTTTCTTCCATGCCATAGATTTTCTTTTCTTTTCCCTGGTGGTATCCTTTGAAGCACAATACAACACATTTCTCTGAGGTCTTTTTGCCTATTACTTTCCTTTTGTATTTGTGCTTTTGGTTTCAAATCTAAAATACAACCACCTGATCCAACGTCATGTCGACTTGTGTCTACATTACCTTCTCATCATTTTATAGTTTCATGTTTTCCATTTAGTTCCTAGGCTGGAACGGAGGTGGTAGAAGTATCTCTATTTGTAGACTACACAATCTTGCACATAGAAAACTCTGTGCATTTAACGTATTTATTCTGTTCTCTATCATCATCGGGGTAGAACAGAACTCCCTAACTTTCTTACCAAGGACGTATCATGATGGGAGGGGTGGGGATACTTTATCCTGGAAAACCGACAGACACTGCTTCATTCATATGGCCAAAGCAAGTACTAGCAATGACAAGTCAATGGACGGACATCCTTTCCCAGAGCAACGAAAGCAAGGCTTTTACCTCTTTCACCTCCCAGTCTACTTCTGAGACTCATGGGACAAGTCCCAGTAGAGGGACACCTTACAGAGTGCATGTGCAGTCATCTTCAAGATAAACAAGGAAAGTCTGAGAACATGTCACATCAAGAAGAACCAAAGAAGACACTGCAACCAAGGGAAACATGGAATCCCAGGCTTGGGGTATCTAAGAATCCCTTGCAATCTAGACTTTTCTGTAAATCTGAAACCTTCCATAAATGTCTGTTATATATTTTAGGAAGACTCACCAGAGGGAGTAAGCAGGGCTTTGAGCATAGTCAAAGAGAACCTCACTTCTCAGGAAAGGACACGCCTCAGAATTCAACTCAAAGTTATCAAGTCTGGTTCAGAGGCATTGAAGAAGCAAGGTGTTTCAACCCATCTACAACTAAACAAATAAAACTACAAAAGAAAACTAAAATTCCTTAGAGTAGAAATATGATATACATATATACATACATACATATATGTATATTAAGTAGAACATACACACAGACACACACATGCATGCACACACATGCTCACACACACACACACACACACACACACACACACGTAGGCAAGGAAGAATGCCTGAAAGCAAAAAGAATTGGACTGAAGATGTACTTCTCTGGCAGAATCTAGCACAGTGTCTTTGCAGTGCCCGCATGAAAGGGCACCGGTGTGACACGTGACCCTCGTGTTGCTGCACAACTGCACTGGCTCCTTTCCCCATATGGAACGAGTAGTCTACATGTTTATGTGATAAAAGCCCCATGTTCAAGCCTGTCATGACATGTACTTTTGGCAAATGTACTGTATGAGTTAGATAAGGTGGACTGCTAATCCACGTAAGTCCCAAAAGAAGTTTCCTTTTTTTCCCAAACGAGCAAGGATAGTGTTCGAGGTCTGCAGGTCGTTTTCTTCCCCAAGCTCATGCAGGGTCTCAGGCAGCAGGCCCTGGCATCCTCTAGACTCTCACTGTCTGCAGCCATCCAAGCAAAAGCCCCGCACAATGCAGGGGAAGGCACTCAGAAACCCTGCAGTGACACGAGCGACTCTCACGGAAGTGCCTGACAAGAACCTACCAGAGAATCTCAGCTGATCATAGATGGGAACATAGAATCTAGCACCCTGCTGGGGGGGAGGAAAAATAAAAGGAAGGAACATCTCGAACAGCTGGCAGAGCTGGGTTTCCACAAACCCACTCACACACAAAGAAAACTCCCACCTTCAGATTTTGAGAGAAAAACGTCTGATTCTGCTAATGTGCACAAAGTTACTTCACGAGTTATTTTGCAGTGGGGTTTGAAGCAAGAACCCTGAAATTGCCTCACGGTGCTCAGAGGCCTCTGAGCAGCAGGTGGATAAATGCAAGACCACAAGCCGAGTCAAAGGGATATGTTTACCCACAGAGTCAATTCCTGCCTCTCGCTCTAGGAGCCAACACTAAACTGAACTTCAGAACAGCATCGCTCTACTGTTAGCATTCTTGTCTCAATCTCTGTTGACTCCTGTAACAATGAGACTGTGAAGCGTGTGGGGACTCTTCATCCTCCTCCAGCACAAGACACTCAATCAAGACATTAGACAAACCAGGATGTCAGTAAACATTTGCAAAAGATAACAGCCTTAGTGGCAAGGAACCTGATTGGCAGGCTGTGTTCTGGGGTTTGTCTGTGTTTGCTTTGTTTGTTTGACATAGGAAGAGACCTAAGGGATGAGTGACAAAGGTCCTTAATCCCTGTATCCACTCTGATGGAAGGAGGGAGAACACTCGTGGAAAGGCTGTGAGTTTATGCCACAGGCTGGAACAGAGCCTTGTACACGGAGGGAGTTGTCCAACAGTGACTGCCACAGGTTTTGGATTGAACAAGCTAGTTAAATCAAGCTATTTCCACCAGATCTTTGAAGACCTGTCTCCTTATTGTGTTAAGTAACTGCTTTCCTGAAATTAATGTGCAATATTAATTACTTCCCCTCAGTTTGCCTGTGTTACACCAGAGGTCTACTCAGAGTTATATTTGTGTCTTCAAAACTCCTGACGCCAAGTCTTATGGATATCACGTCAACAGAACTTCACCAAGCTCAACATACATACACATGTATATATGCATGCACATGTATATATATGTATTTTTATGTTTGAGCAATTAGCTTCTTGTGTGAGTCACACCTTCTTTTTCTCCTCATTTTCAAGTGTAAGTCAATAGGTATAATGTTTTCAGACTGTAAATATACTCATACATACTAATTAGGTTTTTAAAAAAGAAAGTAGGGCTGGAGTAAGGCATGGCTCGACAGTAAGGTACCTTGCACCCATGAGAGCCTGGGCTCAATCCTCAGTACCAAAACAACGTTAAACAAAAGAAAAACAAGTAAATGTAATGACAATACTTCATTAGGTCTGCAAATAAGTCTACTGCATAAAAGAAGTCTTTACCTACAATTACGTGGGAATAAAATGGAATTTTCTGGAACCAAGAGACATCTCTTTAAAAGACCTCAAAGTTAATGCTCCATGGCAACACAGTACAGGTATGTGTCACTACTCAGGAAGAAGATACTTTCATTGCTTTTGGCTTTATTCAATGTTTTACTTGGTTACCTTGTAGTAAAATAAAATCAGAAAATGAGAACTATAAGGACAGGAAAAGGACAAAAATCACTGGAATTAATAAAAGTAGGTTTCTAGATAGATAATTTGTGATATAAAATATGTAAAGCCTAAAAATAATCAATAATAATCAGTTATGTATATTTTTTCTAAAGATAATTTTCACTGTAGGACTACAACTCCTACTTCTACATCTATCCAAACGTATTCAAGATTTGTAGATAGAACATTTAATAATAACATGCAGGTCATAAGGGAAGCACTGTTTTAGCTCGAGAGCCAAATAAAGATTTTTGTAAATAAGACCAAAAAAAATACAAGCCTTTAAAAGAAAAGACTGGTACATTTGTTCTCACTAAAAGACTTAAATTTCTATTTTCAAAAGACAATCATAAAAAAAGAGAAATCACACTCTGCAAAAACTTAATTATAACATATGTGACATCGTTAAAATAAATGCAAAATGGTAACAAGTCAGTTAAGAACTTCTTCAAGCTCGACAGACTCTGAGAAGGATTACAAAGACTGTCAAGAAGCCCCCGGCCCAGGGCTCATACATGACACTGCCAAAGTCCAGGGACACAGCTCACATCAAGGCAGTGACCAAGCACACGAGTGACCCAAACTACAAAAGGCAAAGAGAAAGGGAAATCCAATTACTCCATCCTGCAGGAACCTCGGGAAGGGAAGCTTCTTAAAACAACAACAACAACAACAAAACCAGAAGCCTCCAAAGCAAACCAAGCAAGATCGCAATGAGAACACTCAGAAAGGACCACGAAGTGCATTCGGGCGTAGAAGTAGAATCTACAACGGGGAAGAAAGGAATGGCAAGGAAATTGTAAGATGCAAGTTCATGATCATAGGAGCAACTCACCCTCGATGCTTGCTAATCTGAAGGCTGTAGGCAGAAAGCAGGCACTCTCATGTGCTGATGGCCATGAGAGTGGGGATCTCGGGAGGCCAAAGCGTATCATATACATAGATAAAAATGTCCCCATGAAATCTTTTACTGTATGTATAGTGAATATACACCTGCAAAAATGATGGGAGAGGAAGATGGTATATAGCTATTGTGAAAGGCGGTATCTAATCATACTGAAAACTACCTCAAAGCCAGCACTACCATTTCATCCTACGTCCTAGAAAATGACACTCAACTGTGTCCTGAGTGTAGAAGGATGTTAAACACAGTACCCTGGTGAAAGCAGTATTGATTCTATGAAGGCTTATAAAATCTTTTTAAAAAACCGTTTTATTGGTATATATTACTTGTACATACTAGCAGATTTTCATACCTGTGTAGAATGAACTTTGGCCATGTTCTCACCATAGCTCTTGTCTCTCCCTTTTCCTACCTTCCTAATGATTGGGAAGTCATCATCCTCTGTTCCTCTAGAGTCCAGACAGCTTCACTTCTGGAATGGTTTGGATGACATGTTCCATGTTAGCCTCAGGCATTTGAGTATTGGAGCCCCAATGTTTGTCTGTTTGGGAAGATTAAGAGGGGTTGCTTTGTTGGATAAGGTGTCTTACGGGGCAGGTTTCAAAAGATGTGCCATTCCCAGTGTATTCTTTCTGTCTCCTTCTTGTGGCTTCTTCATTCATTCATTCATTCATTTTACCTACCAACCACAGTTTCCCCTCCCTCTTCTCCTCTGGATCCCTCCCTCCACTCTCCTTCTACCTTCACCCTCACCCCATCCACTCCTCCTCTGGTCTCCATTCAGAAGGGGTAAGGCCTCCCATGGGAGTCAACAAAGCATGGCCTATCAAGTTGAGGCAGGACCAAGTTCCTTCCCCTTACATCAAGGCTGGGCAAAGCATCCCACCACAGGGAACAGGTTCCAAAGAGTCAGCTCATCCGTCAGGGACAGGTTCAAGACCCACAAAAGACCAAGCTGTACAACTGTCACCCACATGAAGAGGGCCTAGGTCAGTCCACACGGACTCCCTAGCTGTCGGTCCAGAGTCCATGAGCTCCTACAAGCTCAGGTTAGCTGTCTCTGTGGGTTTCCCCATCATGATCTTGACCCTCCTAGCTCATTTAATCCCTCCTGCTTGTTGCTTTTGAGATATAAACTCTAAGCTGCCATCAAGCCTTCATCCTGCCATCACGGGACTCTAACCTTCTGAAACCTCAAACCCAAATTAAATAAAAATAACTAATACAATTTTTATATGTATGTCACATGTACATCCATTTTTTAAATAGTCATATAAAATATAGTACCCACAAATGAGAGAAAATGAGAAAAACTATTCAAAGACATAGTAATTTTAATGACCTTAATTGATACACATTAACATGGATAAAACTAAAATACATAAATTTGAGTGAAGCGTTACTAAATGGGGTGGTAGAAATGAAAATATCTACTAGATCTTTATCACATGTTTAATTACGTGAAATATTCTGTAAACAATAAATCACCATTTTGTACAACATTGACCAAAGCAAGTGAATCTGAGAGTTTCCTGAATCAACTATGAATCAACAAGAATGCACAGGAGCTCCAGCATCTAACAACAAAGTGATCAGCAAACTACTATGCTGAATTTCTACTGATGGTGTTTTTGTTGCTCGTGTTCACCATTAGGATGTGATGGACTAAAATTGACTTGTTACATGGCTGTGAGGAGATAAGTCCTTTGCCTAGGGGTGAAATGGTCACCCTCTTTGGGCGTGTCATAAAGTGTTCTAAATGAAGACAGCCATCAGATCGCTCAGGCTTCTATCCAAAGCTCTATGCCTCCAGTGTGTCCTAAGACACTTGGAAAACTCTACTTCCTCTATGGCTGTCAACATGCTCTTTTGCATAATGAAGGGTTGGACCAGGGAAGTTTAGAACGTTAATTCCAGCAACTCAGTGACCTACAATTTGATGTGAGGGGAAAAGGGTAAACCCAAAGTCAAGGACTTTAAGCTCAAAAGTAAAGGAAAGGAAGGAAGGGAGGGAGAAGAAGAGAGAATTTTTGAAAGAAGAAAACACTACTAATTAAATGAATGAAGCAAATGATTAAATTGAGCTTTTAAGCTTGTCATAAACACAGTGCAATCTATTGATTTCCTGGGTTTTGAAGGAGAGAAGCTGGTTGAAAGACTTGAGCAACTAAACTTAAAATATTTGCAAATACCCAGCTTTCAAAAGCCCAGGCTCTTTTTGAAGTCAAACTTTGCCACACGGAAATTAAACACAGCTTCAATTTAACTTCAGTGCGTATCTGTAACGGTGATTGCCCCAAATATTTCTGCTTCTCTCCCTCTCCCCCAATAGCAAACTGCAAAACCTTCAATACTTCTCTAATTACAGCAAACACAGACAACAATCTCTACAGCTGCTGTGTGCTGGCTGGTGTTCTCCAGTCTATGGGCTATCTGGAAGAGCCACATTAAAGCCGTCTAAGGAGTGGAATCAAATGGGCTCCAGGTGGCTGAGAGGAAGCAAAAGGTTTTGTTTTCATTTCTGCTTTTTCTCCTTCTCCTCCTTCTATTCAGTATTAAATGAAAATGGTTTTCATATGAGATGCTTCCTAGGTTGTATCTGAAAAGCTTGGAAATCTGTCTGAGACCATCCTGTAAATAATATTAAAGGAAGATAGCTTTCAACTTTGAACTAACAGCTGAATATGAGAATAAACCAGAGCAAACCAGTCCTCAAAATTCCAGTGCCGTGGGTAGTTTCTGTGCCTCCTCTTGCCACCAAAGGAAAGGCAATCTAAACTGATCCAAAGGTTTGTAAGATAGGACCCATATCAAAAATGGTATGTTCAGGGCTAGCAAGGTATCTCAGTGTCTGTAGATGCTTGTGGACAAGACTGACCGACCATCCTAATTTGATTCCCAGAATCCTCACATGATGGAAGAAGAAACCACACTCCCAAAAGTTGTCCTCTGACCTCCACGTGTGCACTGTGGCACACAGGCACATCCTCCATCCAAATAAATAAATATGATGTAGACATATATATAGTTTCATTAATCATCATTCTCCTACATTTGGATTTATTTCTTCTATCTTTTTAATGTTTTTATTTTATTATTGTTATTTAGTGATTCACCCCTTGTTCAATTCTGGATTAGAGAATTAGGTTTTGTTTTTTTCTCATGTGAATGAATGAATGGATGCACATGCATCGGTAGGTGCATGTAGACAGTACACATGTGCTTAGATAAGTCTGAGGTTGATGTCATGAGTCTTCTTCTATGACCCTCCACCTTATCCATTGAGACAGTGTACCAACTGAACCCAGAGCTTGCTAGCCAAACTAGTGAACATGCTGCAGGGGACCCCTGATTCAGCCTTCTGAACACTGGAATTCCAGGTGGATCACCATGCTCACCCAGCACCTAGGAGCGTTCTGGGGATCTGCTGTATGTGAAACTTTTTCTAGGGATGACAGGACACACATATTTCTATTCATTTCTATTTACTCCAGAAAGGGAATCCATGACAGACTAAAGTAATAACTCTAACTTCTGGAACCAATTCTTGGAATTACATACAGGATTATGGAAGTGGGGGATGGGTGAGGAGATACGGGAGCAGGGATAACCCAAAGGCAGCGGCATCACCACCCCCGATGGGTGATGATTCACAAAAGCTGCATCCTTGCTGCAATTTGCACAACTGGCAGACAATGGCACAGGTCCGAGAATCTCCTCACTATGGCCCCTCCCATCAGTCTCCTCCCCAGCAGTCATTCATTGCTTCTTTAACTCTAGAGAGGGCTCTCCAGAATCTTGCAAGTTTCAGCTTTCAACTGAAGCCTGATGACTGATCCCTCCCCTACTGTTAGAGGGATCCACAGGATCAGAGTTCTGATCCCACTACTTGTATGGCAAGTGCTTTGATCACTGTACCATCTTCCCAGCCCAAGGACAAAGGTTTTTTGTATTGTTTTTCATGGCAGCATGGAAATCTTAGTCTACTACTGATTTCCTTAACACTTTCCCAGTCTACCCTCCATATTGATGAGTTCCAAAGCTGAGGGTACAAACAACTGACAATTGAGATATTCAGAGTAAATTATGTCCGTCTAGGGTGACTACTTTTTAAAATGCACAGTGCAATAACTATTACAACATACTTGTGTTATGCTATCACATAAAACCTATGGTATAAGATGGCATGACGTCTGTTGGAGGATTGTGTAGGCTAAATGAAAACACCATGCCATTTTTTTTTAAAATAAGGAACTTGAATATCCAGATTTTGGTACCTGCAAAGGATTTTAGAAGCAGAGTCTCATAGATACTGAAGTACAGCTATTTTTAGATGATACATTTTTCTGGTGAGGTCTAAATTTTTCTGTACATATTTCCTCCTAACAAAACTGGAAAATGATATTGGCATTGTTGTGGCAGGCTTTCTCTCTAGCCACCAACCAGCTCCCAAATCATGACACAGAGACTTACGATTGGTTATGAACTCTTGGCCTTACCCTATGCTTGTCCCACTAACTCCTATAACTTAATTTAACCTGTTTCTCTTCATCTATATTTTGCCTTGGGGCTTTTTATCTTTCTTCCATTCTGTGTGTCCTGCTTTCCTGCTCCCCCCCCATGTCTGGTTGGCTGGCAGCTGCCTGGCTTGTCTTCTTCATCTTCTCCCTCATTCTTTCCTTTCCCCCAGCCTAGATTCCTCCTCCTCCTAATTTTCTCTGCCCACCAGCCCCATCTATCCCTCTACTGCCTAGCTATTGGCCATTCGGCTTTTTTATTAGACCAATCAGGGCCTTAAGCAGGCAAGGTGAAACAGATGCAATACATCCTTAGATAGTTAAATGCAGCATAAACAAATGTAACACGTCTTTAAATAGTTAAAGTAATATTCCATAACGCATTGTAGCTGAACATTTCTGATTCCTACAAAAGTGCTACTTAGCAGCATTTCTTCCTTCTTTAACCCAAGGTGCCACTGCAATTTTTAACAGTCAGTTTGTTCTGCTACCCTTAGCAAGAGCCTAAAATGTTTGTGCTCACTGTTCTTTAATATGCTTGTCCTGGCCCCTCCAGTACACTTGGCTTTATGATACAATTGTTCTTTTAGGAAGGGTTTGTGGGCAGAGTATGTGCCTGAATAGATGTTTAGTTCACCCTCACCTCACCCTTCAGTAGCCACTCACCTAGGAATACAATTGTAGGTTGTCAGTTATTTCTCCCTCAGGGTTATGTGGATGTTTGCTTTGTTGCCTTCTAAAACCCATGGTTACGGAGGTGATGTCTACTGCAATTTAATTTTCTTGGTAATTTTCCTTTGAGATTAAGTAGTCATGGAGATTTTTCCACTTTATCTTTAATATTCCAAAGTTCCTTCTGGGGTGAATTTACTTTATTTAGACTACTTAAAGTTTGAAATGCATTTTATACCTAAGGAATCATGTCTCACTTCCACCTGGGAAAATTCTCAGTCAATTTTCCTTTAAATACTAATCTCATCATCTGCATTAATTGGATTCTCCAAATCTAAAGTCCATTTATTTTCAAGGTGTGACTTTGGGCAAACGCTGTTGAAAATCTGAGGGCCAGATAATAGGAAGAAATTTGATTTCTAAGAAATGGTCTCTGTAAGTCCCAGTCTCTGGACTCCATCTTTGGAGACCCCGCCTCTGTGTCCACCAAACATTGACCCCCCCCTCCCCTGAGGAGTGTCAAGGCAGCCAGCCAAATCTTGACCACTCCCCCAGTCTATTTAAACTGCTCCCCAGAAAGTCCCTTCGTGGTTGTCCCCCCACTCCCATCCCTGTTCCATCCCCTGTTCTGTCCCTTCGGGGCCACCCAGGAATGCAGGAATCCCTGCATATCCTTTAATCCAGCTTGTTTCTGATTCAGCTTGATTGGGGTTTTTGCATTGGCGGAGAGTTTGCATTAGGAAATATTCCTAACAGTCTCCAAACTTACAAGGACTATTGGTTATCAAAAAAAAAATGACCTTTTAGTGATCCACAGCAAGGTCTATCACTGTGAAATTACAGGGCTAAGGAGACATTTCTAAAATATGCTTTCCGTGGTAGTACTTGCAAACATGGGAAACAGAATGTTTGGTAGAAAAAAGTCTTTGTTTTCAAAAGATAAGTTTGTAGACTACTGCAGAAAATCACAACCAGTCAACATGCAGAGAACAGGTGATTGTGTATGCCCGGAATTGGGCAGGAAGACTGTAAAAGACAGGGGGAAAGGAAGTTTACTGAGAAATTTTGTTTCCTATAAATGTCAGAGGAACTATACTCACCAAGCCTCACCAACAGAGCTGCTTAAGCAAAGCCAGAAGAAGAATGGCACCAATAGTCAAGCTAACGTGGAATAGGGGAATCTCATGGGGGGGGGAGGCAACCCTAGACAAAGAACCACAGAAAACTAAAGAATGCTAAGAGCAGTGAAAAGAGTCCTCCCCAGAAGAGATCCCCACATTGGTTATCCAGTGCCAAGTTGTCAGCCCTGAAATCACACACACACACACACACACACACACACACACACACATACACACACACAAAAAGAAAGAAAAAGAGGTCATGAATTTGAGATAGAATGAGAGGGGTACATGAAAAAGGTTGGAGAAGGAAAGGGAGGGAAGGGGGAACGTGATATAGCTATATTTTAATTTTAACACTTATAAAATAAAAATAAAAATTTTAATACTTATAAAATAAAATGAAAATATTTATAAAAAAGATATGTTTCCAGCCCCAACGGAATAGAAATAATTTCATTTCAAGCTAGTGTCAGAGTCAGGACTAAATGCAAATTTTCTTTTACTTCAACACAGTATTCTTAATGCTAACCCACAATGCTTTTGAATAATACTAGAAATATTTTGGCCAGTATACAAACACCCATCCTCAGATGGTTTTTTGATCAAACAATGGGGAGCATAGATTATTAAGGGGTGGGGGAGACCTTTTGAACACAACTGGAACAATAAGGGTTAACTAGTGTGCCAGGCCATGTGGCACATTGGCCCTCCACCCGAGTCACGAAGCAGCCTAAGAAGAACAATTCAATTAAGGAAAAAAGTACTGTGAACTCAAAGGCCCGTTCAGTTGAGGAGATGAACATTTGCTCAGAGTATAAGTAAACCCACGCAGGCTGTCTGTGGGTGGTTACAAAAAAGGTTTTAGTTTTAACCAATTTCTTAAGAATTGTGTCTAAGCTAATTGGTGCAAACTGATTTCACCAGGATAGCCCTTTCTGTGCTTTTAGAACTTGTTAGAGTCTCTAATCATAAATGCCATGGAGGCTTGACTGGTGGCGCACGCCTTTAATCCTAGCATGTAGGAAGCAGAGGCAGATGAATTTCTTTGAGTTCCAGACCAGCTTGGGTTACACAGTGAAGAAAGAAAGAAAGAAAGAAAGAAAGAAAGAAAGAAAGAAAGAAAGAAAGAAAGAAAGAAAGAAAGAAAGAAAGAAAGAAAGAGAAAGAGGGAGGGAGGGAGGGAGGGAGGGAGGAAGGAAGGAAGGAAGGAAAAGAAAAGAAAGAGAGTAAGGGAGGGAGAGAAGAGGAAGGAGGGAAGGAGAGAGGGAGGGAGGGGCAGGCAGGGAGGAAGAGACCAGGGGAAATGGATGGCTAGAGTCAGAATAAAAAACCAGACAGTAAAGTGCACAGGGAGGTGATTAACCAAACCAGATGAATGTGCCAAGAATGTGGTTGAGCAGAATAAGAGTCGTATGTTACCTTAATTTCCCAAGTGGTAGGTAATTTCAGTATTCCGGTTTGTGTTGTATGTCTATTATTCAGTAGAGATGTCATGGGAAGGGGCAGGTTAGCAGCTGAATTGATAAATACTGTACATTATCTTTTCTTTCGCCCTTCACATTGTGAAAAGAAGAGCTGTGTAAAGGAAAACACCCCTGTGCTGGCTAGTTTTAGGTCAACTTGACACACACTGAAGTCAACTGAGAGGAGGGAACATCAATTAGGAAAATGATCCCATAAGATTGAGCTGTAGGCAACCCTCTAGGGCATTTTCTTAGTGATTGACAAGGAAGGGCCCAGATCATTATGGGTGGAGCCACCCTGGGCTAGTGGTCCTGGGTTCTGTAAGAAAACAGACTAAGCAAGCCATGAGGAACAAGTCAATAAGCAGCACTCCTCCATGGCCTCTGCATCAGTTCCTGCCTCCAGGTTTCTGTTCTGTGATGTGGAAGTGTAAGCCCAGTAAACCCTTTCCTCCTCAAGTTGCTTTGATCATAATTTTTCATCACAGTGATAGTAACTCTAAGATAACCCCATATTGCTAGTTCTAGGGAGGACAAAGCAGGGTATAATTTGACTATGTTCACATGTATACAGAAACATTTCGAAGCCAAACAAATACAGATACTCAGCCTAGTTAAAGGGCCCCCCAAAGAACAATTCACAAAACCGACGGGAAAAGGGGCAGTTCTCAGCTGAGGCTGGGAGGTGTTGACTGAGGTTTCTGTCCCGCCCGGTCCTGCAGCTGTTCAGTTCCAAAGAAATACACCAAGGTCTACATTAATTATTAAACTGATTGGCCTATTAGCTCAGGCTTCTTATTAACTAATTATAACTTATATTAGCCCATAATTCTTGTCTGTGTTAGCCAAATGTCTTGGTACCTTTTTTGGCAAGGTGGTCACATCTTGCTTGCTCTGAGTCTGGCTTTCAACTGCAGACTGAAACTTCCCTCTTCCCAGAATTCTTGTTGCCCTGCCTCTACTTCCTGCCCGGTTTCCCCACCTACACTTCCTGCCTGGCTACTGGTCAATCAGCATTTATTCAAAATACAAGTGACAGGGTAAAGACCATTGTCCCACAGCAGGGAGGAGTCATCAAACATAGACAGACAGCTACATTGGTATGTTTATGCAAAGTGGAAACAGAGCTTTCATCCTGCTAAGAACAGAAAGCACAACCGAGATTGTCAGTGTTGGGGCAGGGGAGAAGAAAGCTTGGGGCTTGTAAAGAAAGGGATGTACTTAAATGAGCATTAAGAAATGAAATTAGGCAGGCAATAGAGGAAGAACAAATAACAGAATGGATGTACAATGACTGAAGAGAAAGTAGAAGGCTTGTGGGCCATTTGGGTTTAATTACAAGTCTCCTTTTAGCTGCTCACTGTGGTTAGGAGACACAGACAAAGGAGCAGCCACTAAAGGCAAGAGGGGATGATGAAAGAACCAGGGCCACCAACCAAGCTGGAAAGACAGTTGAAACAGGTGAGCAAGTCTGATGGGTGTAGCCAGGGAAGATGAACTGTCCAAGGCCTGTAACTTCCAGAACTGACAAGGATGGGCTAACAAAGCAGAACTGGTGGTCCCAGAGGGTAGAGAAACCAAAGACAAAGGAAGGCCACCTCAGAAGGAGCTGCCAATAGTGCCAGTTACGTGATCCCAAGGAATCTAGAAACCATGAGTCACAGCCAAGGCCCTGTCCACATTCCCAGATCTGTAAAAGTGGGGAATCTCAACGATAGCCATCAAGCAGCAGTAACGCACACCCCAGCGGCTTTCATGCTAGAAGCTCAAGGACTGCAGACTAAAATAGCACCTTGGCAACCAGGGAAGAGGATAACAGTGTGCACAGGCTCTTCTGTAGTGAATCAAGGATCAGGACTGTGCTCAAATTAAGTCCTAGTAGAATATATTGCAGATTAGAAACTAAGACAGAAATCACCCTTAAAGATGAGTGCCCACAATGGGGCCTGGTAGTAAATGCTGAACTCAACTGGGGAACACTCAGGGTTCATTCCTGGTACATTAAGCCCCAAGTCCTTTTACAGTCCCATCATAAACCCTAAGGAATAAAAATCATCTCAGGACTGGAGGTGAAGATCAGTTAGTAAAGTCCTTGCTTAACGCGCACAAACTAATGTTCAATCTTCAGTACTACAACTGGCAAAATAACTTAACACTTGTAATCCGAGCACTAGGAAGGTGAAGACAAGAGGATGAAAAGTTCAAGACCAGTCTGGGCTACCTGAGACCCTATCTATAAACAAACAAACGAACAAATAAATATTCTCCTGACACATATATATTTCCAGGCTTAACTTTTAGCTCCTGTTAAACAAAGCTAGCCTCAGTGTATAGCTTCAGTTTCAGTAGCTCTGTGGTTCCCAAAGAAGGGAAAAGTTTGTCCCCTTTGTGACATTTGTCAAAGTCTGGAGACAGGATTGTCATGAATCATTTGGGAGAAAATTGATAATTGGCGAGTAAAGACTGGAGAGGCAAAGGCCAGCCCCCAACAATAAAGCATAACCCACCCGGAAGGAGAATCTCCTGTGTCCTGGGGACCTCTGAGGAGGAATGCATACGGCAAAGCCATGCACCAACAATCAGAAAGAGACCTACTGGCATTTTAAGCATTTACTTCCGCAGTCAGCATTCCAGCAACCCTTTAGCACTTCTGCGTGCCAAACATGTCACTCAGTCTAAGAGGTTAAGAACCTCAGTCCCATAGTTTATCAGAAACTCAAGAAGTCAGCCAGGCATGATGCCACAGGCCTCTAATCCCAGCACTTGAGAGGCAGATGCAGGAGGATCACAGCAAGTTTAAGGCCCGGTTGAGATAGATCTATTAAAAGTTTTTTCAAGAAGTTTTAGTCTTAACTATTATTGTTTTCAGTGTTTGCAGAGGTAACAAGAGAATACATACAGAAGTGTTCATTTCAGCATGCCCTGGAAGGAAAGGGCCAAGAATAACAGTGTGGGGAAGAGGTGGTAGATAGAGCCAGTTTCAGGAGCGAGCCTCACGAATGGTCCACAGAAGACACCAACCAGAAGGGTCCTAAGTATTCTGGAAGGAGGGCACTGCTGCCTGAAACTCATTTCGAAGTGTTCCACAGAGCAATGAGCACCCACAGGAGATGAAAAGCCAGCACTTGATTTAAAAGGCAAAAGGGAACTAACTATTGTGCATTATGGGTGAAATCTCGGTAGTGAGTTTATTGTGAAAATCTTTCCTTTTTCCTTTATGTTTCAAACTTCAGATGATAAATTGTGAACAAAATGCAGTTTAACTTTCCACTCATTCATTGTTGAGAAAAGAGCAGGTATTTTGTAGCCGAGACTATAGATGTAGTTCTGAGCTAAGGAGTTCCCAGAGATGCATCAGTCGCCTTATGTTTCTTAGTAGCTGATGGGGCAATAAATGAGTGAGGCTTCCCTTTGTCCCTCTATTAACTCGATAAATTCTATATCTTTAGCTCCTTGTGATTCTCAGCAAATATTCTAACTTTCTAAGCAAAAAAAAAAAAAAAAAGTTCCGAATTAAGAACTTGTGCCAGGCATGGTGGTACACATCTATAATCTCAGCACTCAGGAGGTTGAGGCAGGGGCGTCATGAGTTCAAAGCCCCAGTATGGGTTACATAGAAAGACTCTGACTCCAAAAATAACTAACTCCATGACAAAACTCAAAACAAAAAACAAACAAAAGTCCCCAGAATTTTTTCAGAAATCCCTAGGCCAAGAACCATATAATTTTCAAAAAATGCAATAGATTTTTTTTTTAAATCCAGAAATTCATGACTCCTGTGACAGCTGAAATAAATCTATCGCCTTAGTCATCGCTATTCTCCTAAACTGGTTTGGAGGAACATGTTTTGCTTTTTGTTTTAAACGGGAACAGATTGCTCAGGGCTGGGAGGGCATGCAAATCAGCAAGTCCTTCCTCCTTCTTGTGGCAAGACCTCCCTCTCTCCTCAGTCCCTGCCTTTTGGCTACCCCTCCAAGCTAAAATCACCTTTCTCTTCATCTTACAGGGAATCGTGAGCACTCCTATGCAGCCAGCCTGTGGAGGTCAGCACGGAGGGAGGGGGATGGTGAGACCCACTCACAGTGAGGATAGAAAAGCTGGATCCAGGCAGTGAGCATCGAAAGGAGGAGAGGGAGCTGAGCTGCCCAGCGGCTCTTCAGCTGCTAGTGTTGAGATGATATTCCACCCAGACCAGAGATGTGGCTGCCATCTGTGCCAAAATTCCATTTTCTGAAGCAGAAAGAATCTGGTTTTATTGTTTTGTTTGTTGTTTACTGAGCTCTTCTGAAGTGGCAGGCACTACAGAGATAGCTTTATATGAACCATCTTATATAATAATCATCCAAAGAACCAGGTGGGCTGGGTGGTGGTGGCACATGTCGTTAATCTCAGCACTCCAGAGGCAGAGGCAGGTTGATCTCTTTGAGTTTAAGGCCAATCTGGTCTACAGACCTAGTTCCAGGACAGCCAGGGCCATTACACAGAGAAACCCTGTCTCAAAAAAAAAAAAAAAAAACAGAAAAAAAAAAGAACCAGGTGACCAGGTGAGCACAAGGAAGCAAATGACAACCACAGAACTCATAAGTAACAGAGCCTAGAGCCAAATACAACTCTTAAAGATTCAAAACCTAAGACCGCTTTTCCTCTAAACCTGGAAATCTATACCTTGGAATAACCACAGGAATGTCTCACCTCTTGGAGGCAGTCCAAAGTATAAAAGCCTTCCTGCACAGCCCATACCACCACCACAACCATTCCACGGGAGATCAAGACCTAGACAAACTTCATCTCTTGCTACAGGAACATCCTAAGACTCATCTGACAGTGTTTTAATGAAGGTTAGCTGTTGGTCTGCACTCATGTGGTTTTAGCATCTAAGAGCCTTTAGACGCACTGTTCCCTAGGCTTAAAGATGCTTCTAGTAACTCTACGCCCAGTGAAAATTCTTCAGTTCCCAGCTCTGGATGCTCTTCTATAACACCCAAGGCCCCTAGAATTTCCCTTAGCGCTCCAAGTCTATATTTACTACCATCTATCCAGGGTCACTATGACCATTTAACTTCCTACCGCAGTGCGAACCACTGGAGGACAGGGATGGCAGAGTGGACAATTCAGTTTTGTCTTTCTTGTCCAAAAGCCCGGCACACACTTGGCCACTCCTGAAGCACTGGTTGAATTGATCTAGCAGAGGCAGAGACCACAACTGTAAAAAACAACTATGAAGCAACTGGCTAAGACTTCAGTTAGAAAGGTTCAAGATGACGTGCGAGCAATCCAGGAGCTCCGCTGAGAAAAAGCTGTTTGGGAAGGTGCACAGTGAAATGACCGGTGGGCAAACCTTAAGAATGAGCAGAGCTTTAGCTGGTTTTGCCAACAACATGAATGTATACTGGCTTATGTGTTCCGTGCACACTATAAATGAAGGCTGTTGTCAAGAGGCTTTGAAACCTGGAGTACACTCCTGAACAGGCGGCTCCCATGGGCATTTACATAAAGCATTACATGCAGGATTTTTGGAAGAGTTGAGATTGAGTGGTCCAACGGGGGCAAAAATCTTCCAGATTGGGGAGGGAGAGACCCCTTTAGATGCTAGGTCTCCTTCTATCAAAGATAAGGAGGGAAGTACTTCGCATAGGTTTTGCACATCGATATATTCCTGAGCCAATGCTTTTAAGTTGTCTAATGGGCCAGGGAAATGGGAAGTTGATATTGAATAAGCAGCCGCTCCTCCTACGGCTGAGGAGCCTTGGAATGGGAGCTCAACCTTGAGACAGCCTAGACCATTCAGAGAGTTTTGGAGAAACCCTGGTACCCTGCTCATATCATAGATGGATGAGGGTTCTTTGGGAAGGAACTGAGATGTCACCATGTGAAGTGACTGAGGAGGAGATCCCAACATCAAGCTCAAAGATCCTGCTCCAGCAAAGAGAAGCTGATGGGGTCACTGTGACAATGAACCTGGATCTTGATTCTGGCTAGGTCCAAACACCTGCCTCTTATAAAAAGCTCCAAGTTATTCTCAAGCGGGTTGGCCGTGGATCACTGTGGGGAAAATCCTGGGGTGAGACTGGCCTCAGCTAGTTGCACTGTGAATGCCAGAGAGACGGTTCACGTGTGAGAGCCACTATTCAGTAATGGATTGTGGTTACATAACTGCAGACTCTAATCTATTCTTATTCCCAAGGACAGCAACGAAAATATCCTTCTGAGAAGAGCCATGCACTAGGCAAAAAGTGCAGTATGAAAGTTTTATAAAATTACAGTGTCACAGATTGCTTATCCATTAACTTGTGTCATGCCTCAGCTGTCGCCTACACTCCTGCAGAGCTTGCTGAACAAACGCACACATTGGCCAAAATGCTTACGGATGTGAAGGGAACCTTATCAGTTTCAAAAGAAAAGCCATCTTTAGGAGAAGAGATAAATTCTTTTGAGTGAGCAAGTGTGGGCAAATATGCTCCTTCATGATGGCCACTGAGCTTCTGTTCTCCAAGTCAGAAGAGGAAAGCATCTTTCCAAGGTGGATAAAAATGTTTCTTTAGCAGTGCTTATGTAATCAGCAATGGTGCTGGACATTTACAGCATTCTCTAAATTGATAAATCGCAAAATCAATATTAGAGTTCAATTAAGTGGAACACATATATGTCTGCAATTCCCCCCAAATAATAAAGACATCATTTTGTTCTATATTTGTTTTCTCAAAGGGTGGTGATATTCCACAATATATTCATGGGCTGCTAAATATTTGGTACTTAATCAACAGAGCTCCATAGTGGATAATTACCTCAGGAACTCCAGGCGGAGGTCAGCCCCTCTTAGAAATGGCATGTCAATCCTTTGAGGGTCCTCTCTATGGCTAAGGAAAAGAAGAATCTGGAAAAGCAAAAAGAAACATGTGCCACAAGTACATGGTACTGCAAAGCAGCCCTTTTTCAACACAGATACATACGGATAGGTTTACAGTTTCACTATTTCTTTTTATAATTAAAATCCTTCTGCAGTAATCACACCGGAAATGACCACCTAACTTTATCCATGTAACTCGGTTGACTGCTCAGCGCAGACCTTTGTCTGTCACTTAAAAGCCAATGTCTGTCACTGATTAAAAATTAAAACAACCACCAATAATTAAAGCACACCAACCTAATCTAGAGAATTCCTCAATCAAGGCTGAAGCTCCTCATAGTCTGTTATGGGTCCATTCTCCTACCAAGAAGGTTTATGGGTTTGGAATTTGAAATGAAATTCGAGAGCTGCAAATTGCTAGATTGGAGCTAACTGGTAGAACCAGGGGGATTCAGCTGGTTTCTGTCTTACTAAGCCTTTGGATCATCATACTGCCGAGTAGTTGTGTCTTTCATTCTGTTGCCATGATACAAAGCATGCTGACCAAAAGCAACTTGGGAAGGAAACAGTTTATTTGCCTTACATTTTCAGGTCACAATCCTTTATCGAGGTAATTCAGGGCATGAACTCTGACAGGTGCGTGAAGTAGAACCCATGGTGGAATGCCACTGGTTGGCTCATTCTCTGGTTTGCTGTCTCCTAGATTATACTTAGCTATCCTTCTTACATAGATAGCCCAGGACCACCTGCCTAGGGATGGTGCCTTCCAAAGTGGGCCGGGCCCTACTGCACTGATTAAAAATTAAAACAACCACCAATAATTAAAGCACACCAACCTAATCTAGAGAATTCCTCAATCAAGGCTTTCCCTTAAGTGGCTCTCGGCTGCATCAAGTTAAGGCTGACCAGGACAGGAATGTCTTGATAAATCATGTGCTCATTAGGTAAATTACACAGAAATAATTTTAATGTAATTGAATAGATTCAAAGACCACTCCTGGGTTCCTGTGACTTATTTCCAACGCTCCATCTGCCCTGTTACAGAGTGTCTGCCATTCTGCTTGTCTGTGACTACCAAGTTCACTGTGGAGCGTACTTTTCTATGAAGTGAAAAGAAGGGTTTGTAGATGTTTTTAAATTAAATCCATCACAAGAAAAAAAAGCAGAAGACTACATTGTGGTGTCACGAATGGTTGGAACCAGTTACAACCAGCATCACAAGTTCAGGAAGCTTAAAATCTAAATGTCTGTCTGGGGAGACAGAGAAGACAAACGGCCTCCCATAGGAGTTTAAGCATCCCTTCCTTCCATAATCCATTTTCTTTCACAAATGCTTCTCTCTGTCTCTGGTCTTTTAGACAATACATCAAAGCATCGTCTCATACAAGCACTGCTAGAAGCATTTTTATTTAGAGGTTTGGCCAGGGAGACCCCATCCCTAAATTGCTGACCATGACATCCGTGAGATGTTCTCTACCCGTTTCTCACACTCTTCAACCTTCCTAGCCCTTTAATGAGACAAACGGAGAATCTTCCTCCATCAGCCTTTCTCACCTACATTCTCTCTCTCTGTAAGAGTTTCTTAGTAATTGACTACCTCCTTCAGGTTCGCTGCTCTTTCCAGCAACTACTGGTCAGTATTTCAACACTTATCTTAAAGAAGGTGATGAGAGAATGGAGAAAAAATTCATTAATGTGAAGTTCTTAACGTCTTTTGTAAGTGGAGTTAAAACATTAAGAACACCTAGGAAGAATGAATTTTCCTGGCTTTGTCAGCAAAAGGAATGGGCCTTTAGGCAATTCTGAAGAACATTCTTCTAGAATGGTGC
Organism: Ondatra zibethicus; assembly: GCA_004026605.1. Lineage (NCBI taxonomy): Eukaryota > Metazoa > Chordata > Mammalia > Rodentia > Cricetidae > Ondatra > Ondatra zibethicus. The sequence continues at coordinate 119,838 of PVIU01000310.1, forward strand.
TCATTGTGTATGTATGTATGTGTTTGTTTGTTTGTTTGTTTTTTAACTATAGTTAGTCTTATCTGGTTGTGGATTCAGGGTGACTCAGTTCATTCATAAGAAAGATGTTGGAAGTTTCCAAAGCATTGCCTGACCAAGGTACATCAATCATGAAGCAGTTAATCGATACTGAATGCCTGCTGGATTTTGGAAGACATTTCAATCACGTTGTTTTATTTAAACTCCCACCAAAATGAAAAGGGCACGTGTATTAATCTGCCGTATTTTACGGATTGTGAAATCAGAGTTTATAGAAGCTATGTATGTTCTACAGGACTATTCAGCGAGGATATGACAGAAAATTTTTCATAGTACGCCATGTTGTCTTTGCCTTTTCTGCCCAGAATTGCTACAGCTAACACTCTGGGAATGAAGTTTAGGCAGCACATAACCTAACGGAGTTGATGGGTCTGAGCATCAAGCTCTCTGCAGCTGCTTTCCACTCTTCTTACAAAGGCTAAGTAATACAGAACGTTTCCACTGAGTGGGATGGAAATGCAAAGGTCCCATGTTTTCTCTGATCATGCACATAATAAAAACAAAAACAAAACAAAATTTAAAAAAAAAACTACCATTCAAACTGCCAAAATACTCAAATTCAAAATTAAGATGATTAATTAGGCAACAATTAAAACTTTACCCATGCTTTGAAGTTAAACCATCTCCTTTCCCCTCCAAGATTTGAGGCAGGAAATGGTAAAGGCAAAGCGACAACGAATCCAAAGATCTTAAGTGGCTTTTATCTGCTGGTCTTTATGACCCAGAACCAGCCCACAGAACTCTGGTTTTTCACAGTCAGACAGTATCCATGGAAAGAAAATGGAAATGAATAGGGAATGGAGAAATGAAGTTCAGAGACCGCGCAAATGGCTGCAGATCCCAGCTCCTTATTTGAGCAGAGTTGGAACGGTTGGAGCTCAGCTGCTGCAATTGGCCAAGACGCAGACACTTCTTACAAGGCATGTGCCTCCCTAGGCTTACAGTTAGTTTAGGTCCTGAGTTAGGTGGCAGTTCATTATGCAAGGAAGCCAGCGTGTGCAGAGGCAGCATCCTCAGGCACACTGAGTTTCATTTCATAGGAGGAAGACAGGAAAGGACTAAAGGAAGGGTTGAACCCTTCTTCCTTGTACTTCTCCTTCTCCCTTTTGCTAAACTGATTCAGGTCCTTTCTTCAAAGTCGGGGTTGTTGGAAAGACAGATGAGAGCTGGGATGAGGCAGTAAATTCCAGTGCAACTAGCACTGTCATAAAAACAGTCCAAAACTGTCTTACAACCTTGACTCTTAAGAGCTCCTCTGTAAATTCTTAGAAAGAGCTTCATAGCTCAGGACACCTCATCTCAAATTCCCTTGACGTGAGTCACGCATACTCCTCCGGGTCAGCCTTCCTAAGCAAACCAGCCTGTCTCATGCCTGTTGGATTTCTCTAACAGGAGCCCCTGGGGTCTGCACTGAATCCTGATTCCATAACAAACGCAGTGAGTGCTCCCTGTGAGCACCTTCACTGGGCTTGAGATCAGAGGCGAGCTCCTCCTTCTTCCCCCTTAGGGTGAGAGAGACTCCTCTAGCACAGCTCCAGAGAAACCCTCTTTAAAACCTTTGCCCCAAGCCAGGCATAGCAGTATGTGCCTGGAATCCCTGCACTCAGAGGCTAAGGCAAGAGGATCACAAACTCCAAGCCCCAAGATCATTTAAACAAGACCCAATTGAAAAAAAACAAAAATGCTTCCTCCATCCACTTTTTAAGAACTCTCCATGTAGGAATTGCTTAAGACTCATGCAATTTGTCCTGAGAGAGTCAACCTTTGAAATGTTGCATTTTGATCTGGAACCTTCAGTTAATGATATATTAACTCTGTGGATCTCAGAAAAATGCTACATCAAGGAAGCAAGAAACATAATCCACGCTGTTTAAGTTTTCTTTCTAACTGAACTCACTGACTGTAAGAAACTAAATGAGGATAGAAGCAACACTGCCCACAACTGCGACAGATATGGGTATCTGTATGTGAGAATCGTCCTGAACTTGAATAACGCGTCCTACAAGCCTTGTATTTAAACAAAGCTCTAGAAGAAACGGATGGTCCAGAGAGAAGACTCACCATGGAAAAAGAACAGTATGTCTTAAAAGCAAGCATGATATTTTCACTGGGTCTCAGAATGACCTCTGCATGCCTACCACTGTTGTCTTAGTTCAACCACTTAATTAATGCAACGGCCTCTTAGCTAGTGTGTCTGTAGGTCTACTATTCGTCCTCCCTGCTCCCTTCCCCCACTGCGTATTAATCATCTCCATGTACTTCCCTCTTGGTTCAACATCAGTTGCTTCCCTACTCCAGCTATCCAAGAAACTACCCTCAAATCTCTATAAGGTATTGTCTCTCTTCCATAAACTATCCCCTCCATCAGACTCTTCTATTCCCATTTCACCTTCTCCCGGTATGCTTGGAGATTTATCTACATCTTGCATCCACTGCCATCTCCTCCTTGTGTACTCTCTTGGTTTGCAGAAAAGCCTATAACACTAAAAATCACATGCCCCATACCCTGACAGCTATGTTTGAGAGGGAAATATGCTCCACCAGTCAGGTGCAATCACTCAAAGAGCAGAAAAGTGGAAGGTGCGGAAGACATTATCACCCAACGACTTTCTTCCTACAAGCAGAGAATATTGTACAGATGCGGCTATTTCTGCCTCCCAGCTCACGGTTGCCAGCTCTGTGGGTGTTGAGTGGCATAGTTCCAGGAATAGCAGAAACTTTATGATACCAGCTTCCTGACCCCCCGCTCCTCAATCGCTGAACTATGTTCTTTTTAAATTAATGGGTCTAGTGAACCCGTGATTCCTATCTCCCGCAATGGCAAAAAGCTCTCATAATAAGTGGCATTCTCTGACTCATTCCAGAGAATGATGCTCCAGCCAGCCCATTCTGGCCTTGCCAAGAATTGCATAGGCATGGAATTCCTGATAGCTAATCTTTTCCTGTTTGAAATGTTTAGAAATAACCTCTTTTCCCTATTCAAAAGCTTCTTTGCTACACCTTCTAATGCCAAATCACTTTAAAGACCTCGGCTTAAATGCCCATTCGTCTAGGAAATTTTAGTCATCTGAAGGTGGGCCAAAAAGGAGATGGTATTGCAGAAGGAGACTTGATTTTCTCTATTCCGCTTTCAGAGCACCCTGCATATGCTGCCATGCTCATGGATATCAGAGTGTGAGCTTTTTTCCTTACAAGCTGTCCTACTGCTGCTCCAAGAGACAATTCATGGTAGGCATTTTTGTGCCTGCTACTTAATAAATCTTCACTACATGTTATATTAATAAATGACTAAATCAGAATAATATGAATAGACTTTCAAACTGAAGTGAGTAATACTGTCTTTAGTGAACCACTACTGTTTAGACATAGCTTGTCATTAGGTTAGAGGGGCATTTTCAGATTTTATTTCTTGTTTCTCTTTTTCATTTGTTTGCTTGTTTTGAGGGGGAGTAAAAGAGTGGAAGGAAGTAAGACAGGGTGAGGGTTACAGTAATCAGAATTATATATATATGTATATATAATCTATGTGTATTGTATGTAAGAAATTGTGATTGAACAAATATAGTAAAGATTTTTTATTTTTAAAATTCCATTTGATAATTTATTGAGGCATTACTATGAAGTAATTTATTTTGGATTAAAGAAAACCCTCTATATCATTATCAGTCTGATAAAATACGTGCTACTCGCACCATTATACAGCTGCACACTGTAAGATCCAAGTATTCTCTTCAACTGCATTCACCAACATTAGGGGAGCCAAATTAGAACAATCATAGTCAGACACATGATAATCAGCACATTTGCTTTTAACTGAATCTCAGGAATTCAATGTAAGTAGTATTGAGGAATGATTAAGCAACTTTTCTACTTTCACTTGTATTTCCACCTGTGACGTATGCTTCTGTGCAAATGAGAACTCTTGGTAGCTTTATTATGTTTCACACATTTATACTTGGTTAAGAATGCTATTAGCTAGGTGGTGGTAGAAATTGCTCAGTGGCTAAGGTCATCGGGGTGCTCTTCCAGAGGGCCGGGGTTAGATTCCCAATTCCCACATAGTGGATCAGAACTGCCTGTAGATACAATCCTAGGGTATCTGTAAGGCTCTTCTGAACAATGCACAATGTCTGCATGTGGTACACAGACATACCTGCCGTCAAAATACATACATAATAAATAAAAATAAGCATTTTTAAAGAATGATATTATTAACCTAAATTTCCTACATATAATTATTAACTCTGTTATTTTATAACAAGATCCCAACTCTAGTGGGTGTGGTTTATCAAGCTTTAATAAAGATTTTTTTTTTAAATAAAAGAATGAAGTGAAGGGTTTGTAGAAGCTTCAGTTTGCAACAGCCACACTGTTGACTCATTGTGTAACAGTTTCCTCAGAGATTGAACTATCTATCCCCATAGGGAAATTTCTTAAGAAGGAAGCTAACTCAAAATAGCTTCAGGAAGTCCCTAAAACTGACCGGATTCACAGACCTCTTCCTGCCATAGTAAGCAGTAAAAGCTGAGTCTCCCTCAGATGGAAGAAAGCTGAGCTGCAAAGAAGACTGCCAGCCAAGCCAGGCACAAAGATGAGTTGCTTGGAAGAAGCAGAAACCAGCCGAGCTCTCTGGAAGAGGGTTAGAGCACCTGAGACACTTGGGAAGGACCCTCCCACACCTCTTGTGCTGCTTGCAGCTCCAGTGTGCTCCAGGGTCCCAGCTTTGTGACAAATTGATAGCCACCATCATGCTAATTGACAAAATCTCAAAGGGTTCCCACTTAGATTAGGAACAAAACAAGGGCATCCACTCTTCCCATTCCTATTTAATGTGTTGCTTGAAGGAGATGCACATATGAAAAGACGTCAAAACATCACTATTTGCAGTTGATATGTGTTATGCCCAGATCCACGAAGTCCCCCCAAAACCAACAAGGAGATCGAGTCCTGTATGTAAAAGCAAAGAGCCTTTTGCAAACTTGGTCTTTCCACATGTCCAACATATTAGAATAATCGGAGAGCCCCGAGCTCAGTTAGAGTTGGGTTTTTATAGTAGTAAATGTGGGGGTGAGGGGTTTCTAAGGTTCAGGACCCCTGATTGGCTGACATTTGTCTAGGGGTGTCCTGATGAGTGTGCTGGCAGGTGATCCTATCTACAATGGTTGGAAAGGTAGGCATTTCCTTTGGATGGTCTGTTCTTGGGTGGTGCTAGGGTAATCTTAGTTTGTGGTTCTTCCTGCAGCCAGGTATTGCCTCAGGGTAAACTACTGAGACTCAGGCCTCCATTGAGCTTATCATGGCTGGGTCCTACTCTGGCAGGTGATAATGACTGGAAGTTAAGAGCTTCCTTTGGGTGGTCTGTTTCTATTTAGCTTATCATGGCTGGCTCCTACAATATGTTTCTATACATAAGAAAACCTAATGGTCACCAGAAAATTCCAGAGGTGGGGAACACTTCTAAAGTGGTAAAATTCCCATATAAAAATCACTAACAACCTTCTTATACATCAATATACTTATATACAGTGAGAAAGAGATCAGGTGAATAATACAAATCAAAATAGCCCCAAGAAAAAAAAAATAGATACATTGTAATAAACCTAACCAAGGAAGTAAAATACCTCTGAAGAGCTCATCATACTCCATTTCAAGCTGAACGGCAGAGCCATGGTAACAAAAACAGCATGGTACTGACACAAAAATCAGTGGAGTAAAACAGAAGATCCAGAGAGAAACCCATACAACCACTGCCACATGATTTTGAACAACAACAAAAAAAACACATCAGAAAAAAGACAACTTCTCCGACTGATGTTGCTGCGAAAACTGGACATACACACATGTGGATGAATGAAGCTGGGTCTTTGTCTTTCACCCTGCACAGAAATCAACTCCAAACGGATCAAAGACCTTAGTGTCAGACCCGAAACTACTAGAAGATAAGGTAGGGAGTACACTTCCAGACACAGACATCTGAATATGACTTCGGTCACTGGGGAAATAAGACCAACCAAAGCAAATGCGACCTCGTCACACCCAAAGGCTTCTGTGCTGTGAAGGAAATTGCTAGTGAGCTGAGGAGACAGCTAGGAAAAGGCAGGGAAGGTTTACCAGCTGGAATATTTAACCGAGGGCTGCTGTTACAGAAAGAACTTGAAAAATGAAACATCAAGAAAATGGAAATTTGACTTAAAAATGGCCTGCGGTACTGAACAGAAAGTTACCAAAACAAGAAACACAAATCACACACACACACACACACACCAAATATATGAACATATATATATTAATATTCAACATCCTTACCCATCAGGGAAATGCAAATGGCGGAAGTGCATGGAGAAAGGGGAACTTCCATGTGCTGTGGAGTGTGAATGAGAACTGGTGCTGCCACCATGGAAATCAGTGTAAGGGTTCCTGAAAAGCTAAAAATAGAACTGCCATATGACCCCGCTAGCCTACTCTGGGCACATATCCAAGGTGCCTGAGTAGCCTTCATCACTGTATGCTGCAACGGCGTGCCCAGCGCAAAGGCTACATGATCAGAATCAATACAACTGGCAGCATGATGTGAGAAAGCCCTTGCAGTCACTACACATTTGATTCTGAGTTAAAATCTGGTTATCAAAATTTTGTGTATTCAGAAAACCTTTTCTGGTGCCATTTTTCATCTTCATTTTCTTTTCTTTCTTTCTTTTTATTTTTTTTTGCAATTTCCATATTTAGTCATGCGATCCAATGGGGTCATGAACTATAGTTGAAGAAGCTGGGGGGCCAAAACACATGTCTATGTTCTAGGCATGAAGGAAGTTCATAGTCACGTAAAAGCCTAAAGCCAATGTGATAGATGTCCTGAAGGCGGGGCTGGGTGAGATGTATCCTGGAAAGGAAGAAACATTTGGGCAGACTGAGGCTGGAGGCTGAGGCAGGAGAAAAGGTGGAGAGGGTCGTAGGACTTCAATGAAAACAGGAAGGGCATTAATAGAGGGTAGAGGAGGTTGTCTAATCCAAGCGACTCAGTAGGCGACAATCAGTGACATTCCGTAGATATTCTGGACACTGGACCCGGTCATGCAGCATTACTCCTTACCTCTATATGAGCATGCAGAACTTCTCCAGGGGAGCAAGCTTAGGGAGGAGAAACCCAGAGCAAAGTCACAGAAGGATCTCAGTGAATAGGAAATTCAAGAATCTGTGAGGAAAAGAAAGCATTGAGATGTAGGTAGGAAAGGTTGGAAACATGAACATCACCTAGAATCAGGGCTTTAGGAACATTAAACCCAGAAGCAATAGTTTCTTAGGAAGCATTCTTTATTGACTTACCCACGTGTCTTATGTGCTCCAAAATCCCTTTAAAACGACAAAAACAGAATTCATTCTCCCAGTGACTACTTAAACGGCATAGAGAAAAAGAGGAAGATTGAAAAGCCCAAAAGGGAAGTTGCGGGGGCGGGGGGGAGGGAGGTGGCAGAAGAAATGAAAACAGTTTAACTTGTGCTTAGGAAAGAGTGCTTCCAGAGAGGGGCGGAAGAAGATGGATGCCGGATCGCCAGTGGTCAGGGTCAAGCAAAGCAGAAGGCAGGCAGTGGACAGAGAGCGCTGTCTCGCGGGAAGAGTCAAGAGATTCCAAAGCATAGAAAAACCAGCGACTGATTCTTGTCTCTTACTTTTATTATGTTTACCGTGATGGAGTACTATTTGAGATAGAACTCTGTGGTTTTCCTTCTGATATTAAAAGTATTCCATCAGTTCTGTCCTTACTCAAAAGTCTTTTGGGCTATGTTATTTGTTTTGCCTAAATTCTTAAGCCCTTGGAAGAAACTAGATGAAGAATTTAGTCAATTGATTTCCGAAAGACAAATAAAGATGTCAGTACAAGCACAGAATTGGGGGAGGGGAGAAAGAGGGGCCAGGAGAAAGATACTACATTACAGAGGTGGAGAGGGAAGGAGGAAGGGGGGATGGGGGGATAAGGATCTATGTGACACAGCACCCACATGGGTTCAGCAAAGCCTCCTCTATGTTATGCAGTGTTAAAGAATACCAAGTCAGGATGGCCCATGACCAAGAAGGCAATTGTCAATGTTCCTCAGATACATCAAGTCTTCCTGTGTAACACGAATAATAAAAACCCAGAAACAGATGTTGGGGTTCAACCTGAAGATCAGAAAAGCAAAGCAGCCAGCCACTGGTTCTTACCTCTACCTCAGACCAAAATGGTGATCCTGCCTCTATGAATCCTCAGAATGAGACTGAGCTGAGACCTGTCTCCTCCAGGTTTTTAGTTTTCTCTAGTGCTGGGATTAAAGGTGTGTACGACCTCTGCCCAGCCTCTATGGCTAACTGGTGTGGCTGCTGGGGTTAAAGGTGTGTGCCACCACTGCCTGGCCTGTGTGGCTAACTAGTGTGGCTGCTTTGCACTGACCTTCAGGCAAGTTTTATTTATTAAAACACAAATAACATGCCACTATATTCCTGCTGCACGTGACCTATCAGGAGAAAAGGCAAACCCTAAAAAGCATATGAATTGGTTGTTTCTGACCACACAGGCAGAATGGGTCTTGCAGTCAGAAAGTTGAATCATCAGAAAGGGAGAAAGCTCTATCATTGACTAAGTTTCTGGTTTGACATCTACTGAAGTAGACATGTAGGCAAGAAGAGGGGGCCATACAGCCTATGTGGTAGAGATAAAGAAACACTGTGCACATCAGTCATAATGTGAACCTTAACCCTAAAGATATTCAAGGCATCTGCCTGACAGAGAGGAGAAGGCAGAGTGGAAGGGCTATAAATGAAGGAAACTATCCTTAGGCTACCCTGATTTTTAAGAGTAATTTGGGGCCAATTTGCTGAAAAGAAGAATAGGAAAGATCAGCACCTTGTGCATTGTTTACAAAGATAAACCAGTCTATACAGAGGTGGTGAGCTAAGAGCAGCCATTTTTAAGGACATGTAGTCTGCAGGGTTGAGGACCGGTGGGTGTGTATGCGTTTGCACACAGGGTTATGTGCGGGCTTGTATTCTGCCTGATTTAACAAGAGAAAGAGGTTGCTTGCTGGGTACCCTGAAGAACAGCAAAACAAAACAAAACAAAAGAAAAGTAAAAAAAAAATCAGCAGGGAAAATACTTATGAAAGCATTTCCACTTAAGGCAAGCCCGACACTACAATGCATACAGCCAGTACACAATCACCTACACAAAGAATAAGAGAAGCTGACAAGCTGAAGTGTTCAGTGGAAACAGTCAGAAAACAAAAGGTGAAGGACGGAGGTGAAGCCATTAGCTGATCTTTGTCAGATGGGCTGAAATCAAAGTGGGATAGAGAAACCGAAGAGTACAGGGAGCCACAAAACACATTACCTTATCAGCTTTGTTTTGCTCTAATTTCTTCTCTAGGAAGGTGGCTTAAGAAAACAGTACTACAAAAAATAAATAAATAATAGATTTGCGTTCGAGGATGCTCAGTATTATGATTTCTGAAATTTAAAGCCATCTTAAATGTACAGCAATGAAGAATTCTTGAATAACCAATAACGTTCACATGATAGGCTACTCTATGTTGTGTTTTTGAAGTCAGTAATGGGAGCATCTCATAAAAAAAAAAAGTTCAGTTAAAAGGGTATAAATGGTATAGCATTTGACATAATTTTTTAAAAAAAAATTTGACATAAATTTTATAAAGCTATTGAAGTAGGAATTAAAATACTAGACTGAAATTCACCAGAAACATTGACTGTGTTTATCTCTGAGTGGTAAGGTAATGACCTGAATTTTCTTTGTTCTGCTTTTCCATGTTTTCCCAATTATATTCACTAAAGATACATTGCTTATATAATCAGTTCCCTTTAAAAACAAATAACTAATGCATGACAGATTCACAAGCATTAAAAGACTTTGAAGTAGGAGAAAACACAAGTGACCAGGAGACAAATGTCAGACTTGAGCACCGATTCTCGTGGTCTTGTTGACATAGCCATCGGCAGACATGTCACCCAGACTCAGACATGAAGTGTCTTTTCATTGTTGATGGCTTCCCTGTGTGAGATAAAGACAGCTGGGGTATTGCTCTAATGTTGTCACAGGTACAGCTAAGACATGATTGACAGATTGCACTGAAGATATTATGATATCTGGCATCTTTCCTTGTCACTTTTATAGCCTTTGGGAAATGAATGTGTTTGTTGGAGGGGTGTGCATATGTGTGTTTGTGTGTGCACTGGTGCCTGTGCATCCTTATCTGCAGAGGCCAAAAGTCAACATTGCTTATTGGGCGGGCCAGGGGTCTGTTTTTGTTGTTTCATTGGTTTTTTTTTTTCTCTCACTAGAATCATAGGCTCACCAACTAGTCCAGGCTCTGTCTATTTCTGCCTCTCCAGCACTGGAGTATCGGGATTATAATTGGACACTACTGACCTGATTTTTTTTTTTTAACATGGGCACTAGATGCCAAACACAGTTCCTCATGTTTACACAGCAAGCATTTACAGACTGGGCTATGGTCCCAGTCCCTCCTAGAAAGTTCTTGATATAATACATCTGGATCCCAAGCTACCAAGAACTCAAATAGCTGTATTTCCCTATGATGTACCATAATTGCTATCTTTCATACGAATGTATACCATTGAATATTTGGACATTATTAACCAAGTGTTTTTGTGAAGTTGTTTGTTTAGCTTTTTTTTCAAAAAAAAACTTCTAATTCTATTTTTAAAGAGTTATGTAATGTAAGGGCCTTAGTCATCTAAATTATTAAATTAACCAGAGACTCCCTCCTTCACTCTCCAGCCATACTAAATGGAGAAGACTTTACACAAATCCATAATTTCTCAATTAATTTAGTAGCTGCTTGTTACATGTGAACATAAAACTAATTGTGTTTATCCTCATTTGCAAAAGTCTTACTCTTGGGCTGAATGCATGCATCCAAAAAGAAAATAAAAATCTATATTCACTGGTCGGTCTCCTTCCAATTCATGAGACTGAGACGGCCTATGTGGAGCAGGCTCCTTACACTGTCTAACCGTCCAGGTCTACTTCCCGAGGCCACTCGCTATTCTAGTCTCCTGGACAATAATTCTGTATTTTCTCCTTTCTCATGAATCTTCCAACACTTCCTCCCCCATCTTTGCTCTCAGCAGTTGACCTTGCTTGCTAGTTCCCTGAAGAAGAAGAAAAAAAAATCATAAGAGAACTTCCATGAGTTCCCACTTCTGCCTCAACCTCCACCCGCCCACCAGCATCTGGGCTTATAGAGGATGCCTTCTATCCTGCTACCAAGAACAAACTTTCTGGGTTCCTGTCTGTGCCTAAATTCTACTTGTGTTCACTAAATCCCAGGTTCTTCTAAACATTCAAAAACATTGCTCCTTTCACTCTCTGGCGTCATTTTTTTCTCTCCGATCTTTCCACCCGCATACAAACACGGCTTATATTTCACACTTGTTGACCCCCTGCTACAAGTTCTATTTATTTATTTACTTACTTTCGTCACTATCTTGAGACTAGGTCTTATTTTGTAGCCTAGATGGGCTGGAAATTTCTACGTATCCCAGGTTGGCTTAGAACTCTGATCTCTTATTCTCTGCACCTTGAAAGTAGAGGGTCCCTGTTTATCACCATTTGCTGTAAAAAGAGTCTTCTCTGGTGAAGATTAAGAGATGTACTAATTGCCAGGTTGTGCACCTATAATCCCAGAGGCAGGCAGATCTCTGTGAGTTCAAGGCCAGCCTGGTTTACAATGTGAGTTCCAGAACAGATAAAGCTACATAGAGAAACCTTGTCTCGAAAAAGAAGAGAGAGACATACTGGCATACTGACAAGTCATTGGGAGTTCGTTTAATACTAGGTTCATTTAGCAGAATAGCAGTCACAGATTCTCTTCCGGGCCTGTGACCTATCTAGCTATAGTTTCTCTGCACAGAAACAACGCGTATGGGCTCCATATTGTGGACTGGACTTTAAATCAAATCATAAGGTAGTTAGTTGCCTTTATGACATTTGTGTCACTATTACACCAGTGTGCCTATCTTGTCAGGGTGATCATTTTTGTAGCTCACAGGGTTTACATCTGGTTAAGATGCCATGAGTCCCATTAATAAGGGTAGATAGTATGTGGGGGGTGCTTAATTTGCAGAGACATAGTTTAAAATAACCCATCTCTTCTCTAGAGAAAACTTTTAACCTCACCTTTGTAATTTTAGCACAGAACACAAAGGCTCCTGGCTCCACAAGGGACAGAGCTTCTCAAAGCCATGTCGAGGATTACCTAAAGCAATAGTGTGTAAGCACATGGCATTGCTAAGGGCATAAGAGTTGCCTGGCAAATTTACTCCTGTCTCTGTCATCATACTACGGATGCCAAGTATCCTGGATTTGAGACGTGGATAAATAAAACATCCAAGTGATTCCAATGAGTGTACCATATAAAGCATTACTGCCTGCATCACATGGCTGGGGGCTCCCTTCACTCTGTGTCACCGTTGACAGAATGCTCTCCAGGGAGCCATGGGATTCTGCCCCTGCCCAACTCCCATAAATACCCACCAGGTGTCCATCCCTTCACCAAGGATCTACTTAAGACATGCATTGTGATGGGTGCCTACTTGACAGAAATTAGTAAAGTAGATAGGGTGTGGTTTGTCTGTCACTGAGCTCAAAATCTAAAGGTATGAGGAGAAAAAGGAAGTATATTGAGTAAATAAACACCCAAATTTCTGTATACCCCGGGTTCTGTGAAGAAAATAGTAGAGCATTTAAGAAAGCATAACTCGTGTTTCAAATATTGGAGTGCCAAAGTTGTCAGAGAATGGCATTCCATCTGGGACTTAAACAACGGATGCCATTTAGGAATATGGGCAATCAAGGGGACCAGTGACTACGCATGCCCTGCAGCAACAAGGAGGTGCATTTCTTTCACGTGACTGTCTTCAAGCTCCAGCTTCTGGACCCACTGCAGCACACGCCTCCAGTGGCTGGGAGAGAAGTGGTCAGAATCAGAAGGGAGGTTGGAACATGATTAATAAAAACTCAGAGAAATTGGCATTCAACCTGAGGTCAGAAAAGCAAAATAGATTTTAAAAAGGAAGAAAAGGAAGAGAAGAAGAAGAAGAAGAAGAAGAAGAAGAAGAAGAAGAAGAAGAAGAAGAAGAAGAAGAAGAAGAAGAAGAAGAAGAAGAAGAAGAAGAAGAGCCAGCCACTGACTCTTAACCTTGACCTCAGTCTGAAAATGGCGATCCTGCCTCCAGGAATCTCAGAATAAGACTGTGTCTGTGAGCTATCTTCTCCCGTCTTATATTCCTCTCTAGGGTTGGGATTAAGGACATCTGTCACCCAGTTTCTATGGCAAACTAGTGTGGCTACTGGGATTAAGGGTATTTGTTACTACTGCCTGGTCTGTAAGGCTGACCAGTGGGGCTGTTTCACTCTCTGATCTTCAGGCAAGCTTTATTTATTAAAATACAAGTGAAATGCCGCTACAGGAGGCCATGGGTTGGTATAAACCATTAAAAAAACTCCAGACCTGGATATTTATTTATTACCTATTTTTAGTCTGGGCTATCTATCAATCTACCTACCTGTCCATCTGCCCATCCATCCGTCCATCTGTCCGTCCGTCTGTCCGTCTGTCTGTCTGTGTGTATGCACATATGTTCACATGCTTGCCTGCATCTTTGTGTCTGTGTGTGTATTGTGCATAGTATATATAAGAATGTGCAAAGTGTACATGCCTATGTATGTTCATGAAGAGGCCAGAAAAGAATACAGAGTATCTTACTCTATAATTCTCCAATTAACTCCCTTGAGAATGAGGTCTTTCACTGAACCTGGGCTAGAATCACTGGTCAGTAAGTCCATGGATCCATCTGTCTCCCATCCACAGTGATGGGACTACAGGGGCTTGTGGCCACGCTGAACCTTATGTTGGTACTGAGAGTTTGACCTCAGGTCCCTTGTGACATGCCTGACGTTTACATGGGTACTGGGGATTTGAACTCAGGTCTTCATTCTTGGGAAGCAAGTGCTCTTATCCACTGAATCATCTCTCCTCTCCTTAATCTGGGAGTTCTCTTTATCATACTTTACATAGTGATGTCCAACAGTGGTCCCTAAGCTTGGTTGTACACTAGAATCTCCAAATGAACTTTAAAAAAATATATTGCTATCTTGGCTACAATTGTAGAAATTGACTTAATTGACTCATGGTATATTCTGCATGTGAGAATTTTCTAAAACTTCCAAATCATTCTAACATGTAAACAATGTTGCAAGCCACTATTCAGAGGAAGAAAAAAAAAGAAATCTAAATGGGTCAACAAAGATAGTCCATGGAGGGATAACATAATCTGTGTGTTTTGTTTGCCTCTATTGGAAAGCAAAGAACAGCTGGTAAAAATTGAACTTAAGTTGATAGCATCCTAGCCACTAAAGATGCCTCCCTGGCTGCCTCTTTCACACACAGATGATGCTTCTTGACACTCAGTCTGCTTTTATGAGACCATTCTTCACATCTGAGTCTCTGTGGGACCTGCTGAGGGAAAAGACACAAATGTGGGCTAAGAAAAATATCGTTTGCCTCTGAAAATTTGAAAATAATTTGGGAAGACAAAGCTAACATTCACAAAATAATAGAATGGATATGTTTTAATTATTAGAGAAGAGAACTTAAGTTCAAAAGATGGGGAGAAATCTTCACTGAGCCTGAGTTAGTAGACCGAGACAAGAGGAAATTAAGTAATTTAGGAGAAGGGGTCCTGGTGAGAAGCAGGTGTCGGGGACAGAGAACTGAATCTCTGGCTCAGTGATTGCTGCTCTTCTGCAAGACCAACTTGGGTTCCCAACCCCACACCAGGCTACTCAAACCCACCTGTAGCTTCAGCTCCAGGGGATCAGACACACTCTTCTGGACACCACTGGCATAAGAATACATGTGCGCACACATTAAGACACATAGACATAGGTAAATAATAAGACAAAAATAATGTAAAATGCACACACAGGAATGATGAGAGAGGCTTGTTCTGTAGATTTACCCTATTAGGATATGGTGGAAACTTCCAGAAGCAGGCTTGTTGGAGGCCTTCATACCTGAAGGCCGGTAATTGGGGTATGAAGGGCACTGTGGAATTTCAACCTCTTCCTCATTCTTCTTATTCGCTCCCCAACTATAAAATGAGCACTTCCGTTATGCTGTGCCACCATGCTGTCCCACCTCACCACAGACCCAAAGGCAATAGGAGCCATTGATCATGAACTAAAACCTTCAAAACTCTGATCTGGAGAAAAACCTTTCTCCTTGCAAGTTGATTTCTAAGGCATTTGTTCCAGGAACAGAAACCTGAGTGATGAAGAAAACCCACGCATCCACCAGCTGAAAGTAGCAATAACCTTTCCGCGGGAGGCTGGTCATTAAGTAGTTATCATTACTGCATCTTGTTTTCATAGAAATCTCCTTCTCAGACACCTCCTTTCATACTGAAGAAGACTCATTCTCTTTTTCCACTTCCTTCTGTCCCCAAAGTAGCTAATTGTTGATTTCCAAATACTTTTGTGTCAATAACCAGGCTTTGTAATTTTTAGGTTCCCCTGGCTCAGGTAAGTAGTCTCTTGTGTTTGGTCTCTCAGGCACAAGTTATTACAGCCATGCTTTATTATGTGTTTACTAAGTAAAGCACCGTGGGAAACATGGTGCACAAATTATCAGATGTCATAGTCACAGCATTCAGTTTGGAAACTATGGCCTTCAAACTCATTGAAAGTAAGTGATTTTCCCCCAAGTTTCTACCATAAATGCTGGAGCTTATAAGTCCGCCTTGTTCCAAAGTCCAATATAAGTATGGCCTTTCACAAATGACTTCACAGAGAAGTGAAAACTTTAATGTTACTCAACTATACCTAAGACTTCAGGATCAGTGTGCATCAGAACCAACTGTGACCTTTTTCTTTAACTATTGAAGACTGGGACTGTAGAACTAGATGCATTAATATATTTTGCATGTATACATATATATTATATATAATATGTATATTATAGAACCTTGGAAATACTGGATGAGAACCTCCAGAAAAGGACCTAGAGATCTACAGCAGTTTTTCAATCCAGTAGGTAGCTATACTACAAGCTTTGGATGGACAACAATGGTCCTATTCAGCGGCCAGAGCTGGAAGCACGTGTCTTGCTTAAATGCTGCTTCCCATGCTGACATGCTGGTCTGCACAAGACTCCCCACTTTGAATTATAAGAGCATTTTCCTACTTACATGGCTAAAACAACCACAATAAATAAAGTGTGGTGACGATAAGTTGAAGGACATTTGAAAGACACTATACCTTGGAAGAATTTCTGTAAGTCCTAAGTACAGGCAACTTACACAAATGTCATCACTTGAAGACAGTAATTACTTAAGAACTGTTATATCTCCCCCCAAAATGTATTAAGATATGTCACACAAACCCTGTCGTCTGTAGTTAACAAATGTGTTTCTTTAAGGCTTGTTTCAGATTAGCTGGCCTTTTCCCTATCTAGTAACTGAATTCTTATTTTTTTTATAAATATTACTAGAGGACTTGTACCACCTTGGCAGAAAATGTGGTGATAGACAGATTTGGGCATTATCAAATAATGAAGATCTTATTGATCACAGTTTCAAATACTTTCTTGACTAGCTTTTGGTTAGCATAAAGATTGAGACTAACCATGATGGACAGAGAGAACCAGAAATATACTTGTAGGATATTTGGAAGTGGGGTGGGCTAGAAATCTGGGTCTATCTCTTTCAGCTAGTTAACAAGTAGTATTCATGTTATTCAGAAGTTTGTTCTGAATTATGATTACAACTAATTTTTCTTTCCTTTGGGGTAAAGGACTGCCATTCAAAAGCTGTGTCTGAAGGAAGACTTTAAAGGAAACTCAGAATTCTTTCTTCTCCCTGAAGGAGTGAAGTACTAGAGAGAAGGCAAAGATAAATAAAGTTGCAGACACTTTGGGAAGCTATCAAGTGTATGGCTTATTTGAAGCTCTGTGTTAACACAGTGTTTTGAGTTTCTTGATATTTCCCCAAATACAAATGCAAGCAAATATGGAAAGCATAAATGGAAAGTCAACTTGTTCTGCAGATAAGAACTTATCTATCAGCAGATCTTATATAACAATTCATAAATTCCTGGGCTTCCACCAGTAGGCAAGGTCATAGCAATTAAAAAACAGTTTGGAACACATGCATTCAATCCAAGCAACAAAATTAAGGCCATAAATTTATTTGCCTGCCAGGTCCCTCATATTCACTTGTTACAAATGGTTTAATATAGATAGGGAGGGCAATCTACCTAACAGTCCCATGATTCCCTAGGAAGTGGCAATTACAAGTAGCTATTAAAACCAGGAGAAAGTGGAAGAGAGTAATTAACGGCACAATTTCTGTGGGTCTGTGCAAGTGGAGGTCACAACAGATTTGGTTTTGCTTTTGTGTACGTGCATGCATGTGTGTGTGCGTGTGTGTGTGTGTGGTTTGTCTTATATAATTAGAATTTCACAGCATTCGATGAGGTAAATCATTGAGACTGGTTCTTCTATCTATCACACCTAGTAGGAATAACACAAAGGCGTCAACCAAACAATATGTCCTTACCAAAGGAAAACCTAAGGCAACAGTAAAGCATCAGAAACAGTAAATGTGCTTTTCTCCATATGTAGGGCAGCTTTACAATAATAGTTTTGAAACCATAGACTACTGGTAGTTCTTCTGGAAATGCCATCACTGTACAGACCTGGTATCCAAAGTTCTCAGAGCATCTCCTCACCAAACCCTCCTCTTCTTGGATATGAATCTTTGCTCTGTGAGAAGAACTAATGAACTTGCTAAGCTAAAGAACACAGAAGCCTGAATGACACAAAATATCTTTAAAGTAAATGGCCCACCTTATATCTTGGCTCAATGTTTGTAGAATCACAAAGCATTTCAAATGAAAGTGTCCTCAAATATTATTCAGCACGCACCCATCTTACAAGAAGGGACGTTTGGCCAGGAAGGCTGAAGTGGCTAATTTGAGGCCACAGTCCTGGTTCGAGGCTAAGCTCTGAGTTACCTAGCAGTGCCCCTTAGCAAGGGGTGGGGATTTTCTCTCACCTTCTACCAACTGGAATCGGAAAATTCTTTGAGGTTAACAACTCACTTTTTTTAATGAAGGTGCTAAACCTATCGGTCATTCCCATATTTATGCCGTCAGTGCCTTAGGGAGCAACATCTAGATGATACTCTGCAAGCGTGAGGGGGTGGGGTGGGGGTGGGCGGGTTGTTTGAAACTACCTGGAGCAAGTGGAGCAGCTGCCCACAGGAATGTGGAGATTGCCGAAGCCGCTACTGCCTCTGAAGGTTTACGTTTCCGGATCCTGCCTCACCTTCACTATGACCTGAAGCAGGTTTCCTGGTGTCTCTGAGCCTCGGCTTACTTCTGGTACCAGGATAAGAGCAGCTAGCCTCCAGGATTGTTGTAAAATTAAATATCAGCTCATTAAATAAATCATAAGAAAAAGTAAGCAAAATGTCCAGGGGTTTGCATTCAGTTCTCTTTTCCTTTGTATTCAGCGCGCGCGCGCACACACACACACACACACAGACACACACACATACAGACACACACACACAGACACACACATACACACACAGAGACACACACATACACACACAGACAGACAGACACACACACACACACACCAGAAACTTCCACTAAAACCAGAATGGTTTTTAGGCCTCTCAGCCTAAACTGTCTCATTCACAGAATGAGAGAAGATGGGACGTGATTAGATGCCCAGGGATGTGGTGCTTGGAGGAGGAATGTGTCCCGTGAAAGGAGAGAGCTCCTCTCTTACAACCTGCCAGGACGGCAGAGCCAACATTGCCCTTCATTATTGTCTTGTACTCGTCTCTCCTTTCCAAATATCTGCTACCCGTTTTTCAATCTTCAACTTGTACATTTTCCCAACAAGCCAAGGCATTTCTGATCTTTGCTGTGTCCTTGGTGCCTTGTTATTGTGTGACAAAGCTCTGCTCCTTGTCAAGGTGGCCTCTCTCCTAATCCATCTCCCTGGCAGCATATGTTTACCGCCTCCTTTTTCACCACACGCTGTCAGCTATATATTTTTTTTAATGCTCAGTTTCCTATGCTAGAACACAGACTTTTCATGAGCAAAGATTCTATTTTTCATTTGATTTTTAAAGCAAACTCTACCAGTCTAGCAGGGTATTTTGATTACAACAAACTCACAAGACTCCCTACCCCCCCCCCCGAGGTAAACTCCATCCTTTAATATAAAGTGCTCTGGTTCCGAAGGGTACACAGAGCGGACATGCCACCGTAGCTGTTTGGAGAAACAACCTGTCACAAGACCCTAAAGCAGGAACATCAAGATTTTTTTTTGAATTTTAGATAGGAAGAGCTATTTCACTCTTCAGTCTCTAAAAGATGACGAGGCACTTAGCGGCCATTTGTCTTTCAAGCTGAGAAGGAAAGGAGAGGGTGTGGTGGGCCTGAGGCTAGTATGCCCTGCACCAGAGAGCCTCAGTTCTAACACTCCTTTCCAGTGAGCCTGAGTCCAGCACCTCCCCAGGAGCTGCACTTCAGTAGAACAAGCCATCCGCTACCAGTGTAACAACACATAGCTGTTTGTACCTTTGGAGTTTGGCAGGAGCATCCTTAGACGCTCTTTAGAAGGTTATATCGTCATTGGCATCACAAAGGTAGATTTCTCACTTGATGCTTCTACCCGAAAGCTGGCCTTTTCCTTAGCTCAGATAACAATCGATTTAGGATGTTCTATGTGGCTGCAGGACGGTATGAGGATGAGGTCTCTAGAGAAACAAAAACAGTATATGTCTACACCGGGAGATGTGGGGGAGAGAGGGAGATTTGGTTTACTGTGAGGACCAGGTTCAAATGATGACCGAGCTTAAGAAGGTCCAGGGTCTGCCCTCAGCAGTCTGAAACCCTAAGTGGGTTAGCCCCAGTCTTCCAATTCTAAAACTAAGAAAAGCCAGAGAGCCAGTCGTTCAAGTCTGAGTCCAAAGACAGGAGAAAGGCCAGTGTCTCAGGTTGCAAGGCCAAACAGAGAGAATTCTCTTTCCCATAGGCTTTTATTCAATTCAGGCCTTCAATGAACCGGAAGAATCCCATTCACCCTGGGGAAAACAACCCATTGTACCCAGTCTATTGATTCAGATACTAACATCACCAGAAGTAAACTTTTAACCATGTAATCATTTCTGCCAGCGACATCCACTTGTTTGCAGTTTCCAAACAGTTGCTGCGTGCTAAAACATGTAAGAGAAGAGGGGCGCCAATAGATAGTAATCAATAACTCAATCTATTACATTGCAGTAAAGGAAAATCCCTTAGGGTGGTGAGTTTACCGACAACACAAATTCATCTCCCATAGTTCTGGAGGCTAGGGAGTCCAAGATCAAAACACAGCAGCATGGTTGGTGTCTGGCCTGTTCCTCACAGATGAAGCTTCTGTGTCTACACACAGCAGAAGGGGTGCAAGGGGCAAGACAACCCTCCCTGTCGTCCTTTATAAGAACACCGATCCCATTGATGAGGGTGGAGCCCTCATAACCTAATCACTTCCAGAAAGGCCCCACCCACTTCTTCACGTTATCACATGGAACAGTGGGGCCCAACATACAAATGTTGAGGGAGCCTCGAGATTCAGAAGAGAGCAATAACAATCTCTTTAAAAGATGGAGAGGCCAGTCAAGAATGTTTCAAATGAACTGGGTTATAACAGAGAGTGCTTCATTAAAAGCAGAAGGGATATTACATCTTTCAAAAATACCAATGACTTCTGTGCGTGGCCTTTGGCTGCTACATCTCTAAGCTATGCTGAGAAACAAACACTCACCTAAGGACTCAACAGAGTGGGAGACAAGTGGGCCCCTCCTGCCTGAGGTGGGCTCCTCCAGTAGGAACCTTACTCCTAGGGAGCCTGGATGAGACCCTCTCCCAGCTGTAATGCATTCCCCCCCACACACCGTCTTCATCCACCCCATCCCAACCCATAGTCCCCACTCTTCTTCCCAGGAGCAGGCCAATAGCATCTCTGCCTCTCTTTGCATACTTCCAGTGTTGACCTGCTTGATTTTTCGTAACATTGCCCCTAAAGGCATTTCTGTGTGTTTTCAATCCTACTTTGAACTTTGGATCAGGAGAACCCACCTTCATGCAGTTGTATAATGTTGCAGATTAAAGTAGACCACAAAATTGTGGAAACATAAGTAGCTGTGTTCTGGAAGTGGGGGAGCTAGAGAGAACACTGTTAAGTCAACCCATGAAACTGGAATATGCATAAAATCAGACAAAAGAAAATCAATGGAAATTCACCTGAAGTTGATAATGTGTGTGGTGCTGATCGAGAGAGCTGTGTTCTTAGGAAGTGCAGCTGAAACAGTGTAGGACTAAAGCCCTACAATGCTTGTAATTCACTATCAAGAGTTCAGATAGCATTGTCTAGGGAAAGACAAGACAGCGTGTTTAAAACAGTGACTATGAAAAAATGCTCTTTGTACTTGAAACCTGTTCCTAAACGAAAAGCAGAAAGAAAGAAAGAAAGAAAGAAAGAAAGAAAGAAAGAAAGAAAGAAAGAAAGAAAGAAAGAAAGAAAGAAAGGAAGAAGCACAGAGTTTGGAGAGGAGCCTTAGCAGTCATTGAACTGCATAAGTGAATTAAGTTTCCTTCCTGTATGACTTCCTGCCGCCTTTCTGGAGATGCTCACCAAGTACTTGGCCACTCCAAGTTTCTTCAAATGAGAAATCTTGGAAACCAGACTTCCAAATCACACATTGGGCTAGAGCCCAGAGATGTAAACTGAGGCAGGAGGCCCAGGATTCTAATTCCACCCCACCACAATGCCAGAACGCATTCATGCATCCCGACGAAAAAGCAGGCTGATATAAGCAATCCTGGAACATACTCCTTGCACACTTACAGTGGTGGTGTGCTACACCAGCTAGGAAACTCTGCTACAGCAGTGCTTTCTGGCGCTTCAGCAGCAGGTGATGGAGGAGAGAACAGTCCTCTACCTCTGAAAAGATGGGGAAATAGTGCATCTTCCCCAAGCGCTCTGTAAATCTAAAACTCCCCATTCTTTCCAATCAACCCTCTCTCTTGCCAAGGGTTTCCAAGAGGAGATTTATTTGGAACGCCTTGCTGCATGCATAGTCATAAATCCTCAGGATATATAAAATTAACAACATGACACCTTCTTATCAGCAGCAAATGTTTACATCCATCTTATCCAGAAAAGGAACATAACAGCTACCAGTAGGAATGCATATGGTAGCCACTTTTTCTCCTCACATGTCTTAAAACTCATGGTTTGTTGTTAAAGTGCAAACATAAGACAGCGCTTGATGAGGTACTCAGTATTTGTGGTAAAGGTTTAAGGAAATTACATCTTAAACTTGAATCCCCATTTTCAAGTGGGAGGGCGAAGAA
>PVIU01000310.1:142501-358922 GCA_004026605.1 Ondatra zibethicus
AAAAAAAAAAAAAAAAAAAAAAAAAAAAAAAAAAAAAAAAAAAAAAAAAAAAAAAAAAAAAAAAAAAAAAAAAAAAAAAAAAAAAAAAAAAAAAAAAACAAGAAAATATACTTTAAAAATGAAAGACCTGGATTAATCCAGACCCCTCTAGCAGGAAAAATAGAGCCAAAAATCTAGCAGGAAGAGAAGAGCCAAAAATCTAGGTTAGCCGGTTCAGTGGTTCTGTTCCAGGAACTAGCTGACTATAAAGTTAGATTATAATCTTGAGAATAATCTT
The DNA here is from genome assembly GCA_004026605.1 of Ondatra zibethicus. Lineage (NCBI taxonomy): Eukaryota > Metazoa > Chordata > Mammalia > Rodentia > Cricetidae > Ondatra > Ondatra zibethicus. Next base: position 142,779 of record PVIU01000310.1, read on the forward strand.
GAGAAACGGGGAGTTACCCCCTTGTGATTATCACTAGTATTTTCAGAATTTTCCAATGATCACTGGTATTTTTGGAATTTTCCAATGACACTCTCCCTACCCCCTTTGTGTTGTGGTTTCTTCCCCTAAATACCCCCTCTCCCAGCTACTCTGGGTCGAACTCTGCTACCCCTGCATGGGATATGAGTCTCGGCCCTAGCGCTGGTTCCTGTCAATAAACTTCGTGTGATTGTAGCAAGGACAGTCTCTCGTGAGTTCTTAGGGGATCGTGTTATCCCGAGACTTGAGTAAAAGTCTCCCCACTCCGGGGGTCTTTCAAAAATACTGTAAATAAGTCAAATCACACTCCTTAACTCTGTTCAATAATATACAGGAAGTCAAAGAAACAGAAAATCGAAAGACAAAAGATTCATAAATGCAAAAGGCTAGAAACAGCCCAAACATCCTTGAGTAACATTGGTGGATCTACAATCCAGGAAGATTCCTCCAGGAAAAACCTAAACAAAAACAAACAAATGAACAACAACAACAAAAAAAAAAATAGGTGTCTGGACAGGTTGTTCCGTGGCTAAGAACACGGGGAGCTCTCGCAGAGGACCCAGGCTTTGTTCCCAGCACCCACAGCACAGCTCAGAACCTCTGTAACTTCAGTTCCAGGGGACCCAATGGCCTCTTTGGGCCCCCAAAGGTAACTAGCACATACATAGTGCACACATGAGTAGGCAAAATGCTCATACACATAAAATAGCAATAAATAAATATATTTTTAAACACTATTTTAAATAATATTTTTAAGGAAACAAGCTCTTGGTGCACACAGTTTTCAGGGAACTATGTTAGGTGACAAAAACCAGTCTGGTCTCGTATTCAGGATTCCACAGATATAGCATTATTAAAATTTAAAGATATTTTTAAATTAATAAATTTTATTTAAATATTGATCATATACTTCACTTTCCCCTACTCCTCCCAGGTCCTCCTCCCTTTCCTACCCACCCAACCTTCTGTTCTCTTTCTCTTCCTCTTTCTTTCTCACTCTCAAAAAAAAAATAAAAAACAAAAGATGAAAATAAAAACCAAGAAGAAACCTAATAAGCAAATAATTATCCAAACAAAACAAAATACACACACACACACACACACACACACACACACACACACACACACACACACACACACACACACTACAGGACACAGGGCTTGCCCTGCAGCATGGTTGATACACCTAGTGACAAGTCATTGGAGAAACCTGACTCTCCCTTTCCTAGCACAAATCAATTGCAAACAGCTTCTTAGTTAGGGGAGACTTTGTGTCTCAGTTCTGGGAATTTGTTTGGTTTGAACCTGTGCAGGTCTCGCATGTGCGGTCATGGTTTCTGAGCGTTCATATGTGTATCTACACTGTTGTGTCAGGGAGACAGTTTTCCTGGAGTCATCTACCACTTCTGGCCTTCCTGATCTTTCCACTTCCTCTTCTGAATAGAGCCCTGCCTGAACTTTGAGGGGAAGGGCTTAATACAGACATCTCATTTAGGGCTGAATGCTCCAATGTCTCTCGTTCTTTGAACATTTCCAGATGTGGATGTTTGTGTTAATTATCTACTTCAAGACTTCATTTCTTGACTGAAGTTTGAGCAATGCTGTCTGATCTATGGGTATAGTAATATGTCTTTAGGAGCCATTTCGTTGCCATGTTCTTTTAGCAGAATAAGAACAGTAGGTTTCCCTGAGGGCCCATGTCCTTCTTGTCTCAGGTTCTTGGTCACTTTAGCAGTGTCAGGTATAGTTAGACTTCCTTTTGGGACTGCCATCCCCCAAATAGTGACACAGAAAATTATTATTAATTATGAAAGCTTGGTCTTTAGCCTAGGCTTGTTCCCAACTAGCTCTTATAACTTAAATTAACCTGTTTCTATTAACCTATGTTCTGCCACATGGCTCATTTTCTTTCCTCCATAATGTATATCTGACTCCCTCCATGTCTCTTTGGTGCCTCCTGCACATCTACATGCTCCCCGAGTTCTTCTCTCTCTGTCTGGAAGTCCTGCCTAACCTCCCCTGCTTGGCTATTGGTCATACAGCTTTTTATTAAACCAACCACAGCACTACATCTTCAGACAGTGTAAACAAATATCTCATAACAGGTATGGGTTCCATTTCCTAGAGTGGGCCTCAAATCTGATCAAAAAGTGGCCGATCACTTACATAACATTTGTACTGTTCTTGCATCAGTATATCTTATAAGTAGGCTGTTGCTGTAAGTCGAAGGGTTTGTAGCTGAGTGATATTGATAATTACTTTTCTCCTCTGGTAGCATGCAAAGTACCTTCCAGCACCAGGGATGTTAGTCAATAAGAGTGAAGCTTCCAGATAGGTGAAACCAACTTGATTCCTCCATGTTCAGTGAAACTAGTGGTTGACATGAGACAGGATGGTGAATGGGGGAGGGTATGGTGGGGAGTACATCATGAAGATTGGAATTTTGTATCTATGCATCTTGACTATGATGGTGGCCATATGTAGTTATATATCATAAAACTGCATATACTTAAATATATGTGTTTACATACATACACATATCTATATATACAAAGAAGTACATGTGAAACTGTGGAAATCAGAAAAAAAGACTACAAACAGAACCAATATCAACTTCCTTGTTGTGGTGCTGTACTGTAGTCACACAAGGCAGAGAAACTAAATGGGAAGTGTGAGGACTCTGTACCACTCCCTCCAACTACATGTGAATCTGAAGTTATCTCAAATTTTTAAATTTTCTCAAAATATAAAGTTCATGCATTCATACTTTAAGTATTCCCTAATGTGTTGAGATTCGCCTTTCTCACATAATAGATGTTTATTATTTTAATGATACTTGAGAAGACAAAGCTTTTATCTTGGCTACCAATGGCTGCCTTTCAGTGTCTGTGAAAGAATCAAGGGAAAGATATTTGGGGCAGAAAACTGTCTTGATAATGTTCACCACTCATGACAGTGGTAGTCATCTGCTCCACCTAAATTATCTTTCTTCAGTAGATTGAAAATAAAAGTCAGTTCTTATTCAGGTTGCCCATGTCCAGCTTGTTACCTTTATGTGCATTTGTCTGAACTATGCCACTGAATGAGGTAAATAGAAACTGCCCAAACATGAGAAATAAGGTAGCTGGATTGAAAAGTGTAGGCAGAAGTTTTTGTCCCCCATGCCACTCCTAAGTAATCACACAAATGCTTACTATTAATTATAAATGCTTGATCAATAGCTCAGGCTTATTATTAGCTAACTCTTACATTTAAAATTAATCCATATTTTTTATCTATGCTTTGCCATATGGCTTGGTGTCTTTCCTCAGTATGGCATACCCATCTTGCTTCTCTCTGCATCTGCTTGCGAACTCCTCTGACTCCACCCTTCTTCTTTCCAATTATTCTCTCTGCCCTGAAAATCCTGCCTAGGCTTTAGCCAATCAACCTTGAGAGCAATACATATTTACAGGGCATAAAGATTGCTCCACAGTACTTCCCCCTTTTTGTCTAACTAAAAAGGAAGGTTTTAATTTTAAAATTGTAAAATTATATACAATAAAACAATTATCAAGTAAAATTATAGTTGCACTATCTAGTCTATTTGTATTTGGCAAAATTAGAGAAAATACTCTTTTATTTATCTTATCTTTGTGAATATAAGGTTTTATACCTAACTCACTTTTTATCATAACTAAGGTAAACTTTAACTATAACTATCTAGTCTTCCATTCTATCAATGACTCAATAAAGGTGAAATGTTACCTAATGACAGGGATATCTGGCTGCCTGGAGACAGTTACCCAAAGTTCTTCAGTAATGTTGGTGCATTCATCTTTGGCCTACAGACCTTGTATATCTGACAGACTTCTGAGAAGCAGGAAATTTTGAAGAACTGTCCTACCTTGACTTGGAAAGTTTGGCAGTCTTGTGTGTGTGTGTGTGTGTGTGTGTGTGTGTGTGTGTGTGTGTGTCCCCTGCTGGTCCTGTTTGGACAATATACTGTCATCAACTGAGGCAAGAATAGTTTTATTTTTGCCCAAATGGCTAGCTTTTGCAATAAAGAAAGCAAACTCCATATAGTAGATTTTTGATGCCCATCATCTTTTCTGAAGTAAATTGGTGTTGCCAGGAGCAGATTTGTCTGGGTGTCAAGAAGAATCTTATGTTATTAAAACATTTTAAATGCCATATTCTGTATGTCATCAATGACCCTTTCATCGACCTCAACTACATGGTCTACATGTTCCAGTATGACTCCACCATGGCAAGTTCAAAGGCACAGTTAAGGCTGAGAATGGGAAGCTTGTCCTCAACGGGAAGGCCATCACCGTCTTCTAGGAGCGAGATCCTGCCAACATCAAATGGGATGATGCCGGTGCCGAGTATATTGTGGAGTTGACCGGTGTCTTCACCACCATGGAGAAGGCTGGGGCCCACTTGAAGGGTGGGGCCAAAAGGGTCATCATCTCTGCCCCTTCTGCGGATGCCCCCATGTTTGTGATGGGTGTGAACCATGACAAGTATGACAATTCCCTCAAGATTGTCAGCAATGCTTCCTGCACCACTAACTGCTTAGCCCCCTTGGCCAAGGTCATCCATGACAACTTTGGCATTGTGGAAGGACTCATGACCACAGTCTATGCCATCACAGCCACCCAGAAGACTGTGGATGGCCCCTCTGGGAAGCTGTGGCGAGATGGCCATGGCGCTGCCCAGAACATCATCCCCGCATCCACTGGCGCTTCCAAGGCTGTGGGCAAAGTCATCCCAGAGCTGAACGGGAAGCTCATGTGTCCATCGTGGATCTGACATGCTGCCTGGAGAAAGCTGCCAAGTATGACGACATCAAGAAGGTGGTGAAGCAGACACCTGAGGGCCCACTAAAGAGTAACCAGGTTGTCTCCTGTGACTTTAACAGTGACTCCCACTCTTCCACCTTTGATGCTGGGGTTGGCATTGCTCTTAATGACAACTTTGTAAAGCTCATTTCCTGGTATGACAATGAATTTGGCTACAGCAACAGAGTGGTGGACCTCATGGCCTACATGGCCTCCAAGGAGTAAGAAGCCCACCCTGGACCACCCATCCCAGCAAAGGACACAGCAAGAGAGAGGCCCTCGGCTGCTGAGCAGTCCCTGTACTAACTCAACCCTTGACACTGAGCATTTCCCTCACGGTTTCCATCCCAGACCCCCAGATAAGATAGCAGGAGGGGCATAGTGAGCCTTACGCTCTCTTGAATGCTATCAATAAAATTCATTGTACCCCTCAAAAAAAATGCCATATTCTGTATGTCTTTGAAGTGTTTGAAGACCATCTACCTAAATATATCTGTATAACCTTGAAAACATATATAATATGACTATACATTTGATTATTATAGGTGACCAAATACTGCTTCTAATTTCCTAATTATGTATTATTACTCTTCTGTTTTTTCAAGACAGAATTTCTCTATAGCTTTGGAACCTATCCTAGAACTAGCTCTTGCAGACCAGGCTGGCCTCAAACTGCCAGAGATCTGCCTGCCTCTGGCCCCCAAGTGCAGGGATTAAAGGCATGTGCCACCACCACCACCTGACTATACATTACATTTTAAAAAGAGTTGCATAAGCACAATGCCTCAAACAAGAGTAGAAATATACATATAGCAAAAATAACTTTAAGTTTGTATCAATAAACCAAAATTCATACTAATGCAAAATATTTAAACTAGTAATTGCTTTTTTTATTTTAAAAGTAGATTCAATAATCCATCCTTTTATCCTATCATTTCCATATCACCCATTTTTCTTTTCAGAACAAGATCACTGAATCTAGTCTCTCTTGTTTAGCTTTTTTTCTTGACCATTACCAATAACAACTTGTAACAAAATCCCTTAAATGATAATAAATATCTATAACTCATCTTTTAGGAATGTGAGCATTGTTATCTGGACTACTTCCTATTGTTCTGGGGCACTAGTATCTTTGAACCCTGAGAAAATTTAAGATAATTGCTAAATCTTGGCTTAGTAGTCTGTGAGGTTAGATCATCTCAGTCAGTCGATGTAAAGCTGTTCTAGATATAGAACTCAGAGGAAACTGCAACAGAGGCATTCTGAGATGCTGGTTCACCTAAACTATATGTTTCCACTGCTGTCTTATCTCCTTGTTCTGATGTATGTATAAAAAAATACATAAACTTTTAAAGGTAACATACATATCGTATTAATACAAGTATAAACTGTGTTGCACACAAGTTTGTCAAAAATGATATTTTGTTTTATGTTTGAGTAGGTAAAATATACTTTACATGTTTTGTAGAGTTTTTTTTAAGGTTAATTTCTTTATGTTTGTATTTTCAGGGGGTCATCCTTGATCAAAACTGGAATATCATTCTGGAATGAATCCATAGCCTCTCCTTTCCTGTAGAAATAAAAGCATACCCTCTCCTCCAAAGCAACATACCTTTTGACTTCCATTTTGAAGTCAAGATATTTTTAAAATATATACATTGGTTTAGTCTAGCAACTTTCATAATCCAGTGTCTCTTAGCACCAAAAAAATTAAAGACAAAAACATACATAAAGGATCCAAATACTCTGTGTGTCTCCCATCTTTATGTGACTTGTTCTTTTTATTATTATTATTATTACTTTGTTCTTCCTTTAAAGACTTTTCTCTATTATTTTAAAACTCTTTTTCTTTGACTATCTATACCCATTTTTTTCCTTAAGCCTACACACATTGTTAAACACATTGTAACCTGTTTAGTATTTTTCCATCTGAACTAGCTTTATTAAATACCTGTAACCTTTTCTGTCTGCATGAGCAAAACCTTAAACCTGCTATATAGCTTAGCTCATGGCACATAGCTGCCAGGAGATGTGTCTCTATACCATGGCCAGCACTGAATGACATGAGACTAGGAAGTTGCATTTGGCTCTGCTTTTGTCTGTTTAGAACCTTTCTCAGGTCTTGTGCAGATATATGTGGCTGGGCATTGGGCATCATTTGTAGGCAGATTTTTCTTTACCACCTGTTAGTTCCTAAATAACTGACACTGATCATACTAATTGTAAATGATTGGCCAATAGCTCGGGCTTATTACTAACTAACTCTTAGATTTAAATTAACCGTATTTCTTAGCTATGCTTCGCCACGTGATTTTTCTCAGCATAGCATGCCCATCTTGCTTCTCTCTGCATCTGCTGGTGACTTCTCTGGCTCGGCCCTTCTTCTTCCCATCATTCTCAGTTTGGCTATCCTGCCTAACTTTATCCTGTTCAGCTTTTGGCCAGTCAGCTTCCTTATTAAACCAATCACAGTAATTCTCACACAGTGTAAGGAATAGTTCACATTTGTCCCTTTTTGTCTAATTAAAAAAGGAAGATTTTTCTTCTTTCCTACACTTCCTCCTAGTCATTGTGAGGGAGTCAAAACCTTTTTCTCTATTAACAATCAATCATCAAATATTTGCAGCATTTTCATCGATCTTTCAGCCATTAATAGATTCTTAAAGTGGACTTCAAACTCTCCAACCCTTTATGGGCATGAGAGATTTAGTTGGAGAAAGACAAAACCACACAGTAATGGAGTTCCCACTCTGCTTCCAGACTGCAACCATGGCTTTTAAAAATCAATTTGTGGTTCTGAATAAATGGTCTAGACTAGGATAGGGACACAGAACAGAGGTAACTGGAAGGGTACCAGCAATTAGAATGTCCTACTTAATGTTAGAATGCTATTTGGATATATTAGATCTCTTTTCTCTTTCTAAAAAAGAAAAAAAAAGGTATGTTGAACTGTGAAATAAACATTCATCCTTACTTGTGATTCTCATTCAAATAACTGAAAGTTTTCTGTAATTAGCACATTTAGTAAAATTGCCCGGATGGCACATGATCTATTCAGGATGTTGAATTTATTAATTGCTCTGCATATCTCTCAGTAATTCAACAAGCTACAAATGTATTCACAAGGTTGCATCTACCCCAAATTCCTTAAATTCCAAAACCAAATATTTAGCACTTAATATAGTAGGAGTATACAGAAACTCTCTATATTGTCTGTTCAAAGCTATATAAATCTAACTTTTTTCTATAACAGTCTATTAATTATAAAACACAAACACAAAATAATTAAAAGGGTCTTGCCTGTAATCCCACCATTCAAAAATCTGAGTGGGAAGACAATAAGTCCAAGGCTTAACAGAACTACATATTAAGACTCTGTCTCAAAAAAAATAACTTAATTCATGAGAGTAATATAATAAACTGCCTTGCAGGAAGCCAGAGCCAAGACTACATATAGACATCAATCATTTCATTAATGTCCTAGAGTCTCCCCCTTTCAAGAAAGTATAACAAAAGCCCACACCTTTTACCCCTCCCTCAACATAACCCCAACCAGGTCTGCTCATTCAATTCTGGAATAAATGTCTGATGGAAAGAGAAAGCGATGACTGGAGGAAGATGTCCTGAGGTTGTCATTTAGGGAAAATAGGCAAACCAAGATGATTCTCCCTTAAGAGGGGAATACAATGCGGTGGGCAAGCTGAGATGGTTTGTTCCAGAAGAGAACCTCCATAGTGATCACTAGGTATAGTGCCTTCTTGCCTTTGGTAGTCACGAAATGGCCATGTCCACTGGAATAAAGAAGAAAAAGCATTCCGTACTAGTGTGTGGAACATTTTGTATCAGAAAGAGGGCAGACAAGACTGGCAGATGGCTCTGTGGCCCGAGGCCAGGTCAGGAAACACTGTGCTGCCAGACAGAGATGAATGCGTGGGAACGACAGCAGTTCCTAAGCACCCATCCCCGAAGGATCTCCTCCATCTGAGCCGAGGAAGGAATTGGAGGAGATAGATGTTCCCACAGGTCATGGGCAAGGGGGGGCAGAACAATCAATTTGCTACAGTGGGACATCCCAGCTCTATCTCATGACTGGGATGGCCCGAGGGAAATACCTGTTATATAAGGAGTCACTGACATGATTCACCAAATCACACAGTTATTAAAATGCTGCCTCCTTTGTCATAAAAATCTCCACTAATTTTTTTTTTAAGTAAATGTACTTTTGGCAGGTCAGATGATCAAGTCACTTCAGAGTGTCAAAACTATACCACAGCCGGGGTCTAGCTTCCTCCTTCCAGTGCTAGAAAGGCTTTTCAGGGCAGCAAACTTCCGGAAAGGAAGTTCTGAGACGTCTGCCTCACCTGTACACCTACCTGCTTTGTGGCCCCTGGCCAGGAGGTTCTTCAAAGGCCTGATAACCACGATGTGGGGATAATACCTCCGAAAAAACAGCCCCTATAGCTCTGTCCCCCTGTTGGAACTTTCTGGGCTGCATAAATATAAAGAAATGTCACAGAAGACAGCTGAGAAGGCAAGAAGCCAATATACAATAATAAAAAACATGTTTCATTAGAGTGATTCACATGGGACTTCTCAGAAATGTCAGTTAATTGTATTTCTTAAAAAAAAAAAAAAAAGCCTAGAAGGATAATTTCCTTTCACGGTCCAGGTAGAGGAAGCAGTGTCTGGGGGTTTCCATAGTTCCTTCGCAGTTCAAGGGTGCGGGGACAAGACGGGGGATTCCTGGGAAGATTCAGTAGCGACTCCCTGAATTCTCTATGGCGGATTGTGTGGGAGCATTTATAACCTTTCCACATACAGGAAGCAATGCCAAGACCTGATTGCTTGTCTCTATGCTATTTCTCTGAATCAACAGCTCATGCCAAAGACTTAGGACAACACCAGCCTCCTTTCTGAGGTTTCCCGCGGTGCCCAAAAGATGGGCTATATGGTTTCCAGCCATCCTCGTCCTGTTGCCTCTAAATGAACCCAGCTCACCTACGCAAGTGCTGGGAGCAACAGGAAATGCCCTCGGGCCACGGGCACCCGCCTCTGGAATTTGTCTAGACTATTTCCCTTAACGAGATTAAGAAATTTGCCCAAGGTCAACGCCAGAAACTGGCAAAACTGGGATTCGCATCGGGCTGTGCCAACTGCATAGCCTGTGCATAGATGATGGACTTGCTACCAGGTTCCCAAAGGCCACTTTTAGGAGGAAAAATAATAATGCCAGTTTGGTTAGATGGGTGACCTGGTCTAAGCCAAGAAGGGTTGTAGCCAAGAGGATGAGTTAAGAACATACAAATCCTCTCCGGCTAGCAGGTGAGCTTGCCCGTTAAGAATTGTGAGGCTATCCTCCAGAATGCATCTTCCAAACGCTGTAGGCCTCCAATTGCTGAAGATCTGCACTCAAACCAGTTCCATGTCCTCTGCAGTTGCCTGGAAATTAAGGAGTAATAAAACAGGTTTCCTGTTTTCTAGCAACTCAAGCTTAAGGGCCTGGGGAGCAGGGGATGCAGCTATGGAAAAGGAAGCTGAAATCCAAGCGCATGTTTTTCTGGCCAGAATAAGGTAAACACCGTGAGAGACAATTAGGACCTGTGGAAGAAACTAAGATGATATTTTCTAAAGTCCCTAAAGCTTTGTACCCAAAGTTAATGTAAGATCATGCAATAATAACTCATATAATGGTTGTTTTACCTCAGTGTGACTTGTCTGGAAAAAGTCATGACTTGCTACTCCCATAAGTCCCTCTTCCTTCTATTTTTGAAAATTCTTCATCATTGGCTTTTGTTGAATTTTTTTTTCTTCCACAGAGCATTCTTGACATGTTAAGACTTAGCTCAGATCTTTTTTGAGAACAGCATAATTGGCAGGAATGTGGTCAAGGGCCCTGTTCACTCAGCATGCACACATGATCTACATGGCCAAGTTGTGTTGGTCTCAGAGTCACGCAGATGCATCTCAAAGACACACACACACACACACACACAGCGGGGGGGGGGGTTGCTCAGATTGTTACACTAATAGGGTAAGAGTGCTCTCCTGAGCTCGTGTCAGCACATCTGATCTGATCTAGCCCTGTTTTGTCGTTTTGTCGTATCTTCCAGAGCTAGCTTTGGAGCAGCCCTATGGGTCTGACAGTCGGCAGACAGCACTGCCTGGCTGCTTTGATTTAAGCTTTGCCATTTTTCACAGTCTGTGTGCTGTCCGCTTATCGCATGATAGCCAGGGAAGGAGTCCCACTCTTTAACTATTGTGCTTCTGAAACAAAATAGAACTACCTTCTTGTCAGCCGCAACAGGCATCTCTATTGCTTTTTAAGGATCACTTAAAGATAAGTTGGTTTGATCCTTTGAGTCTGAAACTCACTGAAGTCACATCCAAATAGAAAATATGAGGTTTTTGTCTCTATTTCATGAAATGTGAAGGTGCCACACATTTTACCTGACTCCCTTTTTCATGTGAATAGGTGTCAAAGTACTCCCTAAAATTTCAAATTAAAAAAAAAAAAATCCTGCACCTTCACATTCCTATCTTCAAGTGGCATGGCTCATTCGGGAACTCTGTTATTCGGAAGAATATGGGTCACCGCTGTCAAACCATAAATCTAAACTGGGTGGTGGTGGCACACACCTTTAATCTCAGCACTGGAGGCAGAGGCAGGACGATCTCTGAGTTCAAGGCCAGCCTGGTCTACAAAGTGAGTTTCAGGACAGCCAGGGATACACAGAGCAACCCTGTCTCAAACAAAACAAAACAAAACAAAAATAAAACAACAACAACAACAACAAAAAGATTCATTCTAGTCTAAAGCACAGAGGATTTCTTAGTAATTTTAAGACTGAATTTGTTTGTCTTAAATACATATATACATACGTACATAGGTACATACATATGTACATGTATGAGTTTTCAAGCAGATAAAGTGACACATTAAAAGATGCTGCAGCAGGAGGACCATGGCATCCAAGCTGAGTGGAGGAGACAGTGAAGCTAGGAAGGGTGAGAAAGGGGCAAGAAATGATGGTCACGTAGATACTCTTGATCTTTTTAAGAGCATTCCCCATGCCTTTCAAACACTTGGATAATTCTATGATCATATTACCATAGACCAGGTTAATCATTTGATTCTTTCCTTGGAAACAGTAAAAAACATTAAGCATAGAACAACAGACTTAGAATATGGATTTACAAAATGAAGACATAGGAGTTAAATCAAGTCTACCTATGACAGCATACTTCATACCAGCCTCTTGTGGAACCATGGCCTGAGTAGAGCAGAACTGGCCATTTATCCAGGTGTGACACAGCAAATTATTGTTCTCAAGTTGGCTTCAAATAAACTTTAATGGCCAATTTTAAGTAATGTTCAGAGAAGCATTCACTAGAGTACTCCAGAGCAATTGAACAAGTTAATATATACTAAGAGAAAGTGTATGGTCAGAAAAAGGTTGGCCAATTTTTTAAAAAAGAGTTTTCATGAATATAAAGTTGAAGACTTGCTATCTAGTCTTTAAGAGAGTCTTACAGAAGAATTCCCTCTTCTTTGAGGGAAAAACAATAAAAAATAAAATAAAATCTTTTTTTGCTATTCAGGCCTTTACTTGGTAGAATGAAACACATCCAAACAAAAGTGTGTAACCTGCTTTACTCAATGTCTACAAATTTCAATATGGATTAAAAGCAAAAACAACTTCACAGAAACATCCCGAATAATATCTGCCCATGTTCTGGCTACTATGGACACATGTGATGATACCTCAAGAGTCTGTTGCTCTACGTGGATGGGTTCTCTTTCTAGCTGTCAGTGTGAGGAGGAGGTCTGTTAGTCTCCACTGTTGTATTTTGTCATAGCCCCTTTGTGGGGGGACACAAGCTCTACTGAGACGTGCTGAACACAAACCAAAGCTCATGTTTCCCACAGTCCAGAATAAAAGGGTGTAAGAGGAGAGAGGGCCTGCTTTTCGTCCTGGCCGCCCAGCTAGCTTACACCCAAAATAATCACTCAGAAACTGTATTAATTAAAACACTGCTTGGCCATTAGCTCTAGCCTCCTATTGGCTAACTCTCACATCTTGATTTAACCCATTTCTATTAATATGTGTTCACCACGAGGTCGTGGCTTACCGGGAAAGATTTAGCATGTCTGACCTGGCATCTCCATGGTGGCTCTCTCTCCCTGCTTTTTTCCTCCCAGAATTCAGTTCTGTCTCCCCGCCTAAGTTCTGTCCTATCACCAGGCCCAAAGCAGTTTTTTTATTAACCAATGACAGCAACACAAATACAAAAGGACCTCCTACACCAAAAGGGTGAGAGGGGCTGGAAGCAACATGTTTGGGGGCCTCCCCCACAAATGCTGCCCTTTTAGAAGAATATGGCAAGAACTGTTTTCTTGCAGAGGAAATTCTATCAGGGAAATATCTTCAGAACTTCACAATTTCAGCACAGAGTCTAGAAAGGCCAACAAAGGAGCTGAAAGTCTTCCTCTCCACCCATTAAAAAGAAAGAGAAAGAGAAAACACCTCGTGTAAGTGGTTTGCCTGGTGCCTCTATTCTTCTCTGAAGAAGTGTGAGTCAGAAGGTATAAACAGGGAAGGGAAGCTTCAAGGTAGGACAGGCTGCACAGAGGCCCATTGCATTTGGTAGACCAAATGTTAAGTTCCCATCAGTATGACCACTTGAGATTCTAGTCCCCCAAATTCTTCCTTAACACTTACGGGTGTGCCATTTCCTATTTGGGTGTCCAGAGTAGCCCCTTATTGAAGAAAATAAATGAGAAGATTAAAAATCAGAAAATCCAAAGGGTATAAGAAAGTTTCTGAAGACGTTCGTCTAAGGCCATACCTGTTCCATTATCTTCTTTCCTCTTTTAAGCTTTTTATAACTCAGAGGAGGGGCAGTGTACTTAGTAAAGGCAAGAGAAAGTTTTCAAAGACAAAAAATGTGTTTTAAATTTCCCAATTAAATTTTAAAATGCATGCATGGGAAATTGAGAAAAATGCAAGCAGTTTGGACTACTAAGAGTATACTGGATCTTCTTTCTTGCAGGTGGAATCTCATAAAGCAAAAAAAGATATATTTGTGCTAACATACCACTAACTAAACTCAGTCATGCATACACACACATATATAACCACTCTAAACAATGGTCTCTTAATTTAAAAATAATGTGTAAAATTAGCCAGGTATGGTGGTATGCACCTTTAATCCCAAAACCCAGGAAACAGGGACAGGCAGATCGCTAAAAGTTTGAGGCTAGCCTGGTCTACATAGTGAGTTCCAGGACAGCCAGAGCTACATAGTGAGACCCAATCTCAAAAAAACAAACAAACAAAAATGTGTAAAAAACATTCTAATTGTCTCTTTCCACACAAAATACTAACTGTTCTTACAGAGAGATATGATCTCTCCATTAGATTATCCATACACCTAGATGCTGAGATGTGGTGTGGGAAGTCCTTATATCTATGTGTTGCTTTCATTGGTTAATGAATAAAGAAACTGCCTTGGCCTGTTGATAGGGCAGAACTTAGGTAGGTGGGGAAAACTAAATGGCATGCTGGGAGCAAGGAGGCAGAGTTAAGAAGAAGCCATGGAGCCGTAGGAGACAGATACTAGGAATTTTACCCGGTAAACCACTGCCACATGGCGATATACAAATTAATAGAAATGGGTTAAATTGATATAAGAATTAGCCAATAAGAAGTTAGAGCTAATGGGCTAAACAGTGTTTTAATTAATACAGTTTCTGTGTGATTATTTCGGTTCTGGGTGGCTGGGACAAACAAGCAGCTCCTTGCAACACAGATGTTTAGATGTCCATGATTCTTCATGCCAAGCATCAACATTTCTGTAAGAACTAGCTAACTCTAGGACGTTTCACTACAGATAGTAAATCTGTCTTTTCCAGAGGTAAGAGTAAGAAATAAATAGATCAGAAAGCCTTTAAGGAATGAGAAGGAGGAGAGGAAAGAAAAGAGATACAGCCCCATTTCTATGATATGATTTATCATTGAAAAGTTTGTCAAAGCACAAAACATTTCTTCTACCCCTCCCTCTTCATGATTACCACTTTCCGGCTTTCTCAAATTCTTACGTATTTTATTTTATAGGTATGAGTGTTTTGCCTGCATGTAGGTCTGTGCACCATGTCCGTGCTTGGTGGCCATGGAGGTCAGAAGAAGGTATGAGATCCCCCTGGAACTGGAGTTACAGATGGTTGTGAGTCACTATGTGGGCACTGGGAACAGAATCAAGGTCCTCTGCAAGGACAGTAGGTGACTGTTACTGATGAGCCATTATTCTAGTCCCCGTTCTCTCTTAAGCACCACTAATCATCTTTTTAATCAATCAATGGCAGTTCTGTCCTACATCTCTTTCCTGTATGTAAGCTACTTCAGAAATTACATGCAAATTCAAAATAGAATATTAAATACGAGGTAGGCTCAGTGGTGCCGTGTTTGCCTAGCATGAATGATACTTTGATTTCAATTCCTAACCCCTAACAGGGGAGGGGGAAACGGTCATAAGCACCTGTAATCCAAGCACACTGGAGACTAACATCAACAGGACCAAGAGTCTAAGAACAGCCTGGACTGCACAAGAGAGTCTGTCTCAAAAATAAGTAAGTAAGCACTTCTTAGGAGCGTGATTTGATATTTCTCTGCCTGAAATTCGGACAGGATGCTTTAAAACAAATGCTCTGTCAGGGTTTAAATTTAGTCTAAGAGGTATCTGCAAATCTTGCCGTTCTGTCTAAAACTTCATTCCAAATACTTAGGAAGGTTTTATTTACTATGTTTGTGCCTGAATATGTGATGGTGTATGTACACATATGGGTGTGGGGGAGAGGGGTATGTACCACCTACACGCAAAGAGACCGGAGGATGAAATCAGGTGGCTTGACTTCTAGTCAGTGTTCTCTTGCTATGAAGAGACACCCTAACCACAACAACTCTTATAAAGGAAAGCATTTAATTGGAGCTTGCTTACAGTTACAGAGGTTAGTCCATTTTCATCATGGTGGGGAGCATGGCAGTGAGCAGGCAGATGAGCCAGCAAAGGAGCTAAGAGTTCCACATCTCCATCCACAGGCAGCAGAGAGAGAGAGAGGGAGAGAGAGAGAGAGAGAGAGAGAGAGACTCTGGGCTTCGAATGGGCTTTTTGAACCTCAAAGCCCTCCCACCCCCACCCCCATGACACACTTTCTCCAGCCAGGCCACCTCTACTAAGCCCTCTCAAGGAGTGCCACTCCCTGGTGACTAAGCATTCAAATAGCCTTTGGGGGCCATGTTTATCTAACCACTGTGTTTGCTCTATCCCTCTCTACCGGCTTCAGGGTCTCTCCCTGAAGCTGGCCGTGAGTCTCCTGTTTCTGCTTCTTCACCATGCTGCTTGGATTACAGGCATGCACAATCACGCCATTTTTACACGGATCCTGGAGATATGAATTGAGGTTTTCAGGATTTCACAGCAAGCTCTCTTATCTACTGAGTCATCTCCTGGGTGGAGAATATTCATCTCCCCGTAATTGAGGAAGAGAGAACTTTCCCCCTAACACAAAAGATCTGACTTCTGTTTCTGTTTTCTATCACAGCGGATCAGGAACCAATGCTAAGGCCAGTTCCTAAAAGAAAGATACCTTGATGGACTAAACTGTGCTCCCATAATCTTCATCTGTTGAAACCCTCACTATTTAGAGACAGAGTGACAGAGGCTAAAAGATATTATAAGGGCAGGGTCTTAAGTTGATAGAACTAGTGTCCTAAGATCAGGGGCTGAGAGGGCACCTCAGAAATAGAATATTTACTTAGCATGTACAAAACCCTGGGTTGATCCCCAGCATCAAGAGAAAATGAGAGATGGAGGAGAGACAGGAAGGAAGGTGGGGGGTAGAGAACAGCTCCCCCCCCCACACACACTGCTACTTCAGGTGCACAACAAGAACTCTGTGAGCACACAAAGAGATAGAAGTTATACCTAGAAGAGGAGAGGCCTCAATGATTTGGGACACCTCGATTTTGGACTCCTGGCCCCCAGAACAATGAGAGACAAATTCTATTCTTTAAGCCACCCACTGGTGTTTTCTTGCTGACAAGAACAGGAGCAGGAGATGGGTGACAACCACAAGTCCCGTGAGATCAGACCAGTAACTAAGTTTTGAAGAGCTGGAATGTCCTATGTACCAATGGTACACAGAAACATGGGTATAATTATTGGGGGTTCTGAGGTTTAAGCCAGGGGATGAGCTAGGACACAGCTTAGAGCAGGACTTAAATCCCTGCTTTAACTAAACATGCAACCTTTGGCAATGTTTTTATTATTATTATTACTTTTCTTGTTTGTAAAATATGGATAAAGGCAGAAACTATTCATTCCGAAGAAGTAATAAAGCATATAAAAAGTTCATCACAGTGAATGCCACATAAAATGCACACACGTAAGTGATCCAAAGCAAGGGAAGGTTGGAGCAGAAAAGTCAAGCCTGTCACTGGCGGCTCACACTGGCCGAGCCAGAGCCAGAGCCCAACGGCGAGGGTTCGAGAATGCCTCACTACCAGAAACCCACAACATTATAAAATGGTTGGCTCCAGATCAAGAACTGACTGCTTGCTCTGTTCTAAGAAGCCCGCTGATATGGATGGATGAACAGTCATCGTGGCAGAAAACAGATGGCTCACTCAAAGTGTGTGAAAGACAGAGGAATGACGGCTAAGGAAAGCCAACAGAAGATGGAAAATATCCCTACACTCACACTAAAAAGATGCTACCAGCAATAGCAGTCGGAAACACAGGGGACAGGAGGAAGGGCTGAGTCCTAGGAGAACCCGCACTATGGGCAGGGCCCCCAACAGGAGTCACTAACAGCCCAAGGTCTGGAGGGAAGGGCAGTGAGAATACTTTATCCATCTCACTTTCCTGCTTTCCTCTGACTTCCTGCCAGTACTGCCTATTAGCCAGACCAAAGCAAAAGCCAGAGACAGGGAACTCTGCTGATGGACTCCAGAGCAGTCATTGCCACAAAGCCCAGAGGGAAGAAGGGTGGTGTATAAGTCTTCAGGGACACACAGAGGACACAATGAAACTGACCAAGGATAAAAGGCATGTTGCCTAGAGTACAGGGGGAGGTCTTAGGGGGCCTGGTTTTAGAATTGAACCTGGGTCTTGGGTGGGGAAAGGGGTGCATCTTTCCAAGTCAACTACAGACTTACTAAGGAAAAGGCAAGCTAAGAATTCCTTTGTTTTCAGGGTCTTGAAGGTACCTCCCTAGCTCCTTTATCTGACACACATCGGGTTTTCTGATTATACTCCTCATGTGTGTTCCTGCCTGGGTGGCTGCTCCTTCCCCCTTCATCTTCGTGGGCTTAAGTTACTTCTAGAAGTCTTCTTTTCAAGTGAGCTGTAATGAACATACTCAACTATACTCAGGGATAAGTTTGGCTAAAATGTTTTAAGATCTATTGCATACATAAATATAATTCAGAGAGAGAGAGAAAAAAAACAACCCAACCCTGAAATCTGTTTCGTCTTTAACCTGAGTAGGAAATGCTCCAGTTTGTTTTCTGGTATAGTCATTGAAGTAATGAGACTTTGATCATTTTCATCTTGGAATGTATTGCAAAGATGTTGACTTTGGGATCTAGTCCTCTTGCCTCCACCCCACCGGATATGGTCTCATAAGTCTTGTTGACATTAATGAATAGTTTTGTGTGCACAGCACAAGGGTAAGAGAAACAACTGAGGGGTTGAAGTGGTGATTTCTTTCCTAGAAGCATGAACAATAAACTCTGCCCACCAAAGCAATCAGTGGCAGAACAATGTCTGTCATTACTTTTTCTTCATCCTATAGGGAGATATTGTCAATTCACTTAATTGATAGAATCTTTTGTCTATCACATTCAAAAGAGTCTTCCCCTTTCAAGGAGAAATCTAACAGCACAGCAAACATATGCATTTCTGGCTGCATTTCAAGTCGTATTTATTAACTAAGTGCTAGAGTGGAGGAGGGTTTTCTGGCCAACAGGATTCATAGGACACAGCGGTTGAAAGCACATCCAGGAAGGAACCACTCCTGCGACAAGTACAATCGCTGCCTGTAACTCCAATGGAGTTGGTGCTGTCTGCACTGACCACACAAACCACAGGCTAGCTTCAGAACTTGAGGCACCTGAGATTAAACACAGCCTTCTAGTATATGAGGTGCTGGAACCAATCCCCAGAGCCACTTGAGTTGAGAGAAAATAGCAGCTGGTCAGATGGAGGCCATTTCCGACTCTTCCCCACCATTTTGGGCATAGGGACCTTCCTAGAGCTGAACTCTTTCATATCCTGCTGTTGGCAAGGAGTAGCCTATTCACCAATGAGTCTACTTCACACACCCTTTGCAAAACAACATTTTTGGAAGAAATCCAATGACCTATGAAACCAACACAGGGAATATGCCAGGTAATTAAGACACAGGCAGGTTTTCTTTGGTGCCTCTCTGCCCCTGCCCACACTCCCTCCTACCTCTCCCTGCTTCCAAAGTCAGAAATCCTCCTCCTCTTCTCCCCCCACCCCACCGCAGCAGTCCCCTCCCCCTCCACTCCTTGCTGAGTGTGTGAGGACTTGGAGATTGGAATCAAAGGGTTCACGTCAGGTGACAAAGCTGGAGCGTGTTAAACACTTAGCATTATGCAGCCACCCCTTCAGAGTGCTCCAATTCCATCAGTCATCATGGAAAAATTAGAAGCTTTACTGGGTTCCTGCCTCTCCAAACAGATCTTCTCAGCGCCTTAATGCACTCCATAATTCAGCATTTGAGAACAGAGCCTCAGACCAGCAAGACTGTCTCTGTAACACACCGTCAAGCAACTTGGAAAAGACAGAGAGGAACAAGTCAAAACAATCAGCAATTTCATTAAGGGGATAAGATTAATCTTGAATGATGCCCAAGTCTGACTCACATTGTCAATTATATATGATCTCCGTGAGCAGGCCATTTTCCCGACTCCCTGGAACATCTGCACATTTCAATGGGCTGAGCTTTACCCTCTCCACTGCCCTCTGGCTGTTTTTGTTGTGGATTATGTCATTTATGGAGTGAGGCAATGAGGAGAAGATGCTTTCTACCTGTGCTTTGTGTGTGATGGGGTCCAGCCATTAGGGAAACAGGCTACATGGCCCTGGACCTTGGATTTCAACACCCTAATTTGCTCTGTGACCTTAGGCCTATTACTCCCCTTCTCTGCATCCGCTATAAAATGGATGTGGAGCAACTACACTTGCCTCTGTCATCCTGACTGTAACAGCCACTCACACAAGTCCCAGTCCTTGAACCAAGTATCTGGAAGGTTTGGGCTAAGATTCCGGGGAAGTATACGATGGGCATTATCTCCAACAACAAAGCATTGCCTTTGGGATTCACCTTCACATTTAGCTATAGGAAGCTGTGTTTAAAGGGGACAGCCTGTTATCAATATACTTGGGGATGTAGAAGGAGTAGGCCAGTCTCAGCTGAACAATAAGTTCAAGAACTTGGGCTCCGTGAAACTCTGTCTCAACACACCAATAAAACAAAAAGTAAAAAAATAAATAAATAAAATAAAAAGGAAATGTACATTTTTTATCTACCAGTGTCAAGTAGAGCATAAGGAATTAAAGAGATCTTGGGTCTGTGAAACAAAAAGTCACATTTTATTTTATGTTTTACCCCAAGATATATTCCACAAGATCAATTAAGAATATGTCATAAAGTCACTAGAAGAAAATGGGTTAATATTTTTTATAACCTTATAGCTTTCCTTTGGACGCCATATAATCCAGATGCTCTAGAAGGAAGCCTGACGAAATTCACTGCAGAACACTGGAAAACTTCCTTGAAAAACCAGATATGCATAAAGCAAACATATCAAAAAACTGGAGGTAATGTCTGCACTTGACATGCGAGAAAAGACAAATGCCTCCAACATATGACATGCTTTTTAAAAATCAATACAAAAAATATGAATACAAAATCAAGCTTCAGCATAAAGAGAGAGACAAAAGACTGGCCAACATGTGGGAAGAACCACAGCCTTGCTCACAGTGGACACAGAGGAAGATATGACCCATTGTAACACCTTTCTGATTGCCAGACAGACTGACATGCCAATGCTTCTGCCGCCCCTGACTGCGGTAGCGTGGGCGATGGACTTTCCGCGGCCCAATGGCTTGTGTGGAAGCTCAAAAGGATTGATAAACAGGCAAGGTACATTAAAATTCACTTATAAATTTGGTGATTCCCCTCCGAAAATTTGTTCTGCAGACATACTTCCAAAAATATACAGACACTATTTACTTTAGCATTGTTGGCAATAACGGAAACCTGGGAACATCTACACAGTACAATACCAATTCCAGTCCGTAAGAGTAATAGCGGGTCTGTATGTAAGAGGACACAAGCTGTGGCAGGTATGTTGTTAAGAGAAGAAAACAAAGTCCAAATTAATAATGTAGACATAGGGGAGAGACTGACCAGAGAAGGAAGGGAGAGACAAAAGACGGGTCATGTTCACACTTCAGTTAGTGCTCCATGGAGTTCCCCACATCTAGAGAAAGGCTGAATAGAGAGGAAAGATAAAGCACAGTAAGGAGAGGATGGAGGCTCACCAGAGGGAGACAAGGTGGGTTCCTTCTCAATAGTGAACCCTCAAGGGCTCATTGCCTGCTATTCCTTTCAACAGAACAGGAAAAAAACTAATAGCGGAGGTCCCCGTGTTTCCTGGCACTTGATGCACCCATGCGTGTGTGTGCCACCTAGAAAGAAAGGCCGACAGCCAGAACGAAGGCGTTTTAGTTACTTGTCTTGTTGCTGGGACAAAAGAACTGACAAAGCCATCTTAAGGAAGGAAAGATTTTTTTTGCACTCAGAGTTCAAGGGTGTGATCAATCCTGGCCAGGAGGGTTTGGCAGAAGGAGTTTAAAGTACCTGGTCACATTGTATCTACATTCAGAAAGCAGAGGGCAGCGAGGGTTGGCACTCAATTCCTTTTTCCTCTGTATTCAGCCTAGGCCCTCAGCCCATGGAGTTGCGCTG
The DNA here is from genome assembly GCA_004026605.1 of Ondatra zibethicus. Lineage (NCBI taxonomy): Eukaryota > Metazoa > Chordata > Mammalia > Rodentia > Cricetidae > Ondatra > Ondatra zibethicus. Next base: position 164,700 of record PVIU01000310.1, read on the forward strand.
CCCACATTCAGGGTGAATCTTTCCATCTCTGTTAAAACTTTCTCACAGACATGCCCCAGAATTTGTTTCCAATTCTAAATCCCATCGAATTGGCAATCAAGATTTAGCATCACAACTCCACTTCTTGTCAACTTGACACCCAAACATTTCACTTTGAAGCCACAACCATGCACCCCTTGTAAACAGTAACCATCACCTAGGGTGTCAGGAATGACCTGCTGTGACAGAGCCAAGAAGAAAGGCTCCGGTGGGAACAAGACGTTCTGCAAGGGTTCTGTGCAGCAAAGTTTCCAAGACTTTCCAAGGAGCAGAATGATCACCCACAAAAGTACTAATATCTTTGCTGTAGAAAAGTCCTTGTGGTTTGCTGGGGCAGGACTATCTCAGAAGGCATATTCTGTGAGAGCTGGGGAGGGGTAAATGTCCGTTTGGGGAGAGTCATAAAAGGCCTACAACAGAGACTAGAAAAGCCACCTCCGCTTCTCTGAACAAACCCACAGACCCACCCCATGCAAGAAAACCCCAGAATGAGGCTTCCATGGTTTAAAAGAAATAGGTCTCCAATCACATGACCCCCTTCAGGGGAGACCTTACCCTTTTCTAGGCTCTTTACTTGTTTGTTTTTGTTTACATTTTGTTTTGTTTGAGATTATGTTTCACTCTAGTTCAAGCTGGCCTGGAACTTGTAGCTATCCTCCTGCCTCATCCTCCTTAAATGCTGGGATTATGGGCATAAAGTACCCTGTTTCAATAAGACCTTTTCTTTTCCACTTTGCCTCCTGCCCCTCCTCTGTCCTGAAGGATCCTGGGATCAGTGTGGGTCCAGAGGGGTTGGAAAAGCAAGGATGAGAAGAGAAAAACCAGATGCTACACTCCCTTTGTCCCTGAAGGTTTCTGAATCAAGCCAGGCCTAACCTCTGGCTATAAACAAGAGATAAGAAGATCTCTAGATTTTTATCAAGAAAAAGGTGAGAGTTTTAACACCCAGACAGGTTTGGAGAAGAGGCAGGATCTGCCTGAGGAACTACCCAGGGGCCTTGACAAGAGGAATGCAAAGCGCATTGGAAGGGTTGGATTAGAAAAGGGAAAAGGCTACTTTCTGCTTCTCCTCTGGTGTCATCTACTTAATATACAATTTACCCACATGCTAAACACTCCTCAAAGGGTCAGCAGAAGTTGTGCAATGAACTTCAACATACAGGATTAGGATGTCACACAGAAAGGCTTTTTCTATATTCACCCAGACTTTGAGGATCTTAACAACACTACTCGATATTGAAGATGGTTTAAATATGGAGCTGATACACATCTTGTAGCCAAATGAATTTTCCTGGGGCATTTATAACATCTTTCCCAAGATCCTCTCCTTCAACTTTTACACAGTCAACTACGGCCTACTTGGCCTAATTGGCTACTACTAAGAAGTGTTCTCTGGCTGTCTAGTTGTCCTTACAAGGCACTAGCACCTCTTGGCATCTATCCCTGCAGTATGCCTTAAAAAAAATAAATCTCTAACAACCCTTGAGAGGGAGGTCCCAGACAGCCTGTGCTATGGCTATCCAGTCTTTACCTAACCAGGGGCATTGTGGTACATTCCGTAAGCCTTGACAACCGTTGTTAGGGCTCCTGCTACATTTATGAAGTACATACATCCCAGCACATTTCTTAAGCCTTGACTGACAGTTGCTGTCAGGGCTCCTAAGACACATGTCACACAGCAGAAGGGGGTCCTGCTACGAACACGTCCAGGTCTGCAGAGTTCAATGGCTGTCACTAAAATGCTTATTCATCTACCTGTCACTGTCAGTCAATAGTCAGTGCTTTGATTGATTATTATTACCGTGCCATGAAGTAGCAAATAAAACACTGGCAAGCCCGAGGAAAGAAAAACGTCCCTGAGTGGTTCTTTCAGCTCAGAACTATTTGGTTGCTAGGCTGTAGTATCTCTATGTCAAGACAGTTGTGAGGATGGTCTGTATCCTCATGAAGGCCCGCGGGTGTGGTAAGGTACTCTGTCACTTTCTAGAGTGAACTGCTTACCTCATGGCCCTGCCAAAGAGAAGGAAGGGGTTCAAAACAAACGCCAAGCTCTGAGACCTCTGTCTCAGCCAACTGTCTCCTGCCTTTGAGTGACAGTGGCCATAAAAGAGAGAGCCTCTACCACTACGCTGTTGTTCCCCACTTTCCACTGAGAAAACCCTTGTTGCTCTCATTGCCTTAACTTCTCCAAAAGCTATGGGGAAAGAGAGAGCTACATTCTCCAGGCTGGGGAGAGATAACCCAAGAACTTTCCATTTGCTCCCTGAAGAAAAGTGAGACCTGCACCTGCCATCCTGCCATGTTCCTAACCATGAGATGATATTTTGGGCCTGCACCTCATAGCTCAATGTTACCAGTTTTTTACCCCAAACTGAGTCCCCCTTCCTCCAGAATCATCCAATAACATCACGAAGGGTCTGCTGAGCAGTGACGCCACAAGCAGAAGTCAGAGGTATACTCACAAATCACCTCTCACCCTGATGGGGTCAGGAGGTTATAGATACAGTGTAAGGGAAATAAAGACGAAGGGATGGAGAAGCTAAACGGGGAGCAACGTTCATGTGTTCTCTGGAAATTGATGGAGATTTTTCCGGAGTTTGAACACCACCTCTTTTTCCTTCTCTGGTTCTTTTATTGCCAGCTGTCACGGAGCTGCCAGGGAGAAGTCCTTTGTGCGGGCGGATAGAATTACAGTGACTCTACAGGTTGTCTGGCAGTCACTAAGATGGTGGCCATCTGAGCTCTGATCAGTTTCTGGGTCGTCCACCCAAACAGGAACTTCTGGCCTTCAAATATCCTGTCCTCGAAGATAAACACGATTAGGACAGGGTACCAGAACCTTGCCTAGCCCTCTTCACAGACAGCCACTTCTCCCGGGCACCTACTGCTTCGTAGCAGCTGTCATCCAGGCTTCAGCTAAACAGCAAGATTACAGCCATCAAAGCACCAGCGATAAAAAGCCAGTTAGGACCACCTGGGAAGAAGCCGAGGAGGCTGAAAAAAGCAAAATGTGGGTCCTAACCTCGTGCATTCGCCTAAATGACAGCCTGAATGGTCAGAAACCAGGATGACACAGGTCACCAAGTCAGGGCCAAGCAGCAGGAGGAATAAAGATGAAGGAAAGGGCAGTTCAGTAACTTGACTACTTAGAAAACAAGATCCGGGAGAGGAGCTGAAACAAGTAACTTCTACTTCCAGCAGAGGCAAAAAAAAAAAAAAAAAAAAAAAAAAAAAAAAAAAAAAAAAAAAAAAAAAAAAAAAAAAAAAAAAAAAAAAAAAAAAAAAAAAAAAAAAAAAAAAAAAAAAAAAAAAAAAAAAAAAAAAAAAAAAAAAAAAAAAAAAAAAAGCAAGGTTCTTTTCTGGTAGAACCTCATGGTGTCTAGGACCTTCATCCGCTGGGTCATGCTGTAAGGCTTTCGAAAGTTGAGAAATGACGGACAGGAAAATTAACCTGGCTTTTGGAATGTGTCTGGGAAGATAACTCTCTGGCCAGTTACCCCAGAACTGCCAGGAAAGGAAGTTGCACAAGACTGAAATGTAACAATTAATTAACAATGCAAAAAGAGCCATATCTGCAAAGGAAGGACAGGAAGCTCTCACAAGCCTATAAATTATTCCTGCTTGTTGAGTGCTAAAAGCACAAGTTCTAGACGTATATAAATAATATATCCCTGTAAATAATTGAAAACACAAGGAAAATTACACAAGCAGAAGCCAGATCTAAATTTAGCAAGGCCAGTGGCTTTTAGAACCCTTACACACACATTACGCTTCTCCCTAAGCCCCAGCACCTTGGCTAGGGGGTCGGGAGGTGGGGATGGGGATAAGATCATAATGAGAACTATTTCATCCTATCATAGAGAACTGACCATAGTGTTTCCTTTCTCTGGCTTTTTAGTTTCCATATCTTTTTTTTTTTTTTTTTTTTTTTTTTTTTTTGGTATGAACAAATGAGCTGTGAAATCCCTTCCAGGCTTGGCTTTCTGTTTTTGTGCAAATACTAACACCTTGTAGCATCCCAAACATCCCTCTGTTATTTATGGTAGGACCGATCCTTCAGCAGCACTTCCTGTAGCCGCTTGGGAATCTTGGTTTGCTGGTGTGTGAGCTAAGAAGTGGCCATCTTCCGCCAACTGAGAACTCTGTAGCTACAACCTTCCTTCATGAATTAGCTAATTGTTGTTCTCTCCTTGGGAAATTAGCTTGTTGTCTGTTTCCTTCAGAGGACGACTTCACATGGTGCCAAGAGGACCGGTATAAATTAAATAAATGGGCTTCATTTTCTTAGTTGTGCAAAGTCCACGGGGAGCAGGACTCCAGGCTGGTCTTTCCTCTAGCGCTGGCTACATTCTATCTTAGGGACAACTTACCAAGTTGCCTCCTGATTAATGAGAAGAGGAAAAGTTAGACTCGTTTGGCACCGCTTCCTTTATTGGTGATTGTTTAGATACAGAGATAATGACTTAATCACAACAGCTGTTATTTAGTATCTAGGAAGCAGGTGATAAGCGCACACATTATCTCTGGCCTTATAACCATCTCTAAAGGAGACAGTATCAAGAAACTGAGTCTCAAAGGTTAAGTCAATTGTTCGTGATCACATAAGAGACAGAAATAAGAACCCCAAACCCAATGTTCAATCCATCACAGTGATTCTGACTTTCCTCCCAGGAATACCCTGCAATGTTTAATTCCACTGCAGTAATACAGTTGCTCCCCAAGCCACAATCTTTTAAGTTTATGTGAAGATGTTATTTCTGAATCTTGGACCCTTCTCTCTTATTGTCCTGAATTTATACTTGTCTTTATCCAGAACTACAGCTTGAATATTCCCTCCAAAATTCAAGTTGAAGCTTAATCTCCAAGGGAACACACTAAAAGGCAGGGCCTTGAGGAGTCTACTGGGCCCAGAAGGAGCCTCCATCCTGAATGGGATGAAGGGCCCCAGGATGAGGACCAAGAGGACACAAAGCTTCTGCGCTGGCAGCTTGCAGCAAGTGAAGGCACAATGTTCAAGGGAACACTTTGGAAGCAGAAACCAGAGACCAAATATATCTTGATTTTAAAATGTACAGCCTCTTAGTTAGGTTTCTATTCCTGAGAAGAGACACCATGACCATGACAACTCTTACAAGAAAAGCATTGAACTGGGGGAGGGGAGGAAGGGACGGGCTCACTTACAGTTTCAGAGGTTCAGTCCGCTATCATCATGACGGGGAGCATGACGGCATATAGGCAGATGTGGTGCTGGAGAAGTAGCTGAGAGTTCACATCTTGCAGGCAACAGGAAGTGGTCTGTCTCACTGGGCAGTATCTTGAGCATATATGAGCTGGCAAAGCCTGCCCCCACAGTGGCACACTTCCTCCAACAGGGCCATACCTACTCCACCAAAACCACGTCTCCCAATAATGACCTTATGAGGGCCCAATTATGTTGAAACTACTACAACTTCCAACTGTGAGAAATTACTTTCAGCTATCTATAAATTCCTCAACCTCAGATGTTTATATATGAGAACAAATGGACTAAGACAGCTAGTATTACCACAGTTCTACTCAACCACAGTTTTGGATGTCTCTGCTATTATCAAAGCATTTCCACCTTATAGTACCAGATAGCCTTTATAACAAAAAGAAAAGGAATACATGCTGAACTATAAATCTCACATTTTATCCTCATTTATATTTCTCAGCATTTTTACATCCATCTCCCTCAAGTTGATCCTAGTTATTAATCAATGCAAATTTATATGACCATTAGCCGTGTACATGTATAACTCTTAGAAACCAGATATAGATATGAAACTTCATTGTTTAATAAAATAAACATGGAAAAATGCTTGCTTGAAGATTTCTCTTGGAAATCAGTTCTGTTATCCCAAATATAAAGAATTTAATCTAGCCTGGGATGAATAGTAAATCAAAGGGACTTCAAAAATTAGGTGTGATTCAAATGAGAGTAACATTTAAACCTATGAACTAGGCTGGGCAGTGGTGGCGCACGCCTTTAATCCCAGCATTCGGGAGGCAGAGGCAGGCAGATCTATGTGAGTTCGAGGCCAGCCTGGTCTACAAGAACTTGTTCCAGAACAGGCTCCAAAGCTACAGAGAAACCCTGCTTCGGGAAAAAAAAAAAAAAAAGAAAGAAAGAAATGCAAAGTAAAGCTATGAACTACAGACCCAGAACCACAGGAAAGGCTGAATGCCTATTTCAATGTTTGGAGTTTGCTTTTAGCATAGAATAACTTTGCAGAATTGAACAAAGCATTTGGCTCACCAAAAATTATATAAATTCCAGGCAATGAAACAGGATGAGGTGTGTTTAGTGAACGATATTAAAAGAAATAATTCCTAAACAGCAATGGCGCTGCACTCATATCAAAACATTCACCCCTGCTGGCCATCATCACTGTGATTTCCTGATCTATGGCCTCTTTGTCTCCAGCTCCACGCTCTGATTGCAACTGTCACTGAGTCACACAGCCTGCTCTAGGCGTGACGCCAATGTGGTGACAACAACTGCCTGTGGGACAGAGAACGTTAGTTTTCAGGATCCTAGCAAACGGCTCAGTCAGGCTCCTGGTCCTAGGGCATGAAGTTCAGCTGTCATTCATAAGATGAAAAATAAATATCTACCTAACTGAATAAACCAGCAATCTGCAAAATGCATGCAAGCACAGAATGGTATAGCCAAGACAGACTGAGAAGGCCCTAGACTGTAACAAGCAGATATGAGCACAGTCGCATTCCTCAAAAGCACAATGCCCAGGCACTCGACCCCTTTACAATCTTGTTTTTATTTCCCAGGGTTACAGTGGGACTTGCTGATTTTTGAATCCCTGATGTCCAGGGCATGGCATATGTACAAATAACATTTACTTAGCTGAAGTGGGATAATGAAGTCACCTGGAGACAGTACCTGTCACCTAGCTTAATTCACTCCTAAAGCGATTCATGGCTAGGCAGCAGGGCACTGAGAAGGTTCGTACTCCTTTGGTCTTTGCCACTGAACTAAATCACTCCATTTTCAACCAACTATTTTATCTCTGTAGAAACTAAGCCTTCAAAAGAAAGAACAAAGCCAGGCATAGTAGCACATGCCTTTAGTCCCAGCAATCCGGGGGACAGAGACAGGCTGAGTTTGAGTCTAGCCTGGTCTACATAGTGAGTTCCAGCACACCCAGAGCTACATAGTGAGACCCTGTCTAAATAAATAAACAACAAACAAAATCTTACCAAACAATATCAAACTCTACTAATGTAAAAACATAAACATGTATGTCACTGGGCTGTGCTAGCTACTGTAGCAACTGTGCAGTACACCATTCCATTTTCATGTTTCTGTGTTGCTCTTTTTGGTTTGGATCTAAAATATAAGCTAGGACATTAAAATTATTCAAACCCCTATGAAGAAATATACCTCTATTTGAAATATACTGCTAACTGATTGATCGTTGTTTCATTTAAGTAGCTCAACCCAATAAATATTTATTAAATTGCATAAACAGGTAATTATGGGATTAAAAAAACAATAACAACAGCTTCAATGTAATTAATATTTCTTTGTCTCCACTCTTGTGCTAATGATGTGCATACATTAGCTCTCCTGATTATCACAACAGAATTATGTGATATCACTGCACAGACTGGGGAGGTTAGAGAGGTTAAAGAATGCATTCAAGGCTACCCATCTAAGAAGGAGCAGAGTTGAAGTCCAACCCAGAGCTCTTAGGCACTAAGGCTTAGTTAACACACACAGACAGAATCAAAGTGTGGATAGTCAGCGGGCTTTGGGGATCTGAAACTACTCGGACAGTCCTACTGGAGACTGAGACCGACCGGGCCAAGAGCCCCACTTTCGTGAGGCCACCAATGGCTGTGCAAGCCAAGTCCACCTTGGCAAACCCCAGTGAGCAGGACTCGGTTTGAGAGTCTGCTCTCTTTAGTCATCTCCACTCTTCCTCCCTCTAGAACATTCTTCTCCCTGCTCAGCCAGTATTTCCGCTTCTGTTTTGTAGTTGTGTTTGCCACAACACCCAGCTCTCCATAGATTTCTTGGCTATATTAGGAACTTGTTTTCTTCCTCTTAGCCTGACTCAAAGCTGGAAATTTTCAGAAGCTAGTCTATTAAGAAATGAAGGGGTAGGGACTGGGGAGATGCCTCAGTAAGCAAATTCTTGCCAGGTAATTACGAGGGCCTGCCTTTGATCTCTGGCACCCTAGGAGAAGAGCTGGGCATTATATACCTGCAATCCTAGCCCGGGGGAGTTGAAGGCAAGAGGATCTCTGGGGTTTGCTGCTCTGCCATTCTAGCCAAATCCAGGAACTCCAGGCTCAGAGAAACCCCCTGTTTCAAAATGTAAGGGTGGGGGAACTTGAGGAAGAGAGCTGTCCTCCACATATATGCTCACCTACAAATAGAATCCGTGGGAACACCAGGTGGGTGTGGCAACCTGCCTATAATCTAGCTTCAGAGGATGGAGACATCTGGTTAGCCAGATTATTATATCACTGAGTTCTGGGTTTGTGGAGACTCTTCTTCAATGGGAGAAGCAATGGCAGATGATTTCAGACATCAGCCTTGGGCCTTCACATGCTTAGACACACACATGCACACACGCACCCACTCACCAAATAAAAAATAAATAAATAAAACTAGGTGATTAATCTTGCAGAGAAGCGAGTAACTCAATATTAAGGGAAAGTGATCAGAACCATCCATGCACAATAAGCATTACATTCTTGTAAGTTTCAGTTGTCAGAGCTGTTTCCTGGGAAAGCATAAAAAACTAGGACTTCAACACACTTCCTCAAATGCAGTATATGAGCACCCCTATGGAGTCAGTCTGTATTGGTCCTATGAGCTCAACAATTGTACATGGTGGGAGCATCCAAGAAAAAAAAAAAAAAGGAATCTCTTTAGATTCTCTCATGTCAGTGTATGGCATGCTCGTGGTGCTCTTTGAAGCATGGTGTGGTGGTTTGAATGCAACTGGCCCCCATAATCTCATAGGGAGTGGCACTATGAGGAGGTGTGGCTTTGTTGGAGGGGGTATGACCTTGTTGAAGGAAGTACGTCACTGTGGGGGTGGGCTTTTAGGTTTCTTATGCTCAGGATGCTGCTCAGTGTCTCAGTTGACTTCCTGTTGCCTGCAAGATGTAGGATTCTCAGCTATTCCTCCAGCACTACATCTGCCTGCATGCCACCGTGCTCCCGCCATGATGATAATGGACTGAACATCTGAAATGGTAAGCGAGCCCACCTCAATTAAATGTTTTCTTGATGAGCGTTGCTGTGGTCGTGGTGTCTCTTCACAGCAAGAGAAACCCTAACTAAGACACATGGTGTCATCATGGAAAAAATGCCAGTGCTGTATCAGTCACTTCTGAACCAGTACATTGCGTTGAGCAAGCAGAACTATAGGTGAACAGAAATTTACCTTGGGGCTGGAACAGCAGGAGCAACCCCTAGAGATGGATGTGAAATGCATTCGCAGTGCTCACCTGCCATCTGCCCTCTGCCTTCAGTGCACTCACTGTGAAAACGGCCCCAGAGAAAGCAGACCAAAAGACAGTCCCGAGAGTGAAATCTCATTCCGAATGGACTGCCTTTCTTTGGAAGAAATACTATTTGTGTATTAAGGCAATTTCTATAAAGAGATGATAGATAAGAAGTAAGTAGCAAGAACTGAACTGGCCAGAGGAAAAGAGAGGGAATGATGTGATTAGAGAATGAAGGATACTTTTTATAATGATATCAGTGGGGGGGAGGGGACTACCTCATTGGATAACATAAGATAATAATCAAAGTCTGTTTCCAATGACCTGAAGGATTGACAATGTCCTTTAAAAACAAGACTGTAAGAAGATTGAATAAGAAACTGTTGATGGGTAACAGTTCCCTCCATCCCTTTCTTCCTTCTTGTTCTTTTGGTGGTACATAGGATCAAACCTAGGGCCTGTACTGGCTAAGCAAGCAGCAGAACATTGCTAAACTACACATATCAATGGTTAGTTAAGAAAAGCCAACACTTTTTGGACTTAAAGGATCACGCTTTAAGCAAAATCAATGTTTTCTTTACTGCGCTCATATGAGATATAATCTCTTCTATTATGGATCTTTCTAGAAATAATTAAGATATCTTGGGTGGGGCTTGATAATTTCACCTTCAGCAGTTTCGTTGTTTAATTCTGATGCACCCCCAATCTGTTGGCACAGTTTAGTGACTTCCTGCCAGTGTAATATATGCACATACGTACATACATACATACATACATACATATATACATGGCATATTTATGTTTTCACCATTATAAATCATGATACACAATCCACCTTCATAATCATAATTAATATTCACTGAATATTTCCTATGTGCTAGCTGGAACTGAATGTTTATGTGGTCAGGACAACTTGTTACTGAGATAAAATCTTAAGTAAGGGTTTTGATGCCCATTTCCAGCCTGTTATGCCTGATTAGCTCTGAGGCCATTCCATACTTTTACGATGGAAAAATACTGATGGCTATATTGCGTGGAGGCTAACACTCAGCTATCAACTCAGTAAGCACCCTCAAACGGCAGCTTCTTCAAGAGACTGAGGAAAGATAAAGCCTTGTGTCCTGGCTCCAGCAGCGATCTTAGCTGCTATTGTTTCTAAAAGTAGCACTCCTGAGTGGTTGCTTCCAGGAATGTCTACCCAGGCTGAGCGGCAGAGACGGTTGGCTGTCTCTGGGAACTGGCACATTTCATATGCTGTCTCTTCCAGGACCCATCAAGGCATAGCTGTAGTCAAGGGAACACAGTAGTGTGGAATTGCTGGGCTCAAGATTTTCTTTTTTCAAATAAAATCAGATAGCAGCTAGAAAAACGCTCTGATATGGTGGGGGCGGGGGAGAATCGTAATGACCTAAATAAATTGTCAAGTTATGAGGAAGTTCATGCGAGCCTGGAAAATGTAATTAGGTAGGCACAGAAGTGTTATCCAATGAAAGGGAAAGATGTCTTCTGTGGTGGTTTGAGGAGGAATGACTCCCATAGGCTCATGTTTGAATACTTGGTCCCCAGTTAGTAGAACTGTTTGGGAACGATGAGGAGGTACGGCCTTGTTGGAGGAGGTGTGGCTGTCCCTGGAGGTGGGCTTCCTGTAACATCCCCAGTTATCTCTCTCTGCCTCATAGTTGTGCCTCAAGATGTAAGCTCTCAGCTTCTGCTCCAGCACCATCCTTGCCTGCCCGCTGCCATGACTGTCATAGACTAACCCTCGGGAACTGCGAGCCCAAATTAGACACTTTCTTCTATAAGCTGTTCCAATCATGTTGTTTTCCTCATAAGAACTGAAAAGTAACTAAGCCATCACCATATCCTTCTTTTTTCAACTTCTGTTGTAAGCAGGAAAGAACTGCAGCTTATATTCATCACATATTTATAATACCTTAACGAAGAGGTGGGGCAGAGAGTCACTTGGAGGCATGGTGTCCACCTATGTAAAGTCAATGGAAGAGAGGGGCCAAAGCTTACAGTATTGATGTTCAGATACCATGCCACTGTATTTGGTCTAGAAAGTAAACGGCAGCCCTTATTGTCCTGGCCTTGAAGCACTGTATAACTATTTGTTATGAGAAAGGATACTCAGGACACTGGGGTGAGGTTTCTATTACACAGCTTCTGAAACCTTTGAAGAACACGGCGGAGTGAGGACTATCAGCAATTTCAGTACATATTATCCAGTCTCTATTATTTTATAAATAAGTCAGCTAAGGCACCAAGAAGCTGAGTGAATCTCTGAAAGTCATTTAGCTAGAAAATGGAAAACCTGATGTCTGAGTGTAAACCAAGAGTTGATTTCCTATATGGCCTCGTCTGTTCTTTTCCTTCTAGCCCTTCTAAACAACTAAGAACTTGCAATCACTACATATAAATGTTCTACATATAAAAGTGTTAGGTGGGGGATAATAATTACTAACTAAGGTGTGCTTCCTCTACATGGGGTATAATAATTACTAACCAAGGTGTGCTTCCTCTAGATGGGGTGTAATAATTACTAACTAAGGTATGCTTCCTCTAGATGGGGCATAATAATTACTTACTAAGGTGTGCTTCCTTTAGCTGGGGTATAATAATTACTGACCAAGGTGCGCTTCCTCTAGATGAGGTGTAATAATTACTAACTAAGGTGTACTTCCTCTAGGTGGGGCATAATAATTACTAAGGTGTGCTTCCTCCTCACACATCCAGTGCACCTCTCACAGGATGTAAATAAATACCCTCACTTTCTGAAAAGCCCGCTGTAGGTTTCTGCTGTGGCTCTCAAGGCTGTGCCTATCAGATCAGTCAGACACTCTTCATGTAGATCTTAGAGAAGTTGATGTTGGGAGTCAGTTGGCATGTGGAAACACAATGAAGGGCCAAGGGACAATTTCAGTAAGGAAAGTTAGGGACTATGGCAAAGATACAAAGAAAAAAGAGAAGAGGAAGAAACAGCAGAAGCTCCCTAGCACTGGGGCTGCAACTCCCTGGTAGTACCTTGGACTAAGCGTGTGTGAGGCATTGGCTTGAGTGCCTCCACTGGCCAGGGTTGGGCGGGGGTGGAGGAGGAGGCAAGCACTGGTTTAATCTAAGAAGCGGTAGGACCAGGATAAGAAATTCTGCTGTTGGTGTTTCCTGAAACCAGGTGTGGGCCCCAGTGACTGTTCATGGATGTCTGCTGAATATAAACACACGTGCCTGGCCCTCAGGACACCTGGGAAGCAGCTCTGCATTTCTCGCTGTCCTGGGGGTACCCACCTTCCTGAGCCTCCTTCATCATTGGTTACATGAAGGTCATGGACCAAGTGATGTCTTTGGCAAGTCTAGATAGTTATGGTTGCCAGGCTCTAGCTTAGCAGGGGAACTGCCCCATTCAACTCCATCATCCATGTCATTATGGTGGGGCCAAACAAATTACCACCACGTCGGTCAAGTCTGACTGACCAGGGACAGTATGAGGCCAGGCAGAAGCATTCCTAAACTGAGCCAATAGGAGATTTTTCCAAGGAGTTTCAGAACCGGCGCTAGAAAGGTTCTGTTGGCCTTTCTGGTGTCTGAAGCTGAGACCAGACAGACCTGCAACTTATTAGTAGCCACCTTCAGCAATTTAACCTGAGCGGGAAACATAGCCAGGAAGGAAGGAGGGAGGGCATAGTCATTGGTAAAGTAGCGAGACAGAATCACTTTCAGATCTGTGATCCCAGTTGACGCTGACAACTGAACATTACTGGCCTTTATGTAACATGATCCCGTGGAATCCTTACGTGAATATTAAACTCCTTATTCAGAAAATTCTATCAGCCACTTGGCCAATAAATTATATACTAATTGAGATGAAAATAGTTATGCCCAATATGTTCACACATGTTCTTCATGCTCAAAGAGTTGATTTTAAAGGACTGTTGATTTTAAAGGCTTAGGGGGTGGCCAGAGAGAAGTGTTCCACATCACAGAAAACAATCGAACTGAAAAAGAGAATGTCTGTCAAAAGGTGAGTTCCTAGAATGGGGACCACAACTATAGATTAAGTTAGGAGATCGGGATGTTAAATGACGCATTCTCCTACCTGAAGATGAAAGGTAGACAGAAACAGGCAGTGTAGCTGCCGTCTCCACAGTCCTGGGGAAGCTGGAAGGCGGGCATACTCTGTCCCTATTTAAATCTGGATACTTGGCGTCATGTGATTCCTCTGAACCTTACTTTTTATTTTTAAAAAGGAATTAAAATATCTGTTAGCTCGACCCCTTCAGTTTGAGCTCGAGATGGATACTGCCCTCACAGTATCTCTGTCCCAGCATGAAACAAAGGGCTCCGTCGCCACAAAAGGTCTTGGTAAGAAGTGAAAGGGAAGCAAAGAATCGATGCTTTAGAAAGCATTCAGCCAAATCATAGCAAGTAACTTCATAGTATGATTATAATTACGATTCACACTCCCAAGGTTTATTTACCTTCATGCGTACAGGGTTTCTTTACTGTGTAGTAGAAGAGCTTTGCATGTTCAGCCAGTGAGCTCGCTACATATTTTAACAACTCAGTGCCGGAATGGATTAGAGGCCTATTTCATTGGGACTCTGAGATAAAGGCCTTTGTAAAGAAGTGTGGGGAAACTTTTGATGTCGTGCAGTGGATCTGAATTTTCCTCCTGATGGGCAAGGAAGAGACCGAGTCCCGCTTGCCTGCTACACCGCACTATCTGATGGATGAGAACCATAGCCTCCTGCTGCTGGCTCATTTGTCTTTGTGTACATCTGTGATGTGACTGGCATCTGTCACCAATCAGACAAGAAGACCCTTCTAATGGGACCTCTGAAGAAGCACAGATGAGCTTGTGTCCTAATTTGAAGCATGCAGCAAAGAAAAAAATGACCCTATAACTCCAGCGGTCTGAAAAGGCTGGAAGAATCTCAGGGGCTACACAGAGCTACATCCATTGAAATTTAGGGGGAAAAAATCTTAGAAGTTTTTATTTGCTCTTCATTGCATTCATTTTATAAAACTTTTACTTTAGAGGTTTTTTTATAATTAAAATAACATATTACTAGAGCAGTGTATGCATAGCATATGCCTTTGTACCTTGATTTTATTTACTTATTTGGAGGTTACCAATGGGAATTTGGTGATTTTTTTTAATGATCTTGGGATAGGCAGAATCAGACTATGTTAATGTTAGATTTGGCCAGACTCAGAGAACATCAACCCGCATGCTACAATGCCTTTTCCTTGTGTCTTAGGGAATCACGAGACATGGTAGCATGCAGGCAAACATGCTGCTGGAGAAATAGCCGAGCATCCTACATCTTGACTTGCAGGTAACAGGAAGCTGTTTGTCTCACTGGGTGTGGCATGAGCATATATGAGACTTCAAAGCTCAAAGCCCACCTCCACAGTGACACACTTCCTCCACACCTACTCCAAGAAGGTCACAGTTCCTAAGAGTGCCACTTCCTTTGGGGAACCATTTTCTTTCAAACCACCATAACTTGCTTATGCAATCGAGTAAACCCCTCACCTGAGTTCTTAGGTTCCACATCTACTAAAAAGATTTATGAAGCTTCATGATCTAACCCATGCAGGACTGAACAGAATGTGTGGCACACAATATTTTAAATCGTATATAAATTTCAGTTACTACCCCTAAACACTTTTAAAAATTCCCCCATATAAATATTGTAGGTTATCATTAATAGATATGTAAGAGGAAATATTCAAATCTGGGAAGTAAGTTTTGTTAAGGTATGAAATACTCTGGTCTAATTCAAGGGCAATAATTATTCTTCAGATACTTTCAGTACAATGACACTTCTCCTTTTTGCTATTGTTATCTCAACATCTGCTGTGTTTCATTTTAATCCATGGCTTTATAAAGAGACCTCCAAATAATATCATCCACGGAATACTTATCCAAAGAATTCTGAGGCCAAAGAGAGAAAACTCTGTCAAAAAATTGCACCCAAATACATTGGCTTAAGCATTTTTACTATTTCTATTTTACATTATTATGTTTTTAATGAATGCTCTGAATTTAGGCCAGAGAGGAAGGAGTTGAAAGGAAAGAAAATAGAAAATGGATAGAGGAAATAAGCTCCGTGTGTCCCCTACACTTTGTTTAGAGACAGATTCCACACTACCAGAGAGAGACTAGGTATCACTGTCTCTCAGAAAATGGGGTTCTAACCTCGCTGTCGCTGACATCTTGAGCCAGATAATTTGCTGCAGTGAGGGGCTGTCCTTAGGCGTGTCCCTGGACACTTCCCACTAGATGCCAGTGACATTCCCTCCCACTCAGCCCCTGAACTGTGACAACTAAAAGTATTTCCAGACATTACCAAATGTCCTCTGGATGCGTGGGGGGGGGTGCAGAGGGGACTTGTTCCCAGCTGAGGGCCATTTGGATGAAATGATCCCCTGCTATCCTTTTCTATTGTGCATAAGTGGGTCCAGTGAATTAGAGAGTCCCTGAAAATCCCATTCTGAATTGTATGATGGCTCTTCCAGAATGTTTTCAAGAACACGCTTTCTAATTATTTAGGAAGTTTGTATTATACCTTTCCTTCAAAGAGTTCGGGTCCCTTAGAGTCTCCAAGAAATGGAGTACAGTGAAGCAAGACGCTCCAGGGATGTTTTCAAGGCCGAAGAAGGACTTCTGTAGACGGGTGCAGGCAAGGGAACAAATCTCTCACCTGAGTTCTTAGTTTCCAAAGGCAGGGGAGGCTGACTAAGGCCAACTTGAAAGTGTAGCACATTTGATTAGGCATGAATGCGCAGGGATTCAGTTGGTGGTATAGGAGTTGGGAAGGAATTCTCCCCATTTCTTTCTTTACTCTCACCAGTTACTTTCTCCTGTTTTCCTCCTCTACCCTCACTGTTTTCTTTTCTCTATCTATGACCTCTTTATAGTTTCTCTCCTCTCTAATCCTGTTTTAGTGATACTCTGGTCACGAAGACGCAGCACTGTGGTCCTGAAACCAGATGGCCTGACTTCGAATCAGAGCTCTGCTACTTTCTCGTTGTGAAACCAACTGGAGCTTCTTTAACCTCCACCTGCTTTCATTTCCTTCCTAATGAACTGGGGATGACACCAAGAGTACCTCTCTGTGGTGAGATGAACTTGAACATATATGGAGCAAGTAGGACCGAACCAGGACAGGTGGTGGGCATCCAACACTAGTGTACTCTCTGTGGCGAGACGAACATTGAACATATATGGAGCAAGGGGAACTGCACCAGGGCAGGAGGTGAGCTATTATATTTTCTTCTTTCCACCATTATAGAACATCAGTCACGATTGTAGAGTTTAGCAACACCCACCTGTTTGCATCTGTAATGGTCTGTCCTGTCCCTTTAAGAGATAAGCCCCGCCCATCCCCCCTCCCTTCTGCAGGCAAGATCTTCCTTCTGCTTCCAGCCTGTCTCTCTTGGGAAGAGATGGCTGCTGCCATGGTTCCTCTCCTCTCCCTCCCCTCTGTTTCTCTTTCTCTCTCTTACCCCTTCCCTTTCCCCTCCATAACCCACTGAATAAACTATACCCAAATCCTCTCTCTGCATGGTGTGCCTACCCCCCCCACTGGCTGCCCCTCGTGGCCTGATGCTCACTGCCCCCCCTCAGGGAATGGCACCACTTTATTTTTACCATTACAGTATCTCTTTGGAGAGTTATTGTTCGTTCCTGCTTTGGGAAAGAAGACATTGGGGTACCTGCTTCTGGAAGTTAATTTAACAGCTTTATGCTGGGGCAACAAAAGTACCTGTAATGGCTCTTTTGGATTTCTTCCTGGAGAATAAACAGAGTTATTTTGGTGCTACTACAATGCACAGTGCATCTTGTGTGCCCAGAGCAAAAAATGAAATCACACTAAATACTGGAAAGAAAACCTGGAAAAGCATTTCTAAATGATACCCTCATTTATCTATTATTTTTCTCAGAAGAAAAAAAAATCAATGACCTTCTTTTAGTAGTTTATAATAAATGAGCATTTCCATAGGGTCTACGTGCATGTTTCAGTTGTAGATCACTTATCTAACACGGATGGAGCCTGGAACTCAATCCCCAGCCCCACAAAATCATCATCAGAAGAGAAGATTAAAATAAATGATGTCACTATGGTTACTCACTATTGTTATGCCCAGATCTGCGAAGTCTCCCAAAAACCAACAAGGAGACAGAGTCCCATATGTAAAAGCAAAGAGCCTTTATTTTATAGACGTTTGCAAACTCGGTCTCTCTGTGTGTCCAGCATATTGGAATAATCGGAGAGTCCCAAGCTCAGATAAAATTGGGCCTTTATAGTAGTAAAGGTGGGGGTGAGGGATTTCTAAGGCTCAGGACCCCTGATTGGCTGACATTTGTCTAGGGGTGTCCTGGTGAATGTGTGCTGGCAGGTGATCCTATCTACAAGGGGTTGGAATGTTAGGAATTTCCTTTGGATAGTCTGTTCTTGGGTGGTACCTGGGTAATTTCAGTTTGCAGTTTGTGGTCCTTCCTGCAACCAGATATTACCTCGGGGTAAACTACTGAGACTCGGGCCTCTATTAAGCTTATCATGGGTAGGTCCCACTTTGGCAGGTGATAATGGTTGGAAGTTAAGAACTTCCTTTGGGTGGTCTGTTCCTATTAAGCTTGTCATGGCTGGGTCCTACAATTATAAGCTAAGGATACAGAACAGGAAACTGCGGCAAAGAAATACAAAAGAAGCAGGTAAATCATGATGCCCTTTGAAGAAGAAATGTCAATGACATTAAAACTGGTGATTAGAGAAGTATAAAACCAAAAACCAAAACCAAAACCAAAAAAACCCAATCAAAGCAGCTATAGAGTATTTGGGCAGGGTGTCACATTAATAAAGACTAAGAAAGATCAATATCCTTTATGTGTATGACAGAGAAAATGGTACTTCCTTTCAATACTAATGAGAAAATAATTGGTTTAAAAAAAAACATGCTTTAGAGGGAGGGCCAAGTAGTTCTATCTTTAATTAAAATGCTTATTCTAAAGTCAGTTGTGGTATTTATAATCAGGATGCTGAGGCAGACATGAGCTACATAGCAAGACCCTATCACATAGAAGGAAGGAAAGAAAAAGAAAGAAGGGAGGAAAAGAGGGAGGGAGGGAAGAAGGAAGAAAAGCAGAAAGAAAGAAAACGTTCTTCCTTTTGAATTTAGGAATGCCACTTATGTAAATTTTTCTGAGAGAAATGTTTGTCTTTATAAGTACACTTTAAGGCAAATATACAAAATTTTATGAAAGTGCTGTTTCTCACAGGAAAAAAATAAAACCTACTAGTAAGCAATGATTGATATAGAAATAGAACAATAAATAGATGCCAGTACCTGTACTAGGCTTTTTCTGTTGGGTCACCAATCAGCTCCCAAATCATGACACAGAGACTTATTATTAATTCTGAATGTTCTGCTTAGCTTAGGCTAGTTCCTGGATAGCTCTTTTAACTTAAATTTACCTGTTTCTCTTTATCTACCTTTTGCCTCAGGGCTTATTACCTTTCTTACCTTTGTATATCTTACTTTCACTTCTTCTCTATGTCTGTCTGTCTGTCTGGTGTGGGACAATTCTGTATTCTGTCAATTGTGTTTTAAATAAACGCTGATTGGCCAGTAGCCAGGCAGGAAGTAGAGGCAGGGCAATGAGAACAGGAGAATTCTGGGAAGGAGGAAGCCCATTCCTCCCCAGTCCTGCCCAGATGCTGAAGAAGCAGGATGTGACCTGCCCCACTGAAAAAGGTACTGAGCCATGTGGCTAACATAGATAAGAATAATGAGCTAATATAAGTTATAAGAGCTAATACGAAGCCTGAGCTAATGGGCCAATCAGTTTATAACTTATGGAGACCTCTGTGTGATTTTCTTTGGGACTAAACAGCTGTGGGAACCGGGTAGGACAGAAGCCTTAGGCAACAGGTATCTGCTTGACTTCTTGCCCAGAGCCTGTTCCTTGTTTTCTCCTCCTTCCTCTCTCATTCTTTTTTCTTCTCCTCTTGAGCCTAGAATTCTCTTTCTGTTTATTCTCTCTGCCCAGTAGCCCTGCCTATCCATCTCCTGTGTGGCTACTGGAATTCCGATTTTACTAGACCAATCAGGTGCCTTAGGCAGACAAGGTTGAACAGATGCAACATATCTTTACATAATTAAACACACATTCTTACGTCACTAAATAAATGCAGCAAAAACAAATGTAACACATCTTTACACAGTTAAAATAATATTCTACAACAGGTGCCTTGCTGTGTAACCACATTACAAACTACCATATAACTGTCTAGAAGAATAAATACTACTATAAAGCATGTGTATGGCATGGTACAATAGCAGTATAAGCAAACCCATGGCTACTGCATGCACATTTGAATATCTAGGAAAGGATCTCACTTCATATATTCTCAACTACTAACTATAGTCCCTGGGAGACATGTAGACTTGGTATCCTCTGCCTCGGCAGTAACTTCTGACAGAGGTCCTAGTGTTCATAAGGAACGTTTGGTTTAATTTTCTTAAATTTAATTTTAAAAGCAATGTACTATCATTTTCTTTGCTCTCTGGGATTCCTGGGGGAGGGTATCGTGGTTTCTTTTTCTCTTTCTGTGATAAATCATCCTGACAAAAGCAGCTTAAGGGAGAAAGGTTCCTTTCTGCTCACAGCTCCAGGATCTCGTCTATCACGGCCAGAAAGCCCTAGCAGCTGGAGCGTGAGACATCGGGTTCCATCACATCTCTAGTTTGCAAGCATGGAATGGCAAATATTTGTGCCTACCTCATTTTCCTGTTTTGTACAGTGCAGGATTCCAGCCCAGGGCATTGTGGGCAGGCCTTCTCATTTCAATTATCCTAATCAGGATAATCCCTTTCAGACGTGTCCAGCGGTTAGTCTAACCTAGACAATCCATCGCTTACCCTCTAAGTGATCCCCGGTCTTAGCAGTTGACAGTTAACACTAACCATCACAGGATGGAAAGCTCCAAGTCCATGAAATCTGAGTTTAGGCCATTGTGATCTCGCCATTTGATATTATTTTGTGCTCCTTTTGAATGTTTATTTAGAATTATAGTTGATATCTCCGACTCACATGCACTTCCTTCAGATTTCTAGCTCACCGCATGTGATTTCCATCTACTAACATTGTTCAGAGTGCAGTCTAGACATTTGGGGAAGACAAAATATATATTTTAGGATGTAAGTTTCCTGGTCTCTTTCTTTCTGTTATTTTGGGGTGGGGGTGGAGAGCGGGGGAAACAGAGTATCAGTCTGACCCCAAATATACCTGTACCTGAATTTTGCTATGGAACCAAGGCTGGTTAAAAATGGGTAGCAATCCTCCTGCCTCAGACTTCAAATATTGGTTACTATGAGTAGTTTAAGCCTCCTGGTTCCTTAATTTGATACTGAGAATATGCATTAGAAACTTTTAGAACATTTTTTTGTTGTTTTTTTGTTTTTGTTTTTTTGGGGGGCTTGGTTTTTCGAGACAAGGTTTCTTTGTAGCTTTGGAGCCTGTCCTGGAATTAGCTCTCGTAGACCATGTTGGCCTTGAACTCAGAGATCCACCTGCCTTTGCTTCCCAAGTGCTGGAATTAAAGGCGTGTGCCACCACCGCTCGGCTTAGAACATTTTTTTACATAATAAAATTAGACCCCAAGAAGATATAGGCAGTGTAGAAATTTTACATTCACTCAGAAGAAAAGAGAAAGGGAAGATGCAGCACAAAGGCCCTGGGGTAGATACAGGAGTGGTCAGACAGGTGGCCTGACTGAGAAGCAATACAAAGGAGAACTCCTGGCAGTTAGCATCTAGGAATCAAAGCAAACCATATTTCATTATGGAAAAGGTTATTAATTAGATTAGCAGATTGCTGTCCTAATCCAAAAGGACTGATATGACAAACAACTGCCAAAAAATACAACTAAAAAAAAGTTCAAGCTAGCTAGGTCCACATTTAGGGGTCACAGTGTGGTACCAGAGAGGTATTAGCCAATATCATGCTTCATCCCCTTATGGCAGGCTGAGGAGAGGAAGGTAGGTGAGGGTAGGATGATATTCTCACACCCAGTGGTGTGGCCTTGGTGTCTAAAAGTGCAGGTGAAAAGAGAACAACCACATACTTGTCAGAACTCTGGGCACCAGCTGGCCCTGGGGAAGCTGAGTCTACACAGATATCAGTCAGCACTTTCCTGTTCATGGTCTCCGTGAGTACACGGACAGAGTCAAGTTCAAGGCTGTCTTTTTCACTTCCTTTTTCTTATTTATGTTTCACAATAGTGCTTCATGGTAACCTACTGTTCATTCTTTCTTTTGTGATGTGAAGCACGTTGCTCCCATGATACCTCATTCCTAGCTCTTCACTCACAGTCTTGACCAGTCGATGCCTTCACTAGATTGCAAGTTTCTTGAAGTCCAGGACTGTGTTTATTTCATCTATAGTATGAAGCTGGTATTTGAAGTGAATATCTCAACAAATGAACTTTCCTGACAAGGAGATCTCCTGTGAGTTTATAAAGATAAACCAACCTTTCGAGGGTTAAACCAAGATACTGCTCGCTAATAAAGTCCAGGTGACTCAGATATTCAGAAGAGGTCTTCACCAATGAATACTTCAGTATTATAAAGTAAGATATGTATTAAGAGTGAAGGTGAAAAAATAATTAAAAAAAATACCAAGCCAAGGCATGGTAGTTGCTACAACTAAATGAGCTATTGCAGATACTTTTTTAAGCAAATGACATTTCAGAGATATGAAAAGTAAAAGAAAAATGGGAGCCAGCAAGACAGCTCAGCATGCAGGTGGACTTGCATGGTGAACTGAGTTTGATTCTTGGAACCCACAGAAGCACGGAAAGAGAACCAACCCCTTCATGCTGTCTTTAGATCTCCACACATGTGTGGTGGTTTGCATGTGTTCATGCTCAAATATACCTCTGCTCATGCTATACTAATGAAGGCTATTGCGTTGTTCTGGTTTAGACTCCACAAATGTGGATGAAGCGTGCCAGACACTAATAACACCTCTTCACCTGAGCGCACAGGAATTCCCCAAATACAAAGTCAAAGTCATCCCACCAACAGTAGTGAACCTCTGACAACAGCCCATCCGGGTCTCACTTTATAAGCTCTTATCACAGCAAACGGATCCATCTGAATACTGAACTTTCAGAGAAGCACGAGAAGGACGGACAACTAAATACAGATTCTAAACAGATGGAGTTAAGAATGGCTCCATGGCCCAAAACAAGCGCAGCTACACCGTGCTAAGATGTGGACACATATTTGTAAAAAGCAATTTTACTTTCCCAAATCAATTCTAAATGATTCTGTAGAAACAGGAGGAGATTTAAATACGTAAGCACAGCGAGGCAGGTAAAAAGAGGCTGTTCAAAGGATGCGGCACAGCTTGGCAAGGGACCCAGAAGGAAGTCTGGGACGACGCAACAAAGGAAGGAAACTTGAAATAAACAAAGATTGGCTAAAGCCCAGGAGGCGAATAGGGTGTGAAGTGTTGTAGGGCCTTTGATAAGGAACTTTAGAGCTGAAGGTGCCTCTTCAGTGTGAAGGAAAGCCTGTTCTGCCTGGACTTTCAGGCCGAGGAGAATAAAGACAGTTCTGTATGAGCCACTAGGATTGGAGACTTCACCTTGTAACAATCGCTTTTCAATTTTTAATGAGGTTTATTTTATTTCATTTTTTCTTTTGGAGACAGGGTCTCTCTATGTAGCCCTGGCTGTCCTGGAACTTGCTATGTAGACTACATTGGCCTCAAACTCACAGAGATCCACCTGCCTGCTGGGATTAAAGTCATGCACCACCACGCCCAGCTTGTATGAGCATTTTTGTTAAATAAAAGTACGGCATCATAAATAACAAAATAGATTTCTAAAATGGACACATCTGGGGATGTTACTAAAAACTGGAAGAAAGTCCTAAGAGCTAGCTCATTTCTCGCTAGGCATTCAGTCATGTGGCATCTTGCATTGACTAGATGTTTGCCTTGTGTTTGCACATACTCCTAAGACTGTGGGGCTCCTCGTGGACTTAAAGAGGCCTTGTGGATCCTACCATGCACTGCATTTGCAGTCACGCTCTTCAGCTTCAAGACCCGTGAGCACTGTTTCAATTCTTAACCTTGCATACATGCACAGTATTTCTTTTTCTTTTTTTGGGAACACTGTGTTAGTCTGTAGCCCATGTCCAGCCTCTTCAGCACTGAGAAATGTGCCACCCGACTGTCTCATAGAGACTGTTACAATAGCTGACTGTCTCATAGAGACTGTTACAATAGCTTTTTTCTGGTCCTCTGTCTTACTGTATAACTATAGAAACATGGGAAACTGAGAGGACGGGCATGCAAAATGGCTCACTGGGTAAAGGAGCTTGCCTCCAAGCCTGATGATCTGAGTTCAAACCCTGAGCCCCACGTGGTGGAAGAGAGAACTCCCATGAGCTGTCTAACCTCCAGACTCATGCTTCCCCCAGCAAACGCACAAATAAATATTTAAAAGAAAACATTTAGATGGCACAAGATTCTATTTCAATGAAATAACATTTTCCCCCCTCAAATACTAATCTTTCCTTTCTAACTTTTCTTCCACCTCTATCAATTAAACATCTACATCGTGGTTTCAAATTACAGCACTCTGTCCACCAGATAAAGAACTGTTACATATAGCAAGGTTGCACGTAAATGAAGTCATCAAGGCTTTTTTCCTTGGGAATTGTAACAACATGTAGAATTGTAAGAAACTCTAAATGAGTTGTTAGAAGGACTGAGCTTTACACAAACCCAACAAGGAGACCAAACTAAATTCTAACACAATAGTGCAGAGGGAGCTGGAGGGAAAAAAGACTGGTCTTTGTTGAAAAATCAGGTAAATTTTAGAGCAAGGAAGGAAGAAGGGACTGTATTAACTCTGTTTTGTAATGTTGGGATGGGGGAAACCCGACTGCAACTCCTTAAGGAAGGGCTTATTTATTCAGCTCACAGTTCCTACAGAACGTCCTGATGGGGAAGGCATGGCAGCAGGAATTTGAAGCAGCAGGTCACATGGCATCTACAGTCAGGAACCGGAGAAGGATAACTTCAGTGTTCAGCAAGCTTTCTCCTTTGTATGCAACCCGGAACCCCTGTTCACGAAATGGTACTATCCACACTGAGGTTACTCATTCCCACATCAAAGGCCCCAACCTAGAAAATCCCTCACAGCCATCCCCAGAGGTCTGTTGCCTACTCTACCATCACAGGGAGGTACAGCTCTCAAACTGAGTCCTAAGACTGCAGAGAACCAGGTAAGCAGTGTCCCACCCAGAGGTGAGGAAAGACAAGGTGCTGGGGGGGTCTAAGGCAGACTACAAATAAGAGGTCAAAGGGTAGCAATGGCAAAGACTTTCTGCTTGTAGGGACCAGGAAAGGAGCCAGATCAGTGACTCAATTGCCTTGTGTGTTTGTATTCTCAGAGTCTAACAAGTGTGAGACACAATGTTTTCAGTGAGTGTTAGCAAAGGACACTCCTATCCACAGGTGAATTTTTGCACCAGTGATTCATAAACGCCAATGTGCAGATGAGTTCTCTGGGGAATATTGTTAAGTAAAGATTCTAACTCAGTAAAGATGGGGTGGAGGTGAGAAGCTGACATTTCTTTTTTTTTTTAAATATTTATTTATTTATTACATATACAATAGTCTATCTGTGTGTATGCCTGCAGGCCAGAAGAGGGCACCAGACCTCATTACAGATGGTTGTGAGCCACCATGTGGTTGCTGGGAATTGAACTCAGGACCTTTGGAAGAGCAGACAATGCTCTTAACCACTGAGCCATCTCTCCAGCCCAGAAGCTGACATTTCTAACAAACTTCAGATGATGCTTTGCAAGGATGGACGCTTGAAGTATTTTTTATAAAACAAATAAATCAGTGAATTTATGTTCCCCAACAGAGAGATACCTCCTGTGGGCTTATCAAAGACCTTAATTATGAAATTATCCTCTCTTTCACCTTTAGTGGGTAAAAATGAATAGATAATTGGATATCAAAAGAGGAAATCCAATGTCCCCGTGCAGGTCAGTAATAATACATTTGAAGGCATAATCATTGTGAATGTCCATTTTAATAACAAAATAAGTCTCTATATTATTTATAGCCACACATCTATACTCTAAAGTGTCCAAAAGAGCTTCCTGTGCTAATAGAAATGTTCTGTATTGACTGTCTACTAAGTATATGTATCTATTGAGCTCTTGAAATATCCCTAATACTCCCAGGAATAAATAGCCACACACAGCTTCCAGCCACCATGATTGTTAATGCTGCCAGTGTCACACAAAGACGCCAGATACCCAGATGCTTTTGCTGTCTGGGGGAAGTATGTACGCTTGCTACTAAGGCTCTAATTTAACTACTAATTTATAAAAGAGACCTCAGAAGTCTCTGGGGCCCACCATGAGAGCTGACGGCAGAAGGAAACTTGAGTTTCTTTCCCATAGAAGGCAACTGATAACAACCAGGGAATTTAATCCCCCTTTCAGCTAAAGCTAGTATTCACCTGCTAAACCATCATCTAAAAGAACAATGACTCAAAATAGAAGCATATCCCAGCTAGGAGCCTATGTTTGAAATAGTCTATAAAATACTGAAACACATAGATGAGAGAGAAAGAGACACACACACACACACACACACACACACACACACACACACACAGAGGTTTTTGAAACAAATGATTTCACTTCCAGCTCCAACTACACCTTTACTACTATAGAAACAATAGCTTAACCTCCCTGATTTTCAATCCCAAGTCTCTGTAGCTTGGGGTTGGTAATAATACTTACTGGGCAAGGACATAAGGAGCTTAGGTCCTAAAGGACACTAAAATCCTATGCAAAGGTTAATTATTACTCACTAAAGGGAAAGTTGTTGCTATAAAACAAAAACCTGAGAACTACCTAGACTCTTTTCTTATACTATTAATAAATCTGTATTGCATGTGCAGAGCCTTAGAACTCTCTTGTGATGCATATTCAACCCTTCATGACTGTTGTAAGGGAACATAACCTTTATAGAACGGGAATGCCGCAGCCATCTGGGAAGATGGTGGTAGAGCGGAGTGCTTTATTTAGTAGCACAGGGTCTGCTAAGCATCCTCCCTGCTAAGATTACACTGAACATAAAGGAAATCGCAGACTGCTCATTTCCTTTGTACTTATCCGAAGCTTGTGGAAACTTCCTGTAAAAGGCAGTTATAGCATTAAAAGTAAACTGATTTCACACACACCGGATACAAGCAGACTAACAATTGCAGTCCTTAGGGACAAAAAGAAAATAGCACACTTGCCTTTCATTCTTTACATTAGTTTGGAAAAACACAGAAGCTCAGTGAAGGAGAGAGACCCACGCTAGAGGCAAGTGAACTATTTAGAAATGTATTGATTATACCACAGAAGGGGGAAAGAAAGAGGGAGGGAGGGAGGGAGGGAGGGAGGGAGGGAGGGGAGAGGGAGCCAGAACAAGGGGGGGAGGGAGGGAGGGGAGAGGAAGAGAAAAGGAGGGATTGGGAAGGAAGAACGGAAGGGGGAAGGAGAGGAAGAGAGAATCATTATACAAAGCCTATTGCAACATGAAAATAGAGTCCTTTAGGACCTGGTTTCAAACTGTCAACTCTGCCGACTAACAACTGCAAAGGAAGAGTGCTAAAGTAGGGGAATTTTGGAAAGGGAAGGGAACTTGTCCTTTAAGTACTAAGAGACCCTCACGTGTTGGCATGGCTCTCCCCTCTTGGGCTTGCCAAGTGTACAAATATCTGCTGAGAGTGAGGAGCACCAGACAGGGTCTGTGCGAAATGCTGAACCACCATATATTCGAGCGCAGCAGGAAGTGCGAGGGACTTCTGGGTTTAGCCCAGGCTCAGGCTATACAACTGCACTTATATATGTGGATTAGACCTTGGCACAACCTTCTGCCTCGAAAGCTCTATTAGTAAAAAGAACACACACACAAACACACAGGAAACTAGCCTCTGTTTTTAGGTCCCATAAAGTTTAACAGGGAAAACAAATATATATTTATAAAAAAGCTAACTAGCAAAAAAGGTCATTAATGCATTAACATGATGTATAAATAGTAAAGGCAAGAAGGAAAGAACCCCAGAAGACGAAATCCACGTTCCTAGGAAAGCCGGTTACTATGGAGTACAGTGTGGGAAGACTGATGGGGCAGAGGACAGGGCGCCATTTACCACCCCAGCCACCTCTGCTAGCTGCTGTGACAAAATACCCTGGAAGAAAGAAGCCAAACTTGAAGGCCAAGGCTCTGTCAATCATGCTGAGGAGTACACATGAGGCAACTGGTCACACTGCATCTACGAGCAAGAAGCACACAGTGATGGGGATTGGTGCTCAGTTTGCTTCCTCCTTTTTATTCGGTGCAGGTCCCCCAGCCTGTGAGATGGTGCTACCCAGTTACAGTGGGGCTTTATGCCTCAGTTTACCTAACCTAGAAAACCCCTCATAGGCATATCTCTTAGGTAATACTAGATCCTCTCAAGATGACAAGCAGTGTATTAACAGGACCTGAACTATTACCTGCCTGAAACTTCAAACCCACCGGTGACTTAGCGTTTCTGACATGATCCCATCCTGGCGTTACTTGACAATCATGTTTTTGCTCTTCTCTCTTTGACCCTTGGCACTACTCATAATTATTCTAGTTTCCTTCCTGTTGTTATAAAAAATAAAAAGCAACTCAGGGAGGAAAGGGTTCCTTCCACTCAAACATCTAGGTTACAGCTACTCCCCTTTAACTGGTTGGTGTTAAGTGGGTGTGGCTAACAGGACAAAGTACAGAGAGCTAGCCACCTTTGGGAACCAGCAATTGTGGTCATCCTCCTTCCACAGTCCCCCTCCTCCCCAGAGAAAAACAATCAAGCAACTACAAACATCCCCTCTCCTTGAACAATATGAACCTAGCCTTAGAATCCTTGGCTAGTAGCAACTGCACAGAGCTGGAACTGAAAGTGCGACTGTGATGTCCTTAGTGTGTGGCAGACATGTGAGGCTGTCCCTTTGGTGCTGGCGAGAGCAATGGTTTTAGTTAGGGATGTGTTAGGAGACAGGATGACAAGGTGCTTGTAAAGAAAGGGGAGGAAAACTGTGAAGGACCTGTCGTATTTCTGAAAAAGGAAAGTTACTGGCACTATTACAAAGCTGCCTCACTACTGCCAGAGCTGGGGATGGAGTCAGAGGGAACATACCTGCTTAGTTCACGCAGATTCTGGGTTTGATCCTCAGCACTTTGGTAAGGAAATATACTTATCTGTAGACAATCTTGCATCATCAGTCTCTTAAGTCTTTTATTTTGAAGTAACTTTCAGATACCCTATCATTTAAACTGTACTACTGTAGTATACATATATGAAAAATAAGAATTTAATAAACATAGCCATCTTTAAAACAATCTTTATCCTCATTAAATCCTTAGGTAGTATTCAACATTCCCCAATCATCTATCTTAAAATATTTGCCAAATCAGGATGCAAATAAAGTCTCATATATTGCCTTTGATTGCTGTCTCTCTCTCTCTCTTTTGCCTTAAACCCTTTATTGAGAGAAATACCAGTAGGCTATCCTTTGTCCAAGAGTCTTCTTAGGCCTCAGATACATGGTTTTGTAAGACCAGACTAGAACAAGTCCATCTCCGCTGTTCAGACACCACGGTTCTAGGTGGAGGCCTGGTGTTTTCAACTCAGGAGTAGCGTCTGCAGCACCCACAGCCTGATTTTCAAAGATGGTCCAATGGGGCAAGTCTGTGTACTTGCAGGCAGAACCCGAGGACAGATGGATTGGGTAGCGTTGTTGGTTGGTATCCATCTTAGAGACTACTGTTTGAGGTAAAGCCACATGACAACGGGCTGTAAATGCAACCAGGCAGATGAGGAGGAGGCCACTGAGCTCCCCCTGAAGGGCTGCTCGTTCCTTTGGCAGCCAGGGTTGAGGACCAGGCTCGGCATCAGACTTCCCCAGAAAAGGTTCTGCCAATTCGCCCACTTTGCCCACCAAAACTAACGGCGGTTCCGAGGCCGGTGGGGCTGCTCCCAGTCCTGCTCAGAAGCAAACTTTGCATGGAGGCATCCAATGTCCTTGAGCATGGGCCGAAGCAGAAAGAGTTGCAGCAGAAGTCTTTCTGCCCCACATCACCACACATACATCACCACTAGTGTGGGACATGCTGCCTGCCCCTCAGCGCCACACACACACACACACACACACACACACACACACCATAAAATACATAAAATCATATATCACATATATTATATATAATATTAAAACTATATTTTATTATAGGTTGGACCAAGACCAGGGAGATACACACACACACGTATATATCAACTACTGGTAAATGGTGAGAATTACAAATGTCCTCTTAAAATGGACACAGACGAACCCTAACTATAAGGAGTTGATGGCTTGATCACCCACTGCGTCTTGTCCAAAGGGCAGAGAATAAGCTGAAGTGCAGCACTTCAGGCCGTTGAGCACATTTTGAGTCTTTCAGTAGGCTCTCTCTCTCTGTGTAAGCGGAGAGCACATTGCTTGGCGTGTGCTGAACAAAGCCAGTTTTTCTCATTTTCCCCCAGAGCCGGTTCTGATTACCACTGTGCTGCACAAGAGCCTCAGACAGCTGCACCTCCTCAGAAGGGAAAGCTGCCTTGCAAATGGCCACCTTTGGCCTGCATCATAACTCTGATGGTTATCACTACTGATAGCTTAAGGAGGGGCCAGGCCACGTGACTTTTGGGGCACACAGAAGATGACGGATGGCTGTTTGTTGAATGACTGGACAATACCAAGTGCTTCACATCTGACTTCACACGCCGTCACTCTGACATGGGCCTTACAACTTCTGTTTTACAGAACCACAGTGAGAGCTGGATAAGCTATCAACTTTGAATGTGTTCTCAATTCTTCTTTGTTTTGTTTTTCAAGGCAGGGTTTCTCTGTGTGTAGCCCTGGCTGGCCTCGAACTCACAGAGATACGCCTGCTTCTGCCTCCTGAGTGCTGGGA
The DNA here is from genome assembly GCA_004026605.1 of Ondatra zibethicus. Taxonomy (NCBI): domain Eukaryota; kingdom Metazoa; phylum Chordata; class Mammalia; order Rodentia; family Cricetidae; genus Ondatra; species Ondatra zibethicus. Next base: position 195,319 of record PVIU01000310.1, read on the forward strand.
TTAAAGGCATGCGCCACCACTGCCTGGCTTGTTCTAAATTCTTTATGTGTGTTGAGATCCCAGTAATCCACATAAAGCTCCGCGAAATAGGTGCTGTTAGCCCCACAGCACCAGGCAGAGTTTAAGTGACTTAAGAACAGTCTATGAGGGATTAGACTTGACTCGAGCCTCCCTCCAGCCTCGGTATTGAGGACTTAGCCCAGGGCCTCATGTATACCTCACCCCCACCCCATGTACTCTACCACCCAGCTAGATCTTTGGCCTCTTTTAAATTTAAATTTTGAGAGAGAATCTCGCTAAATTAACCAGACTGGCCTTGAACCGGTTCTGTAATCCAGGCAGACCTTGAACTTGCAATTCTCCTGCTTCATTTCCCCCACTCACCCCCCACCCCCACCCCCTTTATGGGGAATTGCCAGCCAGGCCCAGACTGATTTAAACGTGAGTGGGCAAAGCTAGTTAGTGAAAGTACTCGGAGGGCAGACTAGTACCAACACTCCCGGTTCAGGTTCTTCACATCACAATCAAGTTCAAAATGGTAGGGGTAGAGATCTCAGCGCAGGCTCCACGCACTTCTCTTTCCCATCCGCACCACTGCTCCTTCCTCGCTCGGAAGATGAACAGTCCTGCAGACGTGGCCGGAAGGCAGTTATATAAAGGAGCCTCACTGATCCACGGTACGGGCTTTTGGTGCACGGCTGGCTGGGTTAGCGCTCTCATTCCTTCCTCAAACATACCTTAGGCACTCCTATGTGCACAATACTGTTAGCACACCGGTGTGTACTCATCCGGAGAGCAGCAATTCTGAGGCTTCCTGGAAACCCTTGGCAGGAGAGTGTCGGTTTCCTTGGGAGGCCCTCTCTCTTTCTTCTTCTCTGGAATTGTTCTATCCCTCAAGGTGGCTGGAGCCGCAAGTTTCCTTCCCTGGAGGTCAAGTGAACTTGAGAACAAAGTGAGAAGCCTCGAGCAGATCCGCCTGGAGGGACGCGACAGGAACTTGGGAGCGCTTGGGATTCAGTCTCCCAGGCCAGCTAGTGTATAGGCTGACTTCGTAGATAGAGAAGAGATAATAGAATTTATAGAGCCAGGAGTTTCTAGCCCTTCAGTCACAAAGATCCCAGGCTCCAGTCCTCAATCCTAGAAGGCTCCTATTCAAAAAAGACCTTTTGGGATGACTGCATATATTGTCCTCTGACAATGCAAACGTGACAGCTGCCCATCCAACAATCGTTCCGCCTCCGTTCGGCGGAGTTCGTGCCACACAGGCATCTCCTGCGCTATAGTTATGCAACCTCACTCGCAGCGGGAGTTATTTCCTGTGCTGCTGGATGCGCCAGATTCATGTAACCCGCCTACCCCGGGCTTCAATGGAAGCCGTTCTCCATTAACAAGCACTCCGGCTTTCAGAGATGAATGCCTTGCATTGCAGGCTGTTTGCGCAGCGAGAATCGCGCTGCGAGGTATTGAAATCAACTCTTCCTACACACACACACACACACACACACACACACACACACACACACACACACACACACACACACACACACACACACACACACACACACACACACACACACACACACACACACACACACACACACACACACACACACACACACACACACACACACACACACACACACACTCATAGTCTCTCTCTTTCTCTCTCTCGTGCAAACAGCAAGGGAACTGCAGCAATGCAACTAGAGGGACAGCAGGAGGAGCTCGCTTTGCAGTCCCGGCCTGTAACCCCCACTAACTAGAGATGAACTCATGCCAGTTCCATTCTTTGCAAGGAAAACACAACACACGCGCGCGCGTGCACGCGCACTGAGCAGAACGGAGTGGCCTTTGGATTTCTTTCCCGAACACCCGGCGAATGCCGCCTGCTTCCACAGACAACCTGGATATTCCAGGCAGAGTAACGGGGAGTTGCGCGTCGCAACAATGCCAGTCCCAGAGCAGCTCTGCTCGGAGCTCCCACCCCCGCCCCTTTTCGCGGCGTGCCAAGAGTTTGGAGCGCGCGCACGCACACGCGCGCGGTGCAGCGGTATATCCCTCCGCCGCCCTCCTCGCCCCGCTCCCTCTGCCCGACGATTTGGGAAGCGAGGGGAGGAGGGAACTACTTTTTGGAAACTTGTTATGCTGCCCACGATCTCGAGCTGCAGTGATTCGCCTGCGGGCCGTGGCTTTTAGGTCTCTCCCCTCCCGCCCCGCCACCTCTCAGGAGGCCCCGCGCCGCCCGCTCGCAGCCGCGCCCCACGTCCGCCTTCCCGCCGACTCCCGCGCGAGCCCCGCCGCCCCAGAAGTCGCGAGGGACTATTTCGCCTGCCTCTCCCGCGGGCGCCCCCGGTTCGCGCGGCGGAAGGAGCGGGCGGCGTGAGAGCTTCCGCCGCCCCCCTCGCGGCTCCCCTCTCGCGGGCGTGAGGAGCGGGCCCGCGGAGCTGCGCTGGTCTCGGCCCTGCTCGCCGCCGCTCGGCGCTGTGCCCTCGGGCTCGGACGGCCGCTCCGCGCCCTGCCCGCCACCCCCAGCTGGAGCGCGTCTGAGGGGAGCCCCTAGGGCCGACCGGGCGCGCCGCGCGGGCAGCCGGCGGCCAGGCGGGAGATGGTGCGCGGCACCTCGGCGGGACCGCGCCGCCGCCCGCAGCCAGCGCTCGGCTGCCCCCCGCCGGCCCCCGTCGCCCTCCGGTCGTCGCGCCCCTGAGAGAGCAAGCAGCACCGCCTCAGCCGCCGGCCGCGTCCCTTTCCAGCTCCCGCAGCCGCCCGCGCCGTCTCGGCGTCGCACCCGGCCTCGGAGCAGCGAACCGCTGGGGTCGCCACGGCCGCGCTCGCTGCCGCCGCCCCCCTGCGGGGGTGGCCGGGCTGCCCGGCTCGCGGGGCGCCGCTCCCGGTGAGGCGTCCACCATGGTGAGGCCCCCGAGCCGCTGCCCGCGCGCCCCGCCGGCCGCCGCCGCCCGCCGCCCCTCGGTGCCGCCGCTGCCGCTGCTTCCCCGCCTGCTGTTGCTCCTCCATCTCCTGTGCGGATCACGGTGAGGGAAAGATGAGCGAGGAGACGGCGACTTCTGACAACGAGTAAGTGAGCCCTGGCTTGGGTGAGCCCCCTGGGCAGCCCCCTCCCCCAGCCCGTCCGGCCCGGGAGGTGATAGATGCCCGATGTGTCGGGCCGTGTTCTTTAGTGGCAGCACCCCCTTTCCAGCTTTGCGTTCGCCTCCCCGCTTGGGGAAAGGCTCTCGAGTGCCGAGCAGAGGCGTTGTAGCCATCGGACGTCTCCTAGACCGAGTAATGTGGGTGGCTCAAAGTGGAGTAGAAACTACCCTTTGCCTGCCCTTTGCTCCTGCACCCCCCCCCAATACCTTGACCATCCAGCCATCCTCCCTTCTCAGTTCTTTCGATCGGAAACTAATGTGTGGGCGCACCTCCTGCCGCAAACTGCTCTTGAATCCTAATTCGATGACTCAATGACTCTTAAATGCCGATTAAGCCTTCGCCCCCTGCCCCACTTTTTAAACTTCTGACCTATACTATTCTAGTTTAAAAAAAATGGTTAGGGAAACATTTTAAGAATTAAATAGGATTAAGGACACCTGGAGTGTGGGCGATGTTGAGCTTTTGTTTTTTAACCTTTGCGAATATTGAAGTCGTCTTCATCAAGAACAATTAAGAATTTTGAGTGCTAGTGTCTGGCTTTCGTCTGTGATAAAGCAACGTTTACATTGCCGAACGCGTTGGTGACTTCATCAGTTTCATCTCGAGCATTCCATGACTTTACGTTTTTTGCTTCTTTGGACTGTCCTTATATTTTCGAAACGAAGCACTGTGCCTCTTTTTTTTTTTTTTTTTTTTGCTTTAACGTAGCCCCCACTTGGAGGAATAATGGTGCGGCAAGATTTTCCTGTTGAGCAGAGAGTTAATTTGGGGCAGAATATTGGCGTCTGTTTTTCTTGTAATTGAGTTCAAGTTTTGTTTGTTTCTGGAGGGTTATGAAGAGTTAAATGAGGATGCATTCCTTTAATTAAAGTACATTCCTCAAGTCAGACCTCCTCGAGAAGCCTTTAGAGGCCAGTGCCGAAGCCCGGTTAATGTAAACTAGCTAGAAAAATGCCAAGCTGCGTCCCCCCCCCCCCCCGAAAAGCACAGACTGAGGAGCGGGTGTAGAAGGAGGTGGATTGCTGCAGTCAGTGCAGTCTAGAAGCAGAAGTGGCCGCCATGTTCTCTCTTTTTGTGAATCGCCCTCATTTGCATAGCACACTTCATTCATAAAAAAAATAATTAAACATCCATCACCTTGGACAACTTGAAAGGGCTTCCTAAGAAAAACATTCGAAGCTTGTTTCTCTTTATGTAGATTTTTGAGTTCAGAAAGTGAGGAGAATTAGAAGTTTTAGATTAAATTTTAGAACATACGCACACACAAACAACTACCCCAGTTCTCAGAATGTTGACACAGTTATGTGGGAAATATCAGTTCGGGGAGGTGCTGGGATCACGTGATCGCCTCCATTCATAAAATACCTGGCTGTCCATTCACAGTGCAGTACACTGTCACTGCCTTCCGCAGACTAGACCTATTTTGAGCGAGATCAAGAAGCCTGTCTCAGATAGTACTGGGTTAGGAGAAAAACTGCGGAAATGCTAAAGGGAATGACGGGGACTTTTATTAGTATCTTGGAAGAAAGCAGCTGTGATAAAATCTTAAGATCTATTTTAGAGATGGGGAAAGATGTCTTACCAGTTTAGTAGTTTAGGAAGTAGTATTATTGCCTTGCTGCGGCTGAGGAGGAAGAAATGGGATGTGGACTAATGCAGGCATATAATAGATTGTTTCAAAACGGGCCTTTTTTGGGTACTATAGTTGAAAGTGCAACTAAGTGTGTGAGAGAGATCTCAGTGGATGGAACCTTTGTTGCACTAAAGTGAAAAAATATTTCCGATGGTTTTAATCCTCAAGATATTGATGTTTTGAAATAACAATTTGGAAATTATTTATCCAGATTTTTAAATTTGTTTTCAGAAATACATCCTGCCTTATTAATACATTGTTCCCCAGGAACCTTGTAATATTAGTTTGGGTAGGAAAAGGGTAATCTATTTTAGCACGTATTATCCACTAAATTTTTTTTTAATGTTAGAAATGGTAATCCTTGCTGCTAGACCTGACATTGTTTACTTGTGCCTTAGCTCAACCACAAAGTGGTTTTCTTGAAATGTCGATTTTAATCTGGTCATTTGTATATCTCATCTTTAACGTTGGAGGTGAAGTTTTGAAATGGAAATTCATTAATTGTAATCATACTTTATGGAGAAGCAAGAGATATAGCAGTGCCCACAAGGACTTAGGTATAGTTTAAAATGGGCCTGTATTATTTTTTCCTTTTTTCTTTAAACCATACATAGTTCATAGGGATTTAATTTGTTCTTAACACTTTGTTTTTCTTTGTTTTTAACCTTTTAAAGAAGGTGAAAATTACCAATTCCTTGAAGTATTAACCTTTTAAAATTTTTAGATAGCCATTGTGCTGAAATATAATAATGCCTTTTAGAATCCTCATTCTGAAAACCATTATTTGAATTTAGACTTTTTTAAACAGAGAGATAGCTAACTGATGTGGTTTCATATCTAATCAGGGGTTAGTGGGAGATGTGCTATGTAAAAGGCTTTGTGTTAACAGTGACAGGTCAGATGAGGAAATGAATGAGAATGGGGTGGGCGTGAGACTGTCTCACATTCATGTTTAAAAAATAAGATGGCTCAACTGCTAAAGACACTTTCCACCATTTAGCCTAGTGATCTGAGCTCTGGTGCTTACATGGTGGAACCTGCTCCCAGAAGTTGTCTTCTGACCTTTATGTCACCTGTGCACCCAACGCAGTTACATAAATAAATGTAGTAAAAGAATTTTTTAATCTGAGTTTTCAAAAGGCAGTAAATGTACTCTAGGGCAGACTGCTTTATGCCACGAGTAAAGGAGCTGCCACACATGATTTTATTTTCAAAGAATATTTCATTTTACAGAAATTGTACCCAGATATGTTTTTCATTTGCAGAAATTGATACTCCAGTAGATAAAGATATACCATATTGTATGTAATTAATTAGCCTTTTAAATGGAATTTTGAACACTTAAGCACATGTGATGTAAAACCTAAGGGCCTTTGTAACTTGTGTTGAGTGACTACCATACTACATGCCCTTTGCCAGTTGGGCCAAAGCACTCGGAGGAGTGAAGTAGCTGAAAAACCAAGAATTTTGTTTACTGTGCTTAAATAAACCAGAACCACCTGCCATGTCAGTATACTAGGCTTTTTAATATCAAGTTGGGATTATAGTAATTTTAGAGGAGGTTAATTAGAATTGGATCACTTGAGATAAGTCTGGGTTAGAACCATTTCTCCTGCCAATGTACCTCACAGTGGGAGCATGCGAGTATATTTTCTTTCATTTGTGTTGTGTGTGTATGTGTGTATGCTACATTATACACATGTACTTAGAAAGTATTCTAGAATCGAATGGAAAGAAACATTGGGAAGCTTGTGTGACAGTTATAATATGTAGATATTATGGACACTGTAAAATTTGCTTAGAGTTCAGTTGAACTCAATGCTAGCTTACATGGTTCGACTTTATTCCTCCTGTTTGATGCAAAGCTTTCTGGTCTTGGATTATCTGTTTTAAGCTTTATGCTATCATGCTCAGAATAATTTTTCAAAAAAGAAACTCGTGGAAATAATTTTTCTCCAGGAGACTCAATTGTGTCATGCTCTCCAACATTCTGTCCTCCTGTGTGTGTACTAGATCCATACTTACAGTTAGATTTTTAAGTCATAATGTAATCATTTACTCATTTATATGTCTGTTATGGCCCCTTACTTCAGAATGCTCATTATACACTTTGAGTGTGTGTGTGTGTGTGTGTGTGTGTGAGATTTTATGCATTTGGGGTCATTTAGCTTAATTAGAAAATATACTGAGCGAATATGGGAAAATTATTGTTATCTTTTAAAGAAGATTTACTCTTTTATTTCCCAAGGCCAAAATTGACTTCCTTTTTGACATGTTAGATTTCCTCAAGTTCTAGAAATAATAGTTGGGACCTAAAACTATCCTAGGTACTTCCGGAGTAATCATTGTGTTGGCCTCTGAGCTATTCACTGTATCAACAAAAGGGTAGTCATTTATCTATCAGTTTCGAAGATTTGAAAATTTCTTCCTTTTGCAGCTTCTATATGCTGAGAAATAATGAGAAACTGCTTAGGAATAAAGAAGTTCATTGATGGGAAAGGGTAGAAATTATAGGCATATAATTGTATGCTGCTGTTGGTGACTGAGAAGTATTCCAGGAGAAAGACTGACAGACAACCTTGCTCTGATTAGGGTGATTTGAACTTGCTTAATAGGTCTCACTAATTGTTGGGAATGGTCATACAGAGAGGTCTGCATTTCTTCAACCTTCTAGAAGAGTTGCATTTGGATTAAAACTGACAATTTGAGAAATAGTTTACCCACCCATGCAAAAACAAAAACTAGTTCAGAGATGAGTAATTTATTTGCTGTGCTACCATGAAATAACAAGGACTATAATATTTCGTTATGTAACTGCATGCATACTCCTTTACCTGTGAGTTTGATGATATTCATATATTGGATTTTTCACTTTGTGCCAAGCACTGTGAAAAATTTGTTGCTTAAGAATTATGTAACATGTTTATATACACTCACTCACAGACACACACTCTGACCGGAGTGGAGTTTCACAGTGGATACTTATGATAGGTTAATATATGTAAATAGTTTGCTATGTTTTAACTGTCTTTCTAGAATGTCACATTTAGTAGCTACTGTATGTCCAATGTATGATATACTTTGATGTGTACCAGTCTAATATTGTTGGAATGTGTTCTGGTTTTTCCTTTTTTGAACAATATTAAGTTTGACCTTGAATTTTTTTCTTCATCAGTATCTGTTGTTTTTTCCTTGAGATAGTCACATTTTTAACTTTTTATTAAATTACCATACACAAAAGAAAAATTTAATAATATGAGAGTACTTAGGCTTTGAAATGTCTGTCCGTTTGTCTTTGGGAATTATGTCAGTTTTAAAGCAGAGAGTGAAATTTTGTTCAGACTATCTTAATGTGCTGGGTGGTAAAGAAGAAATGGTTTGCTTAGAAAAAACAAAAAAGTATGGTTTAGGGTATCTAGAATTTTTTTAAAATACTGCATTATAAATAGACTTAAAGTGATTATTCAAAAGTCATTTGCATATCTATTTAACTTTTAACTGTTTTATGCACTGTAGTATAATACAAAGAACATTAAACTTGAGATTGGGAGACATTTTTCTTGTGACTAGTTCTCTGGTCAAGGGTGAGTGATAGCCTCTCTGGGTCACAGTTGGTCACAGTTTGTGATTGAAGGAGTTTGAACTAAGCATTATGGGCCCTTTTTATGCTAATAGTGCATGATTTGTTCTAATGATATCATTTTGTAGACACACTACTTCACTTGATTTTTCTAATTTTATTATATTATTTTTGACATGTTTAAGTAATTGCTGCCTGAGCATGGTAAATTAAAAATGTGAATTTTGAATAAAAAGATAAAAATAATTTGTGAACAGCTGATCTGTACATCAGAAAATTTTAAGCTGGGCGTACTAACCATTTTGTTGTCATTGGGAGATGAGGTCCCACTATATATTTCAGCTTCTTAGATTCAGTGAATTTAAATAATGTCCTACATCCAGCTAGTTGGGGATTATAAGGAGGTTAACATAGATTAGTTGGAAAGGTGAACAAAAAGCTACTGGGCTTCAGTGCCAGCTTGAAGAGTTCCGTAAGGAACACAGTGACATGCTACTACTCTCTAAGCTTTGCTTAATGACCAAGAGCACACCAGAAAATATTCTCACGTGGTCATTTATCAACACATGCTAATCTAACACATTTATTTAGTTTCAGAAGTTAACAAGGGTAAAGTGTTGTATTATTCTCTAGCATTTGGATATTGTTCTGTGACCAGATTGGTGTATGAACTATATCCCTAACAGTCTAGAACTAGTCTTTAGGTCTATGAAATTTGTGTCTATGATAATTGGAATGAAAAAACTTTTTTTTTTTTAATTAGAGAGAGGCCATGTATCATTATATAGCCCTGGTTGGCCTCCAATTCACAGAGATCTGCCTGCCTTTGCCTCTAACAAGCAAAATAATACTAATGTATGGGCAAAGATCAAGGAGAGAGTGGGCAAATACAGAGCTGGTATTGGGAAGGACTAGTTCTGTATTATTTTTCTTTCATTAAAAAACAACAACAACAAAACTCACCTGTCTGTAGAAAGCATTTTTCTAGGGCCTGTTAAAACCTCTTTGAATACATTGTGGAGGTAGGTTTGTTGCTATTCCCTCATTTAGGTGGGAAGGGCCATCTTTCTGAAAGTTTATATCACTGTAAAGGGGTCAGAAGTTTACTTTCATGGGAGAAGTGAGCCTTTTCAGTGTCAGTTATTTCAAGAGGTAAACACTTGTGCTTTGTAAGCTGTGATCCAGCTAAGATCTCTTACTGGTGAGAAAGATTTGCTAGCCAGAAGTTCACCCTTCTTGGTTTAATCTGTTAGAACTTTAATTGAACCAACCAAGAATTTGTCAGCTTATGAGTAGGCTGTCAATTTTGGTCATAGTCCTGATATATAGCCTGCTATTCTGTGGTAATTTTAATTTGCTAATTCAGAAATAACTTCCTTGGATATATAACTATGTATTTGTTTAGGAATTAATTTGAAGTTTATTGATAAATTAAGGTGTTGAATGAGCATAAATCTAGAACTTAAAATCAGGCTTGTTTGATTAACAACAACAACAAAATCCTAGGTAGAAATCGAGAATATGTAACAACCTTTAATCAATGCATTAAACCAAAATACTGGTCAGCTTTGCGTTTTAAAAAGAAAGAGAGGGAGTGAATGAAACAGGCTAACCTTTAACCACCCTTTGTTTTCCTTAGCAGTTTTTTCTAAGTCTTGATACTTCACAAGGGAACAAACAGCTTTAGTGACCAAAACAGTTTACTGATGAGACACACATACTGTATTGCTTTGAGTCTGAAAAACCTATATAATGTGTGCTGTCTGTTCTCCAGTGCATATCAAAGGAAAAGGATAGTTTGGTTTGTAATTACTGATTACCTTCATTCAATTCATCCCATTCTTGCATTACCCTGCCTTAAATACATTTAGCTAATCAGGAAGTATAAGGAAACCAGTCCTAGCAAGATGGTGACCTGCAGGTGGACCTCTAAGTTTGAGGCCAATGTGGTCTACGTAGTTGGGACCCTGTCTTCAAAAAAGGTAAAATGGATACTTTTAATTGACTTTGGTTTATGGGTAGGAGCAATTAATGTTGAAGAAAGATCTATTTTAAAGAGAAAGCAAATGTAAAATCTTCAGACGTTTCATACACATAAGCTTCATGTGTATATAATTTTGTTTTTCTAGTGTATATAAAGTTATTGTTAAATTAGATTTTAATAAGAGGTCAAAAAGCAATAGAACGATTATTCACTCATACTTGATAATACACTTAATAAATATAATGACTATTTTATATGCTTATGTTAATAGTTCTTACTTATACTGTAATATACCATCATATTGTACCAAAAAATTACATAGCTATTTTCTCCTTAATGAATGGTAGATTCCCAGCTCTTTATTATTACAAATAACATTGTATGGTTGGTATACAGCTGGAATCCTAGCATTCAGAAGGCAGAGGCAAGAGGATTTTAAGTTGGCACAGCTCTGGCTGCATAGTAAATTCCAGGGCAGCATCTCTCTGCCTTTCTCTGTCCTCTTCCCTCCCATGGCACAGGCATGTGTGAACGCGCACTTGTGTGTTTGTGTGATGTGTGTGTAGAGGCCAGAAAAGGATGTTTAGTATTCTGTTCTAGCAGTCTTCAAATTATTCCTCTTATTTTCTCATTGAACCCATTGAAGCTGTCAGCCAGCAAGCAAGGATCCTCTCTGTCCTCCATAGTCCTGGGATTATAGATAATGTGGTTATACCGGCTTTTATGCAATGCTAGGAATTTGAACTCAGATCCTCACGTTTGCAGAGCAAGCACTCTCATTCACCGAGCCATCTCCCCAGTCCCTTAGTTTCTTTATTTTCCCAGCATAATATTTTTATTGATTATTTGAGAATTTCACATAATGCATCCTGATCACACTCACACTTCCCAGTCCTCCCATGTCCATCCTGTTAGCCTTGTGACCTCCAGCAGAAAGAAGAAGAAAAGAGGAAAAAAAATGTCAAGTCTAATTTGTATTGACCTCATTGGAGCCTGGTCAGACTCCCAGTGGCCAGCCAGTCCCTTAAAGCTGAGTCCTTCCCCACCCTCACTCCCGCCAGAAACCATCAAAGTTTGTGAAAGGGTGATAATTATCAAAGAACATGTTTCTTTTAATGATAATATTTTTCTGTTGATTGTTTTTTAAGTGAAATTAGTCTCCAGGTGTCGTAGATTCATTTTGTATTTTTAGTGCCATATGATTCCAAATACTCAATTAAATTATCACTAATATTTGAGGGATTGTTAGCATTAGTTTATGTAGGAACCAGCCATGATAAGCTAAATATGAACAGATCACCCAAAGGAAGTTCTTTACTTTCAGCCATTATCACCTGCCAGTGTAGGACTCAGTCATTGATAAGTTTAATAGAGGCCTGAGTCTCAGTAGTTTACCCTGAAGCAATACCTGGTTGCAGGAAGAACCACAAACTGAGATTACCTGAGCACCACCCAAGAACAGACCACCCAAAGGAAATGCCTAACTTTCCAACCGTTGTAGATAGGATCACCTGCCAGCACACTCCCCAGGACGCCCCTAGAGAAATGTCAGCCAATCAGGGGTCCTGAACCTTAGAAACCCCTCACCCCCTCATTTACTACTATAAAAACCCAACTCTAACTGAGCTCGTATGTCCAATAGGTTGGACGTACGGAGAGACTGAGTTCGTAAACTTGCATAAAATAAAGGCTCTTTGCTTTACAAACGGGACTCTGTCTCCTTGTTGGTTTTTGGGGAACTTCATCGATTTGGGCATAACAGTTTACAGAACTGGGGCCATAGCTCAGTGGTAGAATGCTTGAGGAAGACACAAATTTTGGCTTCATAGCAGCTGCTTGTTCTAGTAGATGTCATTGCTGTTAACTTTGCCCCTTTATAAAAGTGAGAAAACTGAGGCTTGGGAAAGTTTAATCCCATAGCTGGTGAGAAAGGTCTCCATGCTGGCAAAGCTAATGGCCTTAGAACAGAGGTAGGAGACTTTGGAATGTAGTGTGATTTCCTAGGGAGCTAAGTTTTTAATATCATAGTTTTACTAGCCATTTCTGAATTTAACAGAGATCTGGAGCATTTCCAGTCTTTCATCACAGAAAAATATATTGATAACTGTATCATATTCTTTTTCAATCTATTGAAAATTCTGCATTTTACTAAGAAAGCTTGAGGAAGAATAGCTTTTCCAAAATGTAGAAGTGTTACTGGTAAGTAGGTAATTTTAGTTGTTTTGCAAAAAGGCATTAAACTAAGGTTAGTCCTTTTTAGTATGTGTTGAATGTTGATTTTATAGATATATTTACATTTCATCTTAGTCAAAAGGTTAACCAGTGATTGCATTATATCTGTTTGTGTGCTCATACAAATCTTTAGTCTATGGTAGACCAGCATAGTACACTTGCTATGTTAAATGTCATTACCATAGACTTTTGATTCATATTGTCAGTTACTAATGAGTAAACTGTCCATGTTTTGGAACATACTTTGGAGATTATTCTTGACACGTAAAACAGAAAAGCTGATAAGGTAGTAAGTGTCAAAACACATTCGTGGCATGCTGATCTAGCAAAAGGACAATTTGATTGGTAAGAAGGAAAAACTCTCTCGTGCCATTGGTTTGCCCTGGGATAGTTACTATTTGTTGTGAGGTGTTTTGATCAGACTTGACTCTCTATACTGTCAATAGAATTTACCTTGAATTTGGGCAGAGCCAGCAACTAGCTGACCAGAATTAACCATAGAGAAGCCAGGAATTTGGAGAGAGAAGACCCACAGGAAGAAAAGGGCGGGACTAAGGTTTCAGCTTCCTTTTGGTTCTGGGACAAGGGAAGAGTCTCTTGCCGTTCTAGCAGGTTTTCGCCACCACATCTGACTTCTGAGTCTTTGTTGGTAAATAGAACTTACATATTGTGGTTCTGGGACCGGAAGCCCACTAGGCCTTGTACTCAGTGGCTGTTGGGGCGCTGGCTGCTGGGCTGTGGTGTTGCAGACAATAATTAAAATATCAGTAGATGGATGTGCAATCACTAAGCTGACAGAAAAACATCAACTATTAAATTTGGTTTCTGCTTGGGCAAAAAAAAAGGGGGTTATTTAACATGAGAAGTGATTTTGTTTTTTTATTGGTTGGGTCTCCTGTTGTCCAGATACTTGAATTTCCCCTGTAGCAGGGAATGACCTTGAACAAATAATCCTTCTGTCTCTGTCTCCTGAATGTTGGGATAGATATGAGCCATCACTCTTGGAGAGGTTTTAACTTTTACGAATATTTTATTCTAAAGTAAGCCCTAGTAGATTTTATCACTTTGATTAGTAACTAACATGGATCAAATCGGATGTTTTACTATGTGAGACATGCATTGTCTTGTTTTATTCTTCACCAAAGCAGGTTATACTTAACCCTCAGTCCTTGTTAGATGTTCAAAACTGGATTAATCATTTCTTGTTTCATACTGTTATTATTGGCACTTGTATAGACTTCTGCAGTCCTATTTTTTTAATATTTGACTAATAACTGTCTAGAATATGATCACCACCTAGCATATTTAAATATTTTTAACATGCTGTTTTTAATTCATTGGTATTGTTATGTAATACTCCTTTTGTTAACACATTGTGTTTTCTTTCCTGGGGTTATTTGAGTTGTTTCCAAATATTTACTGTCATGAATGTTCTTGTTTGTGTTCCTGGTACATATTTGCCAAGTGTTCTCTTGGGATAAATGTAGGAATATATTTGGATTGTAAAGTTAGAGTGACTTTTGAAGTCTGTGAATCAATGCTCTTTCTAAAAACAACAAAAACTATCAAATTGTTCTTCCCCATAGTTCCAGTTTATTCTCCCACTCTTCTGCTGTTTTGAATATCAGATAATAAATTTCAGTAAAATGCCTAGTGTGTTTACATGTGCCAGATACTAAATTGAGTTAGTGAATTAATTTACATATTTAATGAATTTATTTACTACAACAACCTTATGGTGTAGATATAGTTACGTCCATTTTATAGATGAGGAAATTGAAGCCTGGTAAGGTAAGACTGATAAATGATAGTTGGGATTTAGACTTGGTTAGGTCAGCCAGTAGACTCTGGTTCCCTTCCTGTTATATTTTTCCTTTCTCCACATTACTGAAGTTATATTTTCTAATCTCCTTGTCTTTTCACTTGCCTTCCACTCGTCTCTCGGCCTTTATGTATTCATGATTGGGGTAGGAGGGCCTTCTGTCTTTATGTTGCTTTCATTGGTTAATCAATAAAGAAACTGCTTGGCCTGATAGGGCAGAACTTAGGTAGGTAGAGAAGACAGAACTGAATTCTGGGAGGAAGAAAGCAGGAGAGAGACGCCATGGATCTCCTGCCTGAGACGAACACTGGTTAGAATCTTGCCAGTAAGCCACAGTCGTGGCAATACACAGATTAATAGAAATGGGTTAAATTAAGATGTAAGAATTAGCCAGTAAGAAGTTAGGGCTAATGGGCCAGGCAGTGTTTAAATGAATACAGTTTCTGTGTGATTATTTCGGGTATAAGATAGCTGGGTGGCTGGGACAGTGGCGCCCAACGTGGTCAACTAAATCCACGACCCTGGGATTAAGAGTCCCATGCTCTACCGACTGAGTTAGCTAGGTGGCCAGGATGGAACAAAAGGGCCCTATCTCCATGCAACATGAGATAGTGAGTGCTGGTGGTTCATTCTGTCCATACAGTAGTAAACCTTGTCTGATATGTAATCTCTTGAAAACGTATTTTTAGAATCACAGTTTCCCCAAATGATATCATGAGTAAGATTGCTCTGATGATTTCTAGCTCAGTGGTTTTAATTGTTTTGTAATTTGACTTAGTTTCCTGTTCATTACATCATTAGTTTCAAGACTTGTTTTACTTTGCCTTTTTTAATTATAAAGTTGTGAAACAGTTGAGTAAGACTTACATTCTACTATATAATTCTATTTGCAGTTAATTACTTTTATGGACTATTTAGGTAACTGAAAAATCTGAAATTATTTACACACATATGCATTGTTCTATAGTTAAAAATTATAAAAGCCAACTTGGAGTCTACTTGAAATGCACTAACCCCCAGACAAGCTGTCTATACACCTGCAGCCGGACTGCTTCGTTAACATTCTTGGTTGCTCCTTTGAGGTTGAAGACGGTCATCTGTATGATATTCTGGGTGCACAGTCGATAATTGCAAATTGTATTGTATTGCTGTTTGTTTGCTTTGTCTCTCTCCTCTTTTTAATTTTTTATTTGTATGCCTGTGTATGGGTGCTCACTGAGGTTCAGAAGGAGGTGGATCTCCTCGAGCTGGAGTAACAGGTGAGCTGCCTGTTGAGATGGGTGCTGGGAGCCAAACTCCAATCCTCTCCAAGAGCAGCAAGTAATCTTAATCACTGAGCCATCTCTTCAGCACCAGATTCTTGTTTGTTAATTTGTTATTTAAAGTAATTATTTCAAAATGATAAATGATAGTGTTAGAAGAATTTACTTTATTACTAAATGGCAAAATGTTAGAACGCAGTAATAAATGATTATCTCTATGCTGTGTATTATAATCTAAATGTCAGTAACATTAAAGTATTTAGGTCTTATAAGAAAAAGTTTAGGTCTCCTTCAGTAAGGAAGTGTCCTTTAATTAAAAGCCATTATGTAACTCCTCCATATCTTAGAGGTCACTAAATGTTTCAGCGCAGGAGACCCAAAGAGCTTAATCATTCATGGGCATTAGATTGGTGGGCTGGTATGGTTGTATCAGCCAGACCAGATGGAAATGAGGATGTTGTAGCATTTATTAGTCAGATACAGTTCATCTTCCACATTGTTTACTGCTTCTAGGGTTGGCACAGTCATTATTGTTGATACTGAATGTGGTAACACAGCAAGCATTTATTGAGCATTTATAAAATACTGGTGGGAGGAGAGAAGCTAACGTTTTTGATGTATACTATGTTCCAGGTGTAAGTATTGGGGGTATGGATGAATAGAGCCTGGGTCATTCTCTCAGACAATTCTTTTCAATTATTAGAAATAAATGCTAGTTCTTACTGTAGGACTTGGATAATTATTTAACTCCAGGGGCAGTATATTTTCCCCCAAGATGAGAAAAAGTGTTGAAAGGAAATCATTTATAAGAGACATTTTTTTTCATGTGCACTCACCTTTACATTTCTGAAGTCTTATGATTTATGTAGCTACAGTCTTTGCTGACTGATTTATCTTGAAGTTTATATGGCAGGATAAATTTTATCTTGCTTAAAGGTTAAGGACTTAGTGTTGGTTACGGCTTAGAACAAAAGAGCAAATGAGTACTGTGGAAGTAGTCTTTTTGTACCCTTATATTTTATATGTTGTGGGTGAAACAGTATGAGTAATAGCTCAGGTATTTTTCACACACACACACACACACACACACTCTGTCTGGTACTCCTTCACTACAAAGAGCTTTGAAGTGAATAATTTGTAATTGTTGATATATGACAATATTAGCTCAGTTGGGCCAGCATTTAATGTAAAAGTAGGAGATGTGCTGCTCTAAAAGTTATGCTCCAGAAAGCTTCATTGATTGGAAGACAAAAGGTTATTTGAGGTGAAGAACAGGTTTGGCGTTGCAAACTCCTAATCATTGGCCATGAACAGTCTGAACTGTATTTACTTCTCCCTTTCCATTCAGATGGGTAAAAGGTGAAGGTAGAAACATTGAAGAGATGAGGTAAATATACTCGTCTGTCATTCTCTTGTCCACCTACGTATTCTTGAGGGTTGATTTTTTTGTTTGTTTGTTTTTGTTTTTATTTTCCGAGATAGCGTTTCTCTGTAGTTTTGGAGCCTGTCCTGGAACTAGC
Source organism: Ondatra zibethicus (assembly GCA_004026605.1). Classification (NCBI taxonomy): domain Eukaryota; kingdom Metazoa; phylum Chordata; class Mammalia; order Rodentia; family Cricetidae; genus Ondatra; species Ondatra zibethicus. The sequence goes on from PVIU01000310.1 coordinate 212,499, forward strand.
TCTTTTTTTTTTTTTGTTTTTCGAGAAAGGGTTTCTTTGTAGCTTTTGGAGGCTGTCCTGGAACTAGCGCTTGTAGACCAGACTGGCCTTGAACTCACAACAGAGATCTGCCTGCCTCTGCCTCCACCTCCCTGCCTCAGGGGTTGATTTTTGTCTTAGAGGACAGAGCTGTTGGAAGATAGGTGGCATTTATTGGTAATTATAGCTACTCATATTGCTGTTTTCCCTCATAAAAGTCATATATTTTTGTATCTTATGTTCAGTGACAAAGCTAATACTTAAAAACAATTTTTTTCTCTTTTTAAATTTGGAATCCAAATATTCCTTGATCCCCTTGGCTTAGGCCTAGAATTCTAAGTTGACAGTGCTGTTTGTTCCCGTAGACTTGAAGGTGTATTTGGGTAACTGCAGAGACCGAGTGTATGCTTCTTGCAGCATCAGAATCTCAAAGAAGTTCTGTAAAGTTGGGAGAAAACTATCTCTTTTGAAATATATTAGACCTCAAAAAGTAGGGATTAGTTTACAAAAGAATATACACAAACTTTCAGTCAGTATCCAAAACAAATGCTAGTATCTTGCATAGTCTAATGAAACAGTTAACACATAGATAATATTGTCTACTGACACTGCTAGTATCTACTAATACTTTTCAGGTTTCCCTAATTCAGGATGTAGTCTGTGTTTGTATACTTAGTCTCCTGTGATCTGAAATAGCTCTTTAATTTCTCTTTATATTTTGACACTGTCTGAAGAGTACTGGGCAGGTATTTGCAGAATGTTCCTTAACTCAAGGTGTGCATTTTGGCAACAGTACCGTGTTAGAGAGTGGTAGTAGTGCATTTAGTCAGGAGGTTGGTGAAACCAACTGAAAATTTGTCTAAGATGCTTGCCATGTTTCTTAACTTTTTAAAAAATGTTTTTGTAATGTTTCTTAACATTTTTTTCTAATAAGCAGCTTCTGAGTAGATTTCTGTGGCCTAGAAAATACTGTTTTCTTGCACGTATTCACTACCTTATCATTTGTTGATAATTCTTATCTGCATGATTACAATTTGCCCATGATTTTTCTATGACCATGGTTTCTCTCACTTTTGGTAACTTGGTATTTGGTAAAAGGGCATCTCTTCTCATATTTATATCCATACTTATATTAGTATGACTTTTGGCCCACTGTCAGCATTTTTATGCTTTTTTTCCTGGACTTGGCTACTGGAAGCACCAGCTTGTTGTCCCTTTGACAACTGCTCATTTTGGGAGGACCTCCTTTGTGATATCACAAATGTATTGGGCTCAGTGCACACTTTGCTTTGTCCTAGCTTTGAAGTCAGCAATTTTCTCAGGCGCACCAGTTCTTTTTATTGGAGATTTATTTGTATTTAAAAACTTTACAGCAGTGCTCATTAGCTTTGGAGTAAGTCCATATTATTATTTAGCTTATACTACAGATGGGGAAAGCCAAGTTGAAGTTAAAGATATTTCTCATAAAATCCAGATAAAGTAATAAGAGTTGGGATATGAACTTAGACCTCCTCTATTCAAAGATAGGGTTTGCTCTATTTAACCACTTAGATATTGTATTCCTTCCTTACATTTACCTACTTTCCTGTTTTTTCATTTCCTTCCTTTCTTTTTTGGATACGGTCTTGCTGTATGACGCTGGCTATCTTGGAACTCACTACGTAGACCAGACTGATGTTGAACTCATAAGAGATCTGTCTGCGTTTACTTCCCAAGTGCTGAGATGAAAGACCTGCTCCACCACTCCCGGATTCACATTTGCTTTAATATTAATTCTGCTTTTCACCTTTTCCAGACACAATCTAGTTAAAATATATCAAAATTTATTTGCTAATAATACAGCTTTTTCAAATCAGAAAGTAGCCACTGTAATTCTATAAATACATGCTTGCTATAAGTAAGGCGTTGTGTTAGATAGTAGTAGTTTTTTTGACTATGCATGTACATGTTGGAGACACTGCTGAAAATTATTTACTATGCCATTTTCCTCTTAAGTATGTGTTTTTTTACAGGTGGGTGGTGTGATGATTGTTGCTATTTCATTTTCTATGCTCTTAGTTGGCTTAGGATCTTTATGTAATGTGTAAATACAATAATACACTACTAGATTTACTTTCATTTTTGCATTTACCCATGCCCTATTTAGTGTCATTTCATAGGTGTTATAATATAGCCTTGTTAAATATTTGTAAACATTTTTTATTTGTTGCTTAATTCTCACTGTTTATCCAATACTGGTTTTAAATTTCAGTGATTTGTCAAAGATAGGACATTTCAGTAAAAGATGCATTTAAATTTATTTTTACACCATCTGCTGTGAAGTACTAGCTCTGTTGTCAGACTTTCTGACTGTCCCTTCTAAGGTTGAGTTTCTGTTTAAATATTTATTTAGTTATTTGGCTTGCACTTTTGATTTATCCTTTCTCAGCTTTTACTTGATTCAGAGAACAGTGGAGTTTATCATTAAATAATCTTTTCTCAGAATAAGTTTTATGAGGCATTCTTCTGGCCAACATCTACAAAAAGACTTTTTTTTGTTGTTACTTTTTGTAATAGTAGGCTGATGCTTGCTTGCTGAGCTTTTCTGAGCACAGTTGCTGATATTTTATAGTCTGTCTGCACACACAAGAAAGTATGCATAACATCTTCATTTGTGCTTCTATATTAAAAGAAGGAAATACATTATGCTTCTGGGAATAAATCATACAGAGAAAAGCTTGGTAATAAATTTTAAAATGAAATCCTGTATGAAGTGGGGTAAAGTACAACTGTGTGGTTAAATTTAATCATTAGTAGTAAAACAGATCTGGAAACAAAAGTTCATCTTTGTTATTTGAGAACTCTTAGGGAATTTCTTCTTGTGTATATCACAGTTAGATTAACATGTAAATGTGTGCACCATCTATTTGTTTTTCACTATCTTAGTGAATCTTAATAAGCCCAGTCTCCCGAGATCTTCCTGGGGTTGGTCAGAGCAGTTTTGATTCAAAATAGCAATAATCAAGTCCAGCCCAGAGGACCCAGTCACAAAGCATGTGTCTTCACATAGAAAGCACCGGAATGTTAGCTTCCTGTTGAAATTATTACTGGTGGTAGTTACCTCTAAGTAACACATGCTAAACATTCATGGGAATCATGTCAGGTAATTTATAGGCCCTCGCTGTTTCACAGAAGTCAGGAAATTTGGAATGGAAAAGGATTTTTATTAAATAGGACTGTCATAGTTAGGGTTTCTATTCCTATGATGAAACATTATGACCATAAACAACTTGGGGAGAAAAGGGTTTGTTTTGATTACATTTCCATTTTAAAGTACATCATTAAAGGAAGTCAGGGCAGGGAGTCAAGGCAGAGCCAGGAACTGATGCAGAGGTCATGGAGGAGTTGCTTACTCTCCATGGCTTGTCCACCCTGCTTGCTTGCTTGCTTGCTTGCTTTCTTTCTTTCTTTCTTTCTTTCTTTCTTTCTTTCTTTATTTATTTATTTATTTTTGTTTTTCGAGACAGGGTTTCTCTGTAGCTTTAGAGCCTGTCCTGGAACTAGCTCTTGTAGACCAGGCTGGCCTCGAACTCACAGAGATCCGCCTGCCTCTGCCTCCCAAGTGCTGGGATTAAAGGCATGCGCCACCACTGCCCTGCTTACCTTGCTTTATTATAGCACCCAGAACCCTCTGGCAAGGGGTACCATCACACACAGTGAGCTGGGCCCTAACAAATGAATCATCAATCAAGAAATTGTCTGACAGACTTGCCTGCAGACAATCCTGTAGCGGCACCTTTTTTTTTTTTTTAAAAAAAAAGATGCCTTCTTCCCAGATGACCGTATCTGGTGCCAAGTTGACCTAAAAACTAGCTAGTTTAAAGACCATATTATTTAAATAAATGACTATACTAAAGCTTGGGATTATAAGATACTTAGCTCAAACTATTATGGTTGTATGGTTGTATTGTGTCTGCCTCGGGTAGAAAGTTTGTCTTCATTGCTGTCAGTTCAGTGTCCCCACTGAAAAATGTCACCTCCCCCTCCCCAATAAAAATGGTCACTTTTCTTTGGGGTCTTTCACCTTAAACTGCCTAGCCAATTCCTACCTTCTGTTTTCATGAATATGTTATCTGTGATGACCCTAAAATAATTTATTTTGGGGAAATCATTATCTCCTTTGTTTTTAGGGATAGATCATAGATTCTAGTAGTCAGCCCTGGAAAAGATGACACCTTTTCTTAAATCTCTGCCACAGATCCATGATTCAATCTTTTGTAAAAGCACTATTTCGGTGCTCCTGGTAGCTAGGTAGGATCTTGGCAAGAAGTAGAGTACTCAAGTAGCATTGATGAGATGCTTTTGTGTTTTGAAGTTTTTAAAGAGAAAAATGCAAAGATAATAACACGTCTATATCCTTATTACCCAGGGAATCACTATCACCATCTTTGACCCAGCTTTTAATCTAAATGTTTTACTGTTTTTGTGGTAGTGATTACAACTGAGTTGGGCTGTCAAATCTATCTTTTCCAGAGACATAGAAGTGGTGAAAATTACATGATTTTCTCTTGAGGGGTTATTTAGGATTTGGGGTTAGCAATGTGTGTACCAAGTCAGTCTGTGTGTAGACCTGCAAACTCCATTTCCCTAGCATAATCCAAAATGACTGTTGGCAAAACCAAATGATTTAGAATAATCCAATGCTAACTTAATTGTCTTACAAGTAAAGGATGCATTGGATTGTGAATTTGTAACAGAAGCATTGGTTTCCACTGGTAATGAAGTTACTCTGGGAGGTAGAGGAATGGAGAGAGCTTATTTTGACGGCCAGGGAATCACTGGGACTCTGAACAGACACAGCACATTCTCATATTTGAGAAACTCCTGTGTGTTTTTATAGGACAGACTTGTTATGACACTAGTTTGAGGTTATTCATCATTCATACATTACATGTTCAAAAACGGATGATGAGAATATCCTTGGACTGAGAATTTAGTATTACAAGGAGTAAAATTCACCTCTGGTCACTTTAAAGGTTTGGGCTGTATCAGTTTCCTCCTAGGTCACCTTGAAAATTTCAGACAGGGTCTTGTCTGGTCATACAAAAAACCCTTTTGAAGTAGATTTACAGTCATCTATGGATCTGAAACTATTTTTTCCTGGAGTTAAATGATTGTCTTGGAAAGTACTGGTCATGGCCTTCTAAGAAACTAAATTGACTTTAATTTAGGGAGTGTAATAGAGAAAGGATGGTGTCCCAAAGAGAATGTGGTGAATTGTTTTAGAAGTGTGCCTACTCTATCATCTGACATCTTTGTCTCAAATGTTATTAGTTATTCTTTCCTGACACACATAACTGTTGTGGTAACTCTAATCCATCAATGTGATATTCAGAAAGTAGATTAGATGAAGACAAGTTGTAGGAACTGGTCAAGTGGGGCTTTGAGGAAACTTAGTGAACTAGCTCCAAATAATAGGAGTCTCATGATGTTTTTCACTTGGTAAGAATGAATTACACTCTGTTCCTGGGCATAAAAGTAGAACGAGCAGGTGAAAGTTTAAGGGAAAAGAGCAGACTTTTGTTCTATGTTTAGAGACAAAAACTGAGTTCCTAATGTGGTTTGTCTGAGGGTGGAATGGATTGTCTTAGGAACTTGGAAGTCACCATACTTTCCAAGTGAGAGAGAAAATTGATCATCTGATATTTTTTTTTTTCAAAATGGAATAAGTTTTATGTTAAGTTGGTCTAGTTCTTTGAGGTTTCTTATAATTGCTTAGGGTCCATGCTTTTAGCCCTCTATACTTAACGTGCTGCTCCGTTTCTTCAGTTTTTCACTCTCTGAAAAATGTGTGTTTGTATAAAAATGTAACAATGCTTAGCTTTAGAGAAATACTTTGCAGCTTGGGATTTATAAATGGAGAAAAAAATAATTGACCTTCATTAGTTATTTCTGACAAAGCAGTATGCATGTTTGGTTTGTGCCACAGAAATTGCCCACAGGGTTTTTTGTTTGTTTTTGATTTTGGAGGTGGGGAATGAGTTCGCGTGTACTGTAGAGGTTTAAGTGTCCAGTGTCTTCCTTTTGCTGAACCCCAAACTCACCCCTTCAGCTAGTCAGGTTAGCCTAGGCAGCCAGTTTGTTCCAGGGATCCTGTCACTACCTCTGAAGTGTTGTGATTACGGATGTGCCCCAACATCTGCCTGGCATTTACATGGGTACCTGGGATCCAAATTCTATTCCTCTTGTTTACAGGCTTGTGCAGCAAACATTTAGCCATTGATGAGGCAGCAAGTATCAGTTCTTCATGTAGCTCAGGGGCAGCAGAAACAGAGCCTGTGCTTAGCATATGTGGGCCCAGGGTTCAAACTCCTCATGATTGTTTTTGGTGCATGCTTTTTCTGTGGATAGAAAAACTTTAACTTATTTTAAGAAATCAACTTGACATTTTTTAAATTGTCATAATCTGGTGGGCATCAGCATTACTGTATCCATAATGCTTCACAACGTATTCACACAGTCCATAAATACAACTAAGGAATGCGCTAAAAATTCCTTATGCAGATGTAGAAGCCATGATTAATATCCTTGATTCATTCCAGTTTTGTTTGATATAAAAACTGCTGATCTAAATAAATAGTAATAGAATGGTTTGAGTTCGTGGGTCTTGAAGATACTCAGAATGAGTTATCTGTGTCTGTTGGTTGGTAGCTTTGGAAAATGTGTTCTTTATGCCTTTAGTGTGATCTTTGACTTATTAAGACCCCAGAAATGAAACGTTGATAGACTAAGTGAATGGTTTTTTTTTCTTCCCTAGTGATGGCTCTTTTTTTTTTTTTTTTTTTTTTTTGCCACATGCCTTTCCCTTTCTGAGTAAGAACCATGGTTTGACGATATTTAAGTGCTTCACTGTCAAGGGAATCATGAGGCTGATTTGAAGCCAGCACTGATCCTTGCTACAAAAGTTCTGGTAACATCTAGTATATTCCGTGAACTTGTGAGTAGTTGAACATTAAGCGGTTAATGAGACGGTCAAGGCAACTGTGAGTGGTAAACACATGGAGATGAATATCTGTGTGGTACAATCACATGTTTTGAGGTTGTGATGTTTGGGGGCCTGATTATGGAATTGTTTTTTTGTTTTTCTATAGGTGCTATGTGCTTATATTTAACACTAGTAAAACTGCAGCTAATAGAGAGTTTCCAACCCTTCCAAAGATTACTTCTGTAAATAAAGCCTCCTTTCTAGGCACATCTAATTAAGGTACAGAGCAGAACCAAGAGGTCAGGGATTTAAATTCTTGCTCCAGCTCTTATACAAGATGCATAATTGTCAGAATTAAACATGTCTTGAACCCAGTTTCTCAAGCATAGTAGGTTACTGAAATCTTCAGTGCTGAATGGACAGCTTAATATTTTTAGAGCTCAGATTACTTTGTTTCATTTTTTTTTCCTGTTGTTAAAGAAGAAAATAAAAGTAACTTCTGTGTCTTCTGACTGCCATGACATGTTGCGACTCTTCCTTAGGAACAAATCCACTTGTAGAAATTATCTCAAACTGAGATCATGATGTTTCTGACTGTTTCAAAGCCTACCTCCTCATCCTTACTGTGTCAGCTTGTATATAGTTTGCCTCATAATAACACTTAGTCACAGAAGCTTTACTTTTAGTCTTTTGCTGATGAGCCTCTAGTAAGTTCCTTCCCTTCCTCTTTATTAATCTGCAATCATCATAGCTTTATGCATAGTCTTGAGTATATCTGTTTTTCTTGAATTAATTTTTAGCTGTAAAATTTCTGACTCTGAGGGGTATATATGTGTGTATAGGTTTTAAATAATTTCTTTTTTGGGGGGGGGTGTTGCCAAACTATACTGAATGTAGGATGCCTACATTCCCATAAGCTGTGTAGAGGAATGGATTGTACTGATACTATTATTTTTCAGTAGTTCAGTAGGTGAAAAAAGTCATCTTAATTGTAATTAATTTCTACTAGGGGGATTTCTTAGTGAGGTTGAACACCAGTAAATTGTCTTTTCTCTGCTTGTCCTCTGTTACTATTTTTGTTTTTTCTTTTGAGAAAGTCTGTGTTTCTCAGGCTTGCCTCAAACTCACTCTGTAGCTGGTGCTGACCTTCAGCTTCCAACTTCTGAGTTATGAAAATTTCTAATAATACATCATTTTAATTTTAGGTTCTAGTTAAGCTCTTTCTTCAGAAAGCTTGCTTTTTACTTTAACACTATAGAGCAGCCATTCTGTTTTCCACAGATATGGTATTCCTTATTGCAGTCCCAACTAAATACTTTGAGTACATTTACGTATTTTCTAGACTACATTCCTTTATCTATTTTTTGTTGTTTTGTTTTAAAATGTATTGTTACTTTGATCCTTGGCATGAGAAATGTATTTAAGCATTTGGTGGCATTTATGAGTCAGTGACATAAAAAAACACATTAGATTACTGTGATACATGTATATTACGGACTGTATATTGAAGAACCTCACTGTTTCATCTAGACCACAATATTTTAAATACTGCATCTTTATTTCGCTCCTGCTGCCTGATAGACAGGTTCTGCTGCCCCGCCTCTGTGCTCTTTTTGAAACTATATATGTTGCATATACAGTAAAAATTTTCACGGAGAAGCACTCCCCTATTAAAATTAAAACATACTTGTTTAGTGCTTCTTCTCTACCAGACACTCTGAGTTTAAAAAGGGTCTGTGAGTTTTTACAAATTAATCAGTGTACTGTTGTATATTAACTCAGCCCAGACAGCTATCCCGAGACAGCTGCTGGAGTAGAGGATCCCTTTTTCCCTGCCTTACAAGAGTGTACCTGCTTGTACCTTTGTCTGTCCTTAGAGGTCCTTCTGGAATCTTACGTTTCCCTGCTGTAGAACATAGATGTAAGAGGTATAACAGAACATAACAGTGATGTACAGCAATATATTACAGTGCTGTCTGGGACAGGCCACATGGGTGATGGGTAGAGTGGAGGTGATTATGTCATTAAGTCTTTGTTTAGAATAACTGACAAGCCTCTACTGTGGAGGTTAGAGTCAGTCGAAAAATGCATGGAAGTACAACTTAGAGAGTGGAGCTTCAGAAGCACCCTCAGCAGCAGAGTATGCCTTTTTGCCATTTGATTTTTCTGACCCATTTTTCCAGTTGTTATCCTGATTTTATATTTCTCAGCTGTGTTTCATTCACTTGGCTCCCTCCCCACTTTTTACTTTAATCTGCAAGACAGGTTTTCTTTTTTAAGTGTAGGTTTTACATTTTCCTGCTCAAAAGGTGTTTTTCTTAGTAAAGAGCAGCCTTATTTTGACCATGTGCTGTGCACTGGACTGTCTTGTCTTACAGTATTATTTTCTCACCTGAGATATTTTCTTTGTCTAAGATAATCTATCAGGAGAATCCTTCCCTCCTCTTTGTTAATATTCTACTCTTCCTTTGGCTCCTTGGATACAGAGCACTAGGTTCCTGGAAAGACTCGAGTCTCTCAGCTTGGAGTTGTTTTTTTTCTGAATGACACAGATTGAGAAATTTCCATTTTGAATGGCTTTTGCCTGGCCTATAAGAATGTAGGTGCTTGTACCTCTCTGTATCATTAGAGGTCCTTCTGGAATCTTGTGCTTCCCTGCCATAGAAACCTTAAAAAGTTAACCTAAAAGAGGATGTTCCTGGGACTGGAGAGATGACTCAGTGGTTAAGGGCATTGGCTGCTCTTCCAGAGGACCCAGGTTCATTTCCCAGCACCCACATGGCAACTCATAACTGTCTAATTCCAGTTCCAGGGAATCTGACACCTTCACACCAATGCACATAAAATAAATTTTAAAAATAAATTGTAAGAAAAGGGGGAATGTTTCACCCTAGCGGCTGCTTTAGGAACAGAGGTTGAGTTATTAGTACAACAACATTATTGCATATTGAAATTTTCTCCTAGGACAGAACCCACAAAATATTTTACTGTCTTCAGAGAGACTGATAGATATGACATGTTAATAAACTGAGAGGAAGGTTGGGACTTTCCATATTTTTCTTTGACTTTCTCAGTTATTACATGTTGAACATCTACTATCCCATATGATACTGTGTGAGATACAGTTGAAAGGCCCACTTTACATGAATCATTGGCTATGTTAATAGGAGAGGAACAAAAATATTTAAGTGAATAAATTAGATTATCTCAGTCATCAGTATTAGAATTGCAAGGAGGTATCTTTTTTTGAGGAGGACTCATTAGCTGATACTGAAGAAGCAAGCATTCAATTAATTACATATTTTTGGGGTAATCAAGTGGAGGAGAACTAGGGTAGAAGAAAGTTGTTAAGGAGTAGAGGATGTTGTGGTGTGGTAGAATGGTCTGTGTTCTGTCAATTATATTTTAAATAAATGCTGATTAGCCGGTAGGCAGGCAGGAAGTAGAGGCAGGTCAATGAGAACAGGAGTATTCTGGGAAGAAGGAAGCTCTTTCTGTAGTTGTGAGCCTGCCACAGAAGAAGCAAGATGTGAGACTGCCTCGCTGAAAAAGGTACTGAGCCATGTGGCTAGCATAGACAAGAATAATGGGCTAATGTAAGTTATAAGAGTTAATAAGAAGCCTGAGCTAATGGGCCAATCAGTTTCTAGTTAATGTAGACCTCTGTGTGATTTCTTTGGGACTTTATGACTGTGGGAACGGGGTAGGACAGAAACCTCAGAAAACAGTTGTGGTTGAAACACAATGAGGAAGCGTTGGGAGTAAGAAGGTAGACCCTCTTAATGAGTTTGCTGGGGTCTTTAAGTTTTGGATTCAATATTGAACGATTAAATATTCAATACTGAAATGAAAAAAAGTCATTAAAACTAAATTTAGCTAAGTCATTAGGAGAGAGTGATAAGCTTTTTGTTTATATTGCCTATAGATTTTGAAGTGTGCTAAGTTTATGTAGTTTTTATTCTGTAGTTTTAGAAAAGGTAATTGAGCTGGACATGATGTGGCTGAGTCAGGTTACTGTTTCTTAGGCAGCTTGGCTCCTTAGTGAGTTCCAGACCATCCTGGGCTACAATATCAGACCTGGTCTCAAAAAACAAAACAAAACTTATAGCCAGGTTCATGCCAACATAAAAATGACTGAAACATATACAACCCTACTGTGCTAAGGAATCATTACCTTAAGACAAACTGGAACGTGGAATTGAACTGGTCCACATTTAAGTGAGCCATCATTTAAAAAGCCAGGAGCTTTCACATAAGCAAGGTAGACTGAAACCTTCCCCAAACTGTGCCTCTGTTCCTACAAGGCCGCAGCTGGAGTGAAATACTCATTAGATGGTTGGAGCCTCCCGCCCTGAAGTGTTATCCAACTCAGAGGTCTTTTGTTCATGTTAAGACCTGTGACACTGTTACAGGTGTGAAGGCCACTGAGAAAATTCACATGTTTTTTATAGTTACTAGTTCTTTTTAAGAAGCAGACTCTAAAGTGGTTTGGATTAACCAAAAGATACCAGAATCTGGACTTTATATCCCTGTTACTGAAGAAATGAGTGTTCCACATTTATTGTGCCAGTTTATTACTGCTTCTGCATTCAAATTATACTTAAACATAGGATTCATTTCTGAATGTTAAACAAAACCATTATCTTGACCTTAATTATATTTTAAATTATCCACCTCTGTTATGTGTTATACTCCTATCACTGACTTTCACTTTTCAAAGGACTATTTCTCACAGTCTTTCTCACAGGCTTCTGATTTACTTCCAGAGCGTCCATTAAATACATAGAATAATTCCAATAGAGTAAAGCACCTCAAGACATTATTCTCCTTACATTATTAAAGTTCACTATATTGTGAGTACTCTGAGGACAGGAGCTGTGTCTTATTTATCTTGGGTACTTGGTACTTAATGCAGTGTTTTGTGTGTGTGCATATGTGCATACATGTGTTGAGAGACTGGAGGGCAACATTCAGTGATTGGTTTCACTTTATTTTTGGAGACAGAGTCTTTTACAGAACAGGGAGCTCCCACTGACTGAGCTAGAGTGGCTGGCCACCAAGCCCCCATGAGCCTCCTATTTCTGCTTCTCCAGTCCTGGGTGCACTGGTGCACACTGCTGTGCCCACCCAGTTACAAGGCTGCTGTGAATCCAAACTCAGGTCTTCTTACTTGTGTGGCAAGCATTTTACCAACTGAGCCTTAACGTATCATTTTATTTTTAAAAAATCAGTGAATTTGATTTTCTAATTGAAAAAAAATCAAACATTATGTGAATAGGCTGCCGCTCAGACTTTCTGTTACTGCTTTGGACGCTTTACCCATTGCTTTGTTGCTGTTTGGCTTTGTTGCTTTGGGCCTGTGGTGAGAGTAGCATGACACAGAACAAAGGGGCTCACCTCCTCGGAGGAGGGGTGCAGGATAGGAGAGGGTTTTCACCATCTCCCAATAGCACCCCCAGGCTGGTGGCCAAACCCTATAGAGAGACAGTTGTGATCCAAACTGTAATACCATGCTGGGTGCTTATTCTGGATTAGCAACTTCTCTTCACCCTGCTGGGCTCTCAGTCTTTATAGGTTTGTAGTCTTGGAAATTGTTTGATTCCTGTAGTTTTTGTCTCACCCTTTGTCTTTTAATGCTTATTCTGCCTGAGTTTTGTTGAAAGGAATAGATATAAAGTTTCTACCTTCTTGCTCCGTCTATAAAGACACTGCTGTATTCCCAGGCCTTAGCATTAAAATAGTATCAGGATGCAAATAGCATCTTCCTAGCTGCCTTTCTATCTTTGTTTTCTGGTTATTCCAAGCTTTCTTGATTCTATTTTTTAGTGTAATTATTCTTAGAATTTAATCATATCCCCCAGCATTGAAGCCTAGAATAAGTTTATTTTTAATATATAAGGCCATGTGCCAGTAAAATTCCTATTCAGCTGAATCCATTTCTTTTGTTATTTAGATTATTCCACATTTCTTATTAAATCTATGCCCATGTGGAGAGTGCCTTTCTTCTCTTTAGGAAATCATCCCTTCCTCACTCTCAGGCCTTTTCATTAAAAGTCAAGGTTAACTCTTTAGGTGTGTTTGGTTCAGGAATTGGCAAATAAACCAAGACAGATAATTAATTGGACAGCAGAACTCAATTCCAGGATGTTTGAACACTGAGAAGAGATACTTTGTTGGTACTCTAAGTATGTTTTAAACCTAAAGCCGACGAGGTGGTGGGCAGTAAAGAACCCTTAGCTAGCGTCAGATTTAAAATAAAGTTTAATTTATTTAAAAAATAAGTTCCTTTTCTTTGAAGTATTTTTGCTACACTTGAGAATCTAAATTGCTGAGGGTGTGTGAAATTTCTCACTGGTATTTGTATACTGTATACATGAATACTTGCAAGTGTGTGTGTGTGTGTGTGTGTGTGTGTGTGTGTGTGTGTGTGTGTGTGTGTGTGTGTGTATCAGTGAGTTCAAGAGAGTCCTCTGTAACTTCTTCACCAAAGGAATCCAGCAGCCCAGAACTCTGAAGAATGAGATAAAATGATTTACGTTTGTGTTTCGATAGAATATGTGAAAATGTAAATATATTTTCTTGATTGGATCTGAGAGGAAATTCAAAGATCTTTTGTGTGTGTGCTGGAGAATGAAACCCAGGACTGGTGGCTTAATAGGCACATGTCTTACCACTGAGATACTGAGGCTTACTTGAACTCTGTCCTTTGACTTAGGTGCACTTATGTGCTAATATACATATGAGAAAATGGAAGAGTTAATTTAAGGCTATCTCACTGCAAGAAAAACTTCATTATTGTAGTCTACCAGGGAATGCTGCCAGAAGAGATTGTATTGTTAGTACCCAATCTCTAAAAGAAAAGAGATCAGCCATCAGTCTTTGTCCTTGCAAGGTTTGATTCAAGGGAGTATGTGCCCTGAATTTCCATTTCTTAAAACTGCTAGCTCTCAGCTGGCCAAGTTTATGAACTCTAGTTTGTGCTCTACTTTGAGACCCAAGATACATATTTGCTATTTCTGAGTATTCTCTCACAGTCTTCCTTCCCTCTTATTTTTGCCTCTTCTAGTAACTTTTTTAAAAAAGCACCAGTGATTTTATTAGATTTATAAGTCACCATGAAAACAAAAAGGGGACTGGCAAAATGGTTGAGTAGGTAAAGACATTTGCTGCCGTTCCTGGTGACGACATTTGATCTTGTACCTACATTGTGGAAGAAGAGACTGATCCCAGTAAAGTATCCTCGGACAGAAAGGCATGCCCAGTGGCACAGGAACTCCCACATAAAGACACACACACACATATAACAAATAAATGGTAATGATTATTAAAAATTTTTAAAAATCTGTATGAAAAATTATGTTACTTATATTGATGTTTCTCAATACATCATATATAGACAGGGTATCTATAACCAGGCAGTGTCCGTATTCTGAAAACTGATATTAACGAAGTGAACTGCAATGAGGAAGTGTAAGGGGGTACATATTTATTTAGTGGCTCTTCCATTCTACATAGCAATAAACAGTTAAGCAAATCCATTCTTTGTGGAAAATGACTTTGAATCATTTGGCTCAAATGTGACTGTCTGGACTGTCAGCTTTGTTATTAGGTGACATTTTGTCTGTTGATGAACAGCGTCGGGCTGGGAGGACTGACTGATTTACATGCTTGGTGGAAAGACAAAGTTAATGTTCTTTCCTTGTCATGACTTGAAGCTGTCTGTGGGATTATAAACAGATATTTTGGTTCCTCTGTAGAACTCAGCTTTTATCTACTTTGCTTACAGGAGCCCATTTCATCCTCACTAAACTATAACTTAAGAACTAAAAGTACCAGTAAATAAATAAAAAAGTACGTGGGTTTTTGTGAGGACTCCAGTGCAGGTTGATGGTTTTTAATTATTTAGTTCAGCTGAAAACAATTAAGAGTGGAGAGATGACATCACAGGAATTATAAAAACAGTAAAATAGCTGTTAAATGCCTAAAGTTCATATAAAAGAGAAGTCTTCATAGCCAACATATGAGAATGTGCAAGAATTTTTATATAGGAGAAAAGAGTATTCTGCAGGAGAAAATAACAAAGGTAAGAATATTTATTTATGAGTATTAGAATGCCTTCTTTCTCTATAGTGTCCCCTTACATTCAAAGATAGTTTTTATTTTAGTGTATGTGTGTTTGTATCTCATATATACAGTGTACCAGAAGACAGACAAGTGTATCAGATCCCCAAGTACGGGTTGTGAGCTGCCATGTGGGCGCTGGGAATCAGACCCAGGTTCTTTAGAACAGCCAGTGCCCTTAACTGCTCAACCATCTCCCCAGTCCCTCCACCCCTTACATTTTAAAATAAATTTCCAATATTGGACCTATCAATTTACATTCTTGTAATTACAGAGCAGTTGTCAAAATTGACATAGTGACATAGGCTATTTGAACTTACTAATGTGGTTCAGGTTAGCCTTTATGCTAGGGCCCGCACCCCCTCCTCTGGTGCCTCTTTGATTTGATGTTTGCTTAGTCACTGTACCTACAGTTTTAACAAAGTTGATTCTGAGTACATTTTACTCAGCCTGTTGGTGTTTGGAGCAGTGTACTCCCCATTTCAGTGCTGCCCTCTTTAGTTATGTAACTTGAATTCTCGTTTTTTGTTTGCTTTTTTTTTTATTGGACAGTGCTGCTGTAAGGACATTCAATTTTCAGTGAAAATTAAATCGATTTATATTGCATTAAGAGGAAGGAGTATTTAAAATTTCAGAGGTCCCACAGTCTCACAGTTTCTATTTCCAGACTAGTGTGGCCTCTTAAGAGGAAGTTTCTAAACTGCCTTCTGTGGATAAAATGCTGGCAGCATTATGTAACTGTCTGTTTGCACATCACTGAGGAGTGCTAAATTCTGACTGAATTCTCATTTTGACTAAGTCACCTTGTAGCATCTAGATGCCAGAGTCACTCTTGAAAGGTATTTATAGAAGAATTTTAGCCATTTTTTATGTCTCCTTTATGTTTTTTATTTTATTACTCCCACCTTCACCTATTCAAGTATTTATTGAGTCCCTGGAGGTACCTCTAAGACTTTCAGGTGTTGAACATATTAGGACACTGAGATGGTGGTTTTTATACTCTTTGTGAACATACTCGGTTTTCCTCTTTGTTAGTCTGTTGTTGAATCTGGGTCCTTGTCACTGACTTCATATCTTTCTTGTATCCCCAATTTGACTGCATTACCCTTAAGGCTGGCTGCTTACAGCCTGCTTCACTTACCTGCCATTAAATCTAGATGAACCTAGAAAAATACGTGCTTTTCATTTTTGCTAAAAGAAGCTGTGTGTACAGAACCTTAGAGGGGTTCACAGTGTTTTCAGAAGTCCTAGCAATTAAATGGAACAGGTTTTGCTGCTCCATTCTGAGCAAAAGCCATCTTCCAATGTTGAGAGTAAAGGACTTTCCTTTTCAGGATGATCCCCAAATCTCCTTGAACAGTGATCGATCTATCACCAAATGCTTTTGCCACTGCTGCATGTAGCTAGAAAAGTATTACTTCATCCTACCCATAAACCCACAATTGTCATTAATGTCTATGGTAATACAGATAATACCAAGTAATAATGGCTGAGCAATATAATTTTTACTAAAGCTAGAAATGAGAATAGACTTGTGTGCCTTTTTCCTTGCTGGCAAGAAGGAATTTCTCAGATAGCTATATTAACCTATGTTAGAAAAATGGAGTGGTGTCTGCCTTGTGCTCTAAGTACTTATTATTAACCACATTAGCCATCATATGTCCATTATTTGAGCCTCGGATTCACATCCCACTTGGAAACATTTACAAGATAATTCCCTCTCCTGCTTGTCTCTTCCTAGCTCCTCTCTTAGGAGACGTCTTAAATCTTACGTATCCTACAAGAGAGCATCAGCCTTTCTTTAGGCAAGACTTTGAGCTGCCTCTTTAATTTCCACAGAACAGTTACTTGGTTTCATGAGATATGCCTAGCACCCTCAGAAGGACCACATGTTGTGTGTTCTAGAAAGGAGTGTGAAAAGGCTGCAGTGTTGGAGCAAGTTAGTGAGACATAGGATGTTATAAGTAGTAAATAGGTGGGAAACAGTTTCCAAGTTGACAGGATGTGTGTTGTGTAGGGTGTAGTAGGTTTGGGCATCATGGAAAAAAGAGCAGCTGAACTGCTGAGAAAATGTCTGTATTTTAAATTTTGATGGATATTCATAAATTATCTTTAAAACCTATCATACTAATTTGTATTTTCATATCCTCACTGTCTCTTGAGCTAGCAAATGTCTTGGTATTTGTTCATCTCTAATTTGCATCCTTTTAATTATAACTAGATTCTTTTTTATTTTATGGCCTGTGGGTATTATTCATAAACTTATTTTTTTCCCTCTTCTTCCTTCCTTGTTTGCTGATTTTTGGAGTTGTCTTTTCTTTTTCTTGTTGTTTTCTAAATTAAGTTCTTTGAAAACTTAATACTTGTATAGAGTTTTAGAGTGCCTTTTGTTTGTTAGTTTACTTGCTTGCTTGTTTGTATTATTTCTGGCAAAGAAAACTAATATATCTTTCATTTTTCATTTTTCATTTCTCCCCTGCCTCCTCTTAACCTAACTAAACCTTGAAACCTAGCAACCTTGAAAAGTATGACTGCAGTTAGCATTGCTGTGGAGAGCTTGTCCTGGATTACCTGAATGGGCCCAGTCTAATCACATAGGTTCCTAAAAGTGGTAAACTTTTCCAGCGGTGGCACAGTGATCAGAGAGAAGTTATTTCAGGAAGAGTCATGAAAAAAAGTTCCTTGCTTTGAGGGGAGAAAGGGCTGAAGAATGTTTCCGGCCTGTAGGAACTGGTTCTCTGCTGGAGCCTCTTGAAAGAGTGCAGCGTTGCGAATACATTGTTTTTTACCCAGTCAAACTATGAACCTCCAAGTCACAGAGGTGTATAAATTTGTGTTGTTTTAAACTACTTCGTTGGCAAATTTTTAAATCATAGCAACAGTAGAAATGTGTGTGTGTGTGTGTGTATTTACTTCCACCAGTTTGTTACTTTATTACCTTGTTTATGGTGTTTTGTTGTAATGTTTTTTTATTTTACCCTGAATTCTAGTATTAATGTTGCCTTCTCTTTGCCCCCCTCCCCCTTCCTTCTCCCTCTCATCATCTCTATGCTGGATCAACCTAGGTCTTGAGAATGTTGGGTTTGTAGCCAGAGATCAGTGTCAGTTTTCCTTAATTGCTTGCTACCTTATTTTATGAGACAGGGTTTCTTCCTGATGAGTTTGGAGTCCGCTGATCCAGCTATCCTGGCTAGGCATCAAACCATAGGGATCCTCCTGTTTCCATCTCCTCAGTGCTAGCATTACAGGTGCTTTATTGTGCCAGACTTTTTATGTGGGTGCTAGACATGCAGACTCAAGTCATCATGTTTAGATGGCAAGTACTCTGTGGACTCAACTGTCTTCCATGGTTCTTCTGTTGTTTTGTTTTTCTTCTTCTTTTTTATGAAGGCAGGATCTTAGTATGTAGCTCAGGATGGCCTTGAGATTATGATCGTTCTGGTGTATTCTTCAGATTTGAGATTATGGACATCACCTGCCAGTTTTTAATTGTGAACTCTGGAAAGTTGATGTTACTGTCAACCAGAACTTTGGTTCATAAAATAGAGGTAATTCAACACCTCTATTCTTCAGATTAAAAAATGAATTCTGCTTCTCTTTGAGGACTTTCCAGATGCCTAACTTGGTTAGATATGTTTCCATTCTCTAAACAATTAGTGACAGAATTAAAAAATTGATTATTGATTCTTAGCTATAGTTATTAATGTTTAAAAGTTTTGAGAAGGGCACTGCCTCCTGGGTTTCTTCCACAAAACCATAGTGAATACAAAATGAGACATTTCCAGAATGCTCATACTATTAACATAGAAAGTTAATTTAATCAGATCATTGTAAGAACATTTATTAGCCATCTGAGTATGAGTACACACAGTGCTAAGCATTTCAAATCATCTTCATTTATTTCTCATAATATTGTGATAATAGGCATTACCTTACCTTACCCGTCAGGAAATCGTGATAGGGAGAGGATAAGGTTATTATAGTTAACTGGTGGCATTGCTTTAAAACTTGAGACGTTTTTACTTCAAAATGTAGTTTTAAAAATTAGAATGTAGAAACAGTTAAATCAGATCTGGGTCTTTAATTCAATTTCATTGGTGAACAAAGAAGCCAGAAATACACATTGTACAGAAGAAAACATCTTTAGTTGGTCGAAGTAGATAGCTATGTGAAGAATGTAAATAGATCCATATTTATTACCTTGCCCAAAACACATCTCCAAATGGCATCAAGGACCTCAGCACAAGGCCAGATACCCTGAATCTGATAGAGGAAATATGGGGAATAAACTATTATCTGGGAAGAGGGTACCTCAGTTGCCCACATAAAATAGGCCTGTGGAAATGGCTGTGGACATTTTTTTGGTTTGTAATTGAAGTGGAAGGGCCAAGCTGGTGAGTGGTAGGTGCCATGTCTGGGCAGATAGTGCCTCATGGTCTCTGCTTCATTCCTGTCTTCAGGTTCCTGCCTTGAGTTCTTGCCTTGACTTCCCTCGATGACAGATAAGTCAAACAAGCCCTTTCATACCCCAAGTTTCTTTTGGTTAGTGTTTTTTTCACAGCAGCAGAAACCATACGAGAATACTCAGGCATAAAGAACATACAGGTATTTGCATTTAAACATTGCATATTGAGTTCCCTTTAGTGTCACTCATTCTATTTTTTGAGAAAATTAGTATTATGCCTATATACAGTACTCTATGATTATATTCAGTCACACTCTACTACCCTCTTTTTTTTCCTCTCTCTTTCTCTCCTTGGTGACTGACCTCCTCTCGCCCCTTCCTACGCTCTTGTCTCTACATCCTCCGCTTTCCTGGTCTTTACTTGAGAGGGAAGCTATTGAAGCTCTGTGTACATAATTGTATCTGAAACAGGCCCCACCACATTTCTCCCATCTTTCACTTCCCATAGTCCTTCCAGCTGTTCATTGCTATGTTTCCAGGACTTCAATGGACATAACATACACGTACCATTTGGGCGAGTATTTAGTAGCCACGTACTCTCAGAAATTTTGGGTTTCTGCTTTAAATATCACTAACTTCAGAAAGGATTCTCTAAGGCCAAGAGCTGCATTAGTCTATGTGTATAAATACAGATAGTTAGAAGGTAGTTTATCTGTGAGTCCATAAGGCAAAACAACAGGAGATTTCCTCATAGGCCTTTGACTTTACTATCCATAGATCTTGGAAAACCAGGAGGCCTGACTTGGTACTGAACATAATAATATTTGGTATTTTGGATTGATGGTTACTACATGGGAATTGTTTCTTCTACTTTTAAACTTACTAGTGCAGAAGAGTAATTTGGACTTGGAATTTTCTCATACTTAGTACTTAATTTTCTTATTCAAGTGGGAAAGTAACTACCATCGTTAGGATTAGTACAAGATTCTGAGAAAGACCAGACACAAATAAATCTTTCCAAAGCTTACTGCATTTTGCATTCTGTTATTGCTGTCGCAAGTAATAATACTTAGCATAGTGTACAAGGCTTAATTATTGACTGTTGAGCCAAATGTTGTGGTATTTGCCTATAATTCCAGCATCCAGGAACTGAGACAGAAGGCCCCAAGTTTGAGGGAAACCTGGGCTAGATAGTGAGATCTTGTCTTACTCCCCCTTCCCAAATAAAGGGGATATTAGTGATTTCTGTTTGTTATGTCTTTACTCGAGAGGTGTGAAGCCTCTACAGACAGGAAAGGGAACATAGTTTTTCTATTTTGTTTATGTACATGACATATAAGTAGTGTTTGTTAGGTAAGTGAATAGATGAATGAATTGTAATGTGGTTTTCTTAGTATCTGCGTTAATATTTGGATGGTAAATGTGTGCCTGAAATAAGCCATAATGAATACTGAAAAAAAGTACTTTGCCTTTGTAAACATACATAAGGGGAACACACACAGCTAATTCTCGTACTGAATACACCTTATAGGATTCTAGGACTTTTTGATTTGTGGGGAAGAGGAGCAGTTAATTATCATTTTCTGTAGGAAAATGATCGTTTTCCTCTCCAGTACACAGATTACTTTCATATCTTCAAGATTTTCCCTCATGCTTTTGTATTCATTTCCTGTTGGTGCTGGGACAAATTACCAGAGATCCAGTGTCTTTAAGGTAATAGAAATGTGTTATATTGTTGCTTGGAGGCCAGAAATTTAAATGAAACTTTTAGTAAGCTCACATAAAGGTGTGAGTCAGTTGGTATATTGTAGAAGAAGATAGAGTCAGAAGCAGAGAGGAAGGAAAAACTAGGAAAACAATTTATTTTACAAGCGTTCGCACAATCAACCAAAGCATAAACCACAGATAGGCTAGATTAGAAATATTCTGAGCTAGACCTAAGAGAAGCCAGAGCAGTACAAGAAATTCTGTTTTGTGTAGCCATGGTTCTTACATTAATTGAAAAGTTGTGGTTAGAGTGGCCCTGCCCCTCACCAGCTGCAGCACTCTGGGAGGGTGGCTCCCACACACCTGGGCAACACAGTAGAACTGACCTTGAAGGTGAGGGTATGGAAGCAGAACTGGCTCCACCCCTTGTTCATCTCTGCTAGGGGTAAACTAGCTAGGCCAATGCTGGAGAGCTTACCTTAGTGAAAGTGGGAGAGCTGGCAGGCTGACCAACCCTGCAACTCCCCAGGCCCGGAACCAGGGTTATGAGTTGGCCCACTCCAACATCCCCTCCATCTGTGATCTGTGGGTACACATGAAAGGGCCGGTCCTGCAGATGCAAAGCTTCAGGATCTCCATGACACAGGGCAAAAACAGGATATCCAAGAGGAATCAGAATGAGGGCTCAGCATTGATAGTGTACCAAAAGCCAGAGAGCTCAAACCAGACTAATGACTCTGCAGTGAAAACTTGCAAGTAAAGATACATGGATAAAAGGGTTTACTGTATGACTCTTTTTTCTCTTAAATTTTATTTTATTTTTGGGGAGAGGGGAGGTTGCAAAGGCAAGGGCGGATATGAAATGAATGGGATTGAGATGCATGATGTGAAAGGCACAGTGAGTAAATAAAAAGAATATTAAAAAATTTCTGTTCTAAAAAAAATTTCTGGTCTAAAGAGCAAGAAAATTTTAATAGATAATATCCAAGCCCTATTACTAGGGTAACAGTTCCCTGATAAGTAAGTTTTACAATAATCCTTTTAAAAAGATTTTTAAAAAATTAGTTGTATTTGTTTCTTAGGAAGTTTTGTGCCATGGCATGGGAGTAGAGGTCACAGGAGACCTTGGGGAAATATGTTTTTGTCTACCACATGGGTCTTGGGGATGAAAACTAAGGTCATTCAAGCTTGATGGCAAGCATCTTTACCTATTGAACCATCTCATTAAACCCCCTTTAGTGGACTTGAGTCCTATAAGAGCATTGTGTGCTTTCTAAGCAGCAGATTCATCTCTTCACCCCCTTTAGTATCTTAAGTAAATCACACTCTTACTACACATGTAGGGAAGAAGCAAAACTACACTACTGTTTCAGAAATGAAAATGAAACCAATGCAAGCCAATTACAATTCTGTAAGAGTCAGTGTTATGCCACAGTGCTTGGTAACAACTTTTTCTAGTTGCTTAGTTAACAGAATATTAGCTGCTAACAACAAGATAAAATACAGAACTTTAACACAGTTAACTTTTACTTCTGTGCTAGTCATCTTTCCATTGTTGTGAAAAATGCACGAGAAAAACAACTTTAAAGGAAGAAATCTTATTTTGGCATAGAGTTTCAGAGATCTCAGTAGATGATCATTTGACCCAGGAACTTTGGGTCTGTGGTAGAGTAGATCATGTGCCAGAAAACTCACCATCTAACAGAGCTGCTTAACCTTGGTGGGCCAGGAAGCAAAAAGGGGAAAGGAACAAGGGTCTCAGTGTGTCCTCTGAGATCGTGTTCCTATGACTTACTTCCTACAGCCAGTCCCACTTAGAAAATTTCAGCTCTGAAGAACGGCATCAACTGAAGACCAAGCGTTTAACACAGAAGCTTTTAGGACCAGTGTTATTTTCTGGAGACAGGGTTTAAGGCAACATCTTAGAGGCAGAAAGCTGGACTGTTAGGAGACAGAAGTTTCCTGTTTCTTGATCTAGGACTTCCTAGTCTCCAGAACTAGGGGAAATAAATCTGTTCGTTTAGAAATTGCACGGTCTTGTGTTATGCTGAAGTAGCTAATTCTACTATATGTGAATGAATACTTTTAAAACAGTTGTTCAAATGAGAACAGAGATCAGAAGTTTAGGTACCGTATTAGTTTTAAGTTAAAAACAAAAATGAAAAAAATCCTTTAAGAACTCCTTCATTTACCTTAAAAGAATCCCCCAGAAGCTGTTAATAATGCAGCCTTTGTGCTCCTTTCCCTGAACAGTTTAAAGGGAAGATTGGCAGCAGACTGAAGCTGGGTACTGAAAGTGTAGGCACATAGTGGTTCCCTGTAAAGCCAGCCATCAGAGCTTCTGTAACTTAACGTTGACTAGTGATAGAAAGTCATCAGTGTCTGACTTTGAATAAGCAGAGGGGCAACCGTAGTTTTAAATGTTTTGCTGTCATCTACTTAAATACAGCATCTACTTAAATACAGGGACTGTTTGCTTATAATAAAGATGGGTGCTATTACTTCAAGATTAGGCACAGAAGGTTTGATATCTTTCCAAAGATCACAGACCTAGTTAGTACGTGGCCAAACCTAGATCCAAATTAAGGACATTTGACTAGAATCCACACCACTTCTCTCTCTCTCTCTCTCTCTCTCTCTCTCTCTCTCTCTCTCTCTCTCTCTCTCTCTCTCTCCCCTTTCTTCTCCTCCCCCCCTTTTTAAGACAGGTTCTTACTATGTAGCGTTGGCTGGCATGTAACTTGGTATGCTGACTAGATTGTGTTGGAAGCCATTCCATCATACAAAGTTCAGTCTGCCTCTGCCTCCTGAATATTAGGGTTAAAGGTATGTGCCATCATGGTCCATCAAAGCCTCACTCTTAAATCACAGTGCAGGGCAGTGTAATATACTTTGTTATAAGACTTGTGTCCAGAATATATAAAGAGCTTCTAAGGAAATAATTTAAATGGTCAAGAAGGGGATGGTGACACATACTTTTAATTTCAGCAATCAGAAGGCAGAGAGGCAGGTGGATCTCTGTGAGTTTTAGGGCAGCCTTGCTCTACATAGCTCATTCCAGGCTATTCAGGGCTACACAATGAGACCCTGTCTTTGAAAAGAGAGAGATGAAAAGATTTAAAAAGAAGATAACCACATGACCAAATGAAATGCTGCTAGCTTTCATTAATCTTAAGAAAAATAAAACAAGAAAAATGACAAATAGCACTATAATGTACACAGTACAGTAAGATTTAAAATATTGAAAACATCAGATATTAGGGATGTGGAACACAAGCTGTCATTTTTTTGATGGAATGTATAATTACAACTACTTTGGAAAACAATTTGTGAACTTTTTATATAGCTAACCATGCAGCTGTCTGGTGACCTAATAATTGCATTTCTCAGTAATTAAGAGAGATAAAAGCATTGCTAATAACAGACTTGTATTGTCCCTGTCAGCTACATAGGTGAGTTCTAGGCCAGCCTGGGTTACATGGGACGCTGTCTCAAAAACAGGATTAAAGAAAAAGAGATCTGTATATGAGCTTGATCATAACTTAGAAACGGAAATGATCCAAGTTCCTCTCAGTGTAAGAAAGAGAAATGGTTCAACTAGGAGATTCTTTAGTAAAATTTACAAAATAAACTTCTGATACACTTAATGTAGTGAGTTAAAAAAGTATAATGATAATACTACTTGCTTCAAAGTATATGAAGGTTTAGCATGGGCCATGCTGTCTGCAAATTATAAATAAAAATAAAGAAGGCACAGGGGGATTCTTTGGTGTGGCAGAAGTATCTTAATTTTCATGATGGTTCTACATATCTTGTCCCTTTGGGCTTCTACATGTTAAAGCGTAAATGAAATGAATTGTCATCAACAAGTATTCATTTTTCACACTTTTGGAGGATGAGAAATTGAAGATTAACTTGTCTGTTTGGGGTTCTTTTTCAAGACCATAGGTGGCCCCCTTCTAGCTGTGTCCATCACATGGGAGAAAGAATGAGGTAGCTTTAAGAGTTTGTTTTCTAAAGCTGATCAAATCATGAGGGCTTTGCTTTCATGACCCAAATACTCCACTGCCTCATGCCCTCATCTTTGGGTTTAGATAGCAATGCATTCTGGAGGAACACAAACACATGTACCGAGCTGCACATGTACACATCTATAGCCTTCGGTGGTGCCTGTGTGTTTAAAGTGGGTGCATGCTACTGTGTATGAAGTTACCTCAATAAAAAAAAAATAAAGATTTGCATGGGAGGGCTTGAAGGGAGTAAAGGGAAGAAGGGAATTATGTAATTAGATTTTATAATTTTTAAAAATTTGAAAAATAATGAAAACAATAGAAGCTAGGAAGAACTTTTGGACAAGTGCAGTACCATATGAACAACAAGCAGCTTAGAGCATGCAGAGATACATTAAGAGGTACAGAACTGTTGTGTAGAACTTCAGCTGAAATTTATATTTAGCCACAGATCTAAGTTGTATCCAGTATACTTTTCTAAGTTTGCATGGTTCATTATGCAGACTTAGAGATTATTTATTAATAATCAGTAAAAGTTTTAAAACTGAGGGCTTACATGTTAGTTGTATAGGACACTTAATGCATTAAGTGACTATCCTAGGTTTTATGTCAAAAGTAATTAATTTGGGGAGATTATGAAATGGAACTAGTCTCTTAAGAGTAGAATGGAGCAAAGTGAAGACATGAAAGGTTTCCACAGATATGTTTGATTGATGACTAAACAGAATATTTATTCCTTTGTGATTTATAAAAATGATGTAGGCTCCCATTCATTGGTAGAAGATTTTTAAAAATGGGCTTCTAAGTCTAAGAGTGCTTATTTCAACGTTTTGTTTATAATGTATTCCAGAAAAGTTGGGGATTTAGAAACAATTAAATGAACTAAAATAAATACAGCAATATTTTGTCCTTGTAATGTTGGAACAAATGAATAAATATAGGCAAGGCGACAAATTCTCTTTTGGATCTATGATCACATATACAGCGTGATCCAGATATGCTCTATTTACCAAAATGATGAATTAAAATACTCCTGCAGTCTTATTATGAGTTGAACCTTTAAAATAAAGAACAACCTTCAGTTTGTGGGTTTTCCCCTTTCAGTTAGTTTTTTTTCCCCTATGGCTTATTATGGAAGTAAGTAATAAGCCTACTACTTGCTACTTAGCAATTACTGTGGTCTTTGGCTTCTCAAACAAAACATGCTGGCTTTCTTGTTGTTTATGAAAAAGCTAATTCCTGATCTTTGTGTCTGTTTTAGTAATAGTTATGCACGAGTGCGAGCTGTGGTGATGACCAGAGATGACTCAAGTGGTGGATGGCTACCACTCGGAGGGAGTGGACTGAGCAGCGTCACTGTCTTCAGGGTCCCTCATCAGGAAGAGAATGGCTGTGCAGACTTTTTTATCCGTGGAGAGAGACTCAGGGACAAAATGGTAATGATTAATACAGCTATCAATGTAATTTTAGGATACTTTCTGAAGAAATGAATTATCTGTTTAAAATTCTGGTATATCATTTATGTCAGAGTTACTTTTGCCTGTGACTCAATGTTTATTTCTTGGGAGTTGTTTTTATGTTTATGTTAAAGACAACAATACGCACCTGTGTCTGGCTGGATCTGACAGTAATGTACACATATTGTGTGGGGCTGCTGCTTTACTGTATAGATTAACTCCAGAATGTTCATGAATAGCTCTTCATCCTTCCCCACTTTGGGCCAGGGATCAGCAATTTCTAGTCTGAATGACAGATTCAGACATGCCACCTGTTCTTTTTATTTGTTTTTTATTCAGACCATGAGCTGATGATGTTTTCTTGTCGGAGGGTGGGGTAGGGTGTTGTTTGTTTTAAACATTTTCAATGATTTGATGAAAGTTGATGAGCTGATGGTGACTCATACCTGTAACCTCAGTTGTTAGAAGGCTGAGGCAGGAGGATTATGATGTTTAAGGTCAACCTGGAATACATAGTTCTATACTATGCTGACCTACAAAGTTAGACTTTATCTCAAAAAGCAAGGGTTAGTAAAGTCAAAGAATCATAATTTTGTGACTTAAAAAAATTAAGTGAAATCAAATTTTAGCATCCATAAATAAATTCTTCACTTAAAAATTATTTGCATTTTATATATATGGATGTTTTGCTTGCATATTTTTTGTTCATTACATGCATATCTGGTGCCTTCAAAAACCAGGGGGTGTTGGGTCCCCTGGAACTAAAGTTACAGGTGGTTTTGAGCTGCATGTGAGTGCTGGGAATGGAACTTTTTGTCCTCTGGAAGAGCAGTCAGTGCTCTTAAGTACTGTGCCATCTCTCCAGCCCTGTACAGATTGTCTTGACTTTGGCTGAAGTCATTGATTATTGTAACTGTTCTCACGCTATAAAGGCAGTTCATTAGCAGCAACAGAGGCCTTAAGTGTGTGGCCCCTTAAAGAGAAACTTTGCTTACTTCTGCTTTAGACTCTTGGGATCTCAGGTTTTATCTATTCCCCATAATTTTTTTTTAAAGACATAAGATTACCTACTGGCCAATCTGAATCTCAACAAAATTATTTTTCACCTTTGTGGATGTTTTCTTATATTAAAATATTTTAAAATGATAATCTAGTTCTTGATGTTAGTTGTCCTTTTTTAATTACTGTGGACAGCTTATTCTCATTTTATCTGAGAACGAAAAACTACAACGTATAAGTTGAGTAACATTACTGTCATTTCTGTGTCAAGGAAAGAGCATATACGTAGAAGCAAAATAGAAATAGTGTTGAAAATTTCTTAAGGTCCTTTAAAGTAACTAGAAATCCTTTAAATTTATTTGTTCATAAGCATAAGCATATTTAGCCTTTGTTATTTCTGTCAGATGTTTGAGATGTAAACAGTTCTTTTGTACATGGACATTTTGAATGTTCTTTTTTTTAGGTTGGGTTTTGGATTTCATAATATTTTTAACTGATGGATCATTTCAGTAACTTAGAAAGTTGCTAATCTTTGCCCAGATTTCTCCCATAGTTAGAATTATCCTATATCATCTTGAAATCCTCCCAAGACCACTGTTTTGTGGTTTTATAATTACTTCTTAATGGTACACATGACACAATGGATCACAGTTAACTAGAACATGTTCAGTTTTGAGGAAAACTCCAGTTAAATCAGAGGAAAACGGAATAAACTTAATGTGTCACCTTATAAAGTTTAAAAGTCCTTTTCACACGTAGAACGGTGTCTGCATATTTTAAACGTGGAGATGCTAAATAGTGACCATAATGATGTTGCAAGTAGTTTGTCCTAGAGTATAATGTTTCTAATTTGATAGCTGAGTATTTTTAAAAATAAGTTGTAGATTTTAGAAACTGTGTAAAGAGGAAGGATATAAAATGTTTCTTCAGGAATGTTTGGTAATTTTTTTTTTAAAAAATAGAAGGCAAATACGGAATAAAATTTGGAGGAGAAATATTTTTAAGTAAGAGCATATCAATAGGAAAAGATGACCTAAATATAAGATGCGGTTTACTTAATGTTAACTAAGGAACCCAAACAGTATAATTTGAAGTGAGGCTGGCCTGAGGTAGCTCAGGTTGATGGAGAGAGTGAGTGTTCAGTATGTAGCTCTTCCATACAACTGCAAAAAATGAACCTGGGATTCAGAAGACAGTCTTATTTTCAACAATAGGAAATCAGGGAATGAAGAGAAATAGAAAGAGAGGGAGAGCGCACATATGCAAGCACAGAACTTCCTCCTGGGATAGAGGGTCATCCATGATGGTTAGTGACTAGATGGGTTTTTCTGCCAGAAGTACTGACCTTGGGAATCAAAGCACCTGTTGTTTTACTTAACTGTTGACTGTGATGCAGGGACAATAAGCAGATCAAATGTTGGCCTCGAGGAGACATTGCATACAGTTGGAAGGTTGCAATGTTTGTTTCAGAGATTAGCTATAATGAAGTGTTCTAGGTTGTGAGGACTTAGGGACAAAGATAGCAATAACTCTTGGGTATGTCTTGAAAATATCAAAGTAGACAGTCTCAAGGCAAAGGAGACAGGAACATTGAAACCAAGAGATAATAGGCATTCTAAGATGAGAGTGTCGATTCTATGACTTATTTTGTTGATTGGTTTTAATTCTAGCACTCCTATTTTCTCAAAGTCTCCCAGACTACATATCTGGAAATCCATAAAATTGTTTCCAAATTGATAATTGTTTTCTTTTAAAGGTTTTCCTAGTAAATAAACATTGTGTTTTAATAGTTTTTCATGTGATAAAGTTACTAGAAACTCTCCTATACTCTTTTGTGGGCTGAATCTTAGCATTCAGTCCATTTGATGAATTAAAGAAGTGAAGTTCTTGTTTTTTAGACTCCTGAATGAACTTGCACCCTTTAAGAAAATAAATAATAGAAAAAGTTGCACATGGCCACGGCTTACCAAGACACATACTGGGTATATTTAAGAACGTTTACAAGAATTTAGAAACATTTACTTGAATTAAGAAAGCCAGCCGTCTCCTCCCAAGTGATGAGCAGAGCCTTGCTTTAACAGAAGACTGACTTCCCAGCCTTTGATTTGTGATTACATGTTATGCTTCCCAAAGGTTATACAATGCAAGAGGAGAATACAGGGAGGCCTTCCTAAAACAAGGGAATTGTTTAAGATGCTTTGAAAACAAGAACAAGGTTATAAAATAGCTACCAATATAAACAGTGATTGCAAATGTAATTTTGAAATGAAAAGAGGAAAGATGCTTGGTTTAGTATAAGAAGTTGCTGAGGAGATCAAAGAATTATTTTTAGAATTAATGAGTAATTAGATTGTGGATAAACAATTTATAAAAGCTAAAATTTCATTAAAATAGATTTTCATTTCTTCAACAACAATGGTATTTTTAAAAGTGGGGTTTCTTTTGTTAGTTTTTGGGGATTTTTTTGCCATCTATTGGGGACCAAGACAAAATTAGAATATTTCCTGTGAAGAAGATAAAATAATTATACAGCGCCAGTCGCTTTGACCCTGACCCCCTTTCTATGATAGGGAATCTTAAAACTCTGGGTTGAACTTGGTAAAAGTACAGAACAAGAATTTTCCTGCTAAGCTTTCCCATGATACCTCTGAATAGCTTCACTGTCAAATGGCAGTACTGTAGGAGTGTGCTCCACTAAAATCTAAAGGACTTCACTAGCTTTTACTTAGTGTTTGGCCTCCTTGGCAGTCCTGTCTCCTGAAAGACACTGCTGTGTGAACTGGAATATCACAGTTAGGAAGAGGGAGGAGTGGGAGTAGAGGTGCTGTGCTATTTCTGTGTGCCGCCCTCAGCAAATCACAGCCTCTGATTTCCACTTTCAGCTCTGACCTTCACAATTGCTCCCCAAAGCAGCTCTTCCGCCTCTGGGCCTTCTCATTCTTTCTGAGGGCTCTTTGTTGTCTTGACCTTGGTCCTTTTTCCAACAGGTTCTTCTGATATGGGTTGATAGTCAGGGCTATTCTGTTCCACTTGGGGCCCTCTAGTTTTGTACTTAAATTTTATGCCTATTCAATTACTTTGCCTGTAATTTTCTCCTAAGCTCACTAAATTCCTCTGTCTTTAGCATTTTTATTAATTTTTATCAGCATTGTTTTTTCCTATCTTGTAAATTATTTTCTCATCCATTCTGTGCTAGGCAATAAGTTGGTAAATTTTTATATCAACTATAAAAGCAATATCATATAGCATGTCCATTTAATAACTACATTTTAAAGCTTAGAATATACTGAGATTGTATTTGGATTCTATTTCTTCCTTTCCTTTCTTCCTTCCAAACCCTCCTTTGTACTTCCCACTCTCCTTCTAATTTATAGCCTCTTTCATCAGTTGCTATCACATAAATTTATATATATTCACATATACATGCTTATTCCCAAATATAACCTGTCGAATCCATATAATGTTACTTGTTTTAATTCTAAATTTTTAAAGGTGAGTTGTCCTTCCAACCATATAGCACATAATTTGTCAGCAGATACTTGTGCCAAATTCAGTTAAAAGAACTGGTATTGACAGAGGTTTCTGTCTGGCAGCCGTTCAGTCCCCAAAACACACAGAGGTCAACATTAACTATAAACTGGTTGGCCTATTAGCTCAGGCTTCTTATTAACTCTTATATCTTACATTAACCCATAATTCTTATCTATGTTAGCCACGTTGCTTGGT
Organism: Ondatra zibethicus; assembly: GCA_004026605.1. NCBI lineage: Eukaryota > Metazoa > Chordata > Mammalia > Rodentia > Cricetidae > Ondatra > Ondatra zibethicus. The sequence goes on from PVIU01000310.1 coordinate 243,906, forward strand.
ACCTTTTATCAGCGAGGCATTCTCATCTTGCTTCCTCTGCATCTGGGTGGCGACTGCAGACTGAGTCTTTTCTCTTCCCAGAATTTTCCTCTTCTTGTCGCCCACCTCTACTTCCTGTCTGGTTGCCCTGCCTCTACTTCCTGCCTGGCCACTGGCCAGTCAGTGTTTTGTTAAAGCAGTATAACTCATAAATCTTTACAGGGTACAAGATCATTGTCCCACAGCAAATTGGAATTATGAAAATGAATGAAGAAATCTCAGTTCTCACAGTATATACATTCTAATGAAAGTAAATATTAAACAACATGCTAGGTAGTGCTGGAAGAAATGGTGTAGGAAGTTTTTTTGTCAGGAACTTGGGTAATACTCAGAGTAGCCAATGACAGGTTGACTGAGAAGATTGAGTAACATTTGTATAAAGATGATTTATATTTTAGTTTGTATGTTGAAGTTTCCATAGCTTGAGCATTCTTAAAGTAGGATATGGTTATGGTGTTAGTTTTGGATAGTATATTATATAAAATCTCAGACATTGTGGATTTGGTAAGTGGAATCAAAATATTTGTTAACAGTAGTCATTGACATAGGGATGAACCATGATATGTGATCTCTACTCTTCAACCAAACTTTCTTACTTGATCTTTGTTGTCCTCCTCTGTATCTTTTTTACTTTGCCACAGAGAAGCCTCCTATTTTTTTTTATTGCCCAGTTTTACATAGTTCTATTTTTCAATAATTTTCCTACAGAGAATCTTATTTTCTTATGTCAAAAGAAAATGATCTGGCCTTACCATTTTTGTCTCATCTATCTAGCTGTGTCTTTCTCAAGGATAAACCCATCAGGTATTTTCATGTTATTGCTTGAGTACATATGGATCAGCTGAAGTATATTAAACTTCAGAATATGCCTACTCTTACAAGTATGGAACTAATGGCCCCAAGGTTAAGAGCTCTGGCTGCTCTTTCAGAGGACCCCATGCCTAGAACCCACATGGCAAATCTCAGCCATCTGTGATTCCAGTTCCAGAACGAGTGCTCTTTTCCTGACCTTTATGCACCAGGCATGAGCACAGTACATCGACAGACATTCATGCACATAAAATAAGTTTTTAAGTATTTAAAAAGTTTAATTTAAAAAAAAAACACTGTAGAAAGGAAGACTGTAAGTAGATGCTCACGTGTCCCCAGGTCCATTTTGTTGACACAATCCAAAAGTAGAGTACTCTGAGAAAATCAGCTTTGCTATAAATAAATGGGATTGGAACAAATGCCAGCAGTGTTCAACCAGTCCATCCTTACCTGTGCATTTCAGGGTCAATCCACCGATGGCAGAAGTAAATTACGCTTTCAGTATCTTTGTGAGCACTCGTAAGTTTTGTGAGTTTCTTTCAAAAGTAGTTTTACAGCAGTTACTTCTTTAATGTGGCCTATGCCTCTTGAAGAGGAAAAACTCTGCCTCTTACCGTTACTGTTTGCTGTGTTTTGGAGCCTTGTGATACCTGGTTCCTGAAAGTTAGGATTGGGAGCTAGCTAGTTACCCTTTTGGCTGCCTTTACTTCCTCTTTCAGACAGCTTCCCCTTTTATACTTTTGACCTTTCGTTAGTCCGTGCTTCATATATTGTAAAATTCAATGGTCTGTTTTAAATGATTATCAGTCTGTTCATTAGTTACTCAATTTCTTTGGATTGTACTGTACTGAACTGATTTATACTGGTGTGGTGGGTCACACGTCAGTTAGGTTGGCATCCTCTTTCTTAGTGCCCAATGCTAGTGCTTCATACTAGGTCTCCCATTCTGATGTGCTCTGTTTATTTTTTGAACTGTAGGCTGTTTTCTTGTTTCACTGTTTGTGGTACTGGATATTGAACTTAAGACCTTATATTTATTAGGCAGAAACTTTACTACTGAGCTACACTTTTGTTAAGGCTATTAAAGTTCTGTAGCCTTCTTGATTTCTGAATTAGAGTCCAAATTTTCAATTGAAATTATTGGTGCTGCATGCTAGGTTTCTCCACTACTTTTATTAGACTCTTAATTATAACCTGACTATCTACACTTTTAGTTGACTGGTTAATTAATATCACTCCTGTCTGTATTTAATCATGTACTGTTGTCTTTTCATGTGCTTGGCTTCCTGTTCAGGCTGCCATAATACAGTATTGCTTGAATGGCTTATGTTTTTGCTGTTGTGGGTGTCAACAGAGTCAGATCAAGGATATTGCCTGCTTATGTTTCTGATGAGGGCCCTTCCTTGATGGGAGACTCTCTTCACCAAGTCCTCTAGCCTAGGGAGGAGTGCTGGTATCTCTTCCATCAACGGGGCACTTGCTTCATAACAATTTAGGCGCTGTGTGTCTAATCTCATTTGACATTTGTCACTTCCTCACAGGCCCTGTCTTCCGAGAAAGCCACATTGGAGGTTAGAGCTGCAGCACAGGAATTTGCAGGGACTCAGTTAATTTACATGCAGCTTCCTGCTTAACTCCTAGTTGGTAGGTTTCTAGGCAGATGTACTTTCTTATATTATTGTAACTGTGTAGAGAGAGTTTGGTGTTTGCTGGCACCAGGGGTCTTCATTAGTTATTACTTTCTTGTAGGATGTGTTTTTGTGTTTACTTTGAGAAGTATGAGTGGTTTCTCTTTAAGCCATAGGGGTATATATTCATTTAATCTTTTCATATATACATAAAAATTGCCATCTCCTTTCTACCATTCTTGGAGTCTTTTAAACTTCTTCCTGTAATTTTTCCTTCTTAGACACTGAGTAGATCTTTCTGAATAACATTAGGTATTAATAATTAAGGATTCCTGTTTTCTTTGTGAATTTATAGACTTTTACTGTCGTACATAGAAGTATGATGTTGGCTGTTATCTGGAGAGATATCTTTTATTGTGAACGTAGCATTTTTGTCTTTCTCACCTGCCACCAGAATTTGATGTTAATTTTTATGAAATCTGGTTTGGAATGTGTCCCATAGATATTTTAATTTTATTAAAGTAAATTTAGATTATTGTTATAAAAATAATGTAAAGAGATCCAGAATGTATTCTCTACTTAGTTTCCCCAATGAGAGATAACATTTTAAAAAGCTATGTTATTATATTATACTAGAATATTCATACAGACAACTACCTTTTGATTTCTGTCTTAACCTTAATCAGTTTTCATTGTATTTAGATCTGTAGAGTTTAATCACATAAATTAACATTCACAGGCACAGTACAAAGCAGCCAAGCGACTCCTCCTTGTTGTTATTTATAGCCACATACATATCACTCTTAGCCTGGCAAGCACTGATTTGTTTGTTCTCTGGATCACTCCTATGATTTTTGTCATTTCCAAAGTGTTATAGAAGTGGAATTGTAAGTATACAACCTTTCAGGATTGTCTGTTTTTCATTCAGCATGACTTGTTTAAAAAATCTTTTTTATTGTTAGTATTTTATAATATAAGTATAGTTTTTTTAATATTAATCATTGACTAATGAAGAACTTCTAGGTTGTTCTAGGGCCGTTTCATAGATAAGGCTACTGTGAGCATTTGTGTAAATTTTACTGTACGTTTATTTGTGCACATAACTTTTCTTTTTCTAGGATAAATAATCAAAATAGAGTTTGCTAGATTATGTGATAATCATTTGTTTAATGATGTAAGAAGCTGCTAAACTTGTACTGAAAGTGGCTGTGCTGTGTTAAATTTGCTCAAGAGGTACCTAAGTGTTCACAGCATTCTTGTCAGCATTTCATGGGCTCACTTTTCAGTGTTGGTAATTAGGCATCTAATGAAAAGTCAAAGTCATTGTAGCTTTAATGTGCATTTCCCTGGTAGCTAATAGTATCCTTTCTTGGTGAGATATTTGTTGTCTTTTGCCCATTTCCTCACTAGGATACTTTCTTTCTGTTGAGGCTCCAGTGCTGATTCTGTTCTAGATGGTAGTTCTTGGAACCGTGTGCTATGCCTGTGTTTTCTCCCAGTCTGTAATTTTCCTTTTCATTCTTTAATAGGCTCTTATAGAGCTTTAAGTTTTGCTAAAGTTCATTTATTTGTTTTTCTTTTAGTAGACTGCTGTTTTAGTGTCAAATCCATAAACTGTTCTATTGTCTGTTATTTCTGAGGCTGTATTTTATAATTTGACCTACGCATGTTATAGTTTTGTATTTTATATTTAAACCCATTTTAGATTAATTTTTAGTTACTGTTATAATTAAGCTAAGCTTCTCTGTCTTTGGGCTGGATGATTGTATTTCTCTGCAGCATTTGTTGAAAAGTTTGTCCTTCCTCCTTGAATCACCTTTCTGTCTTCCTTTAAGATAGTTAAGCACATTTCTGTAGGTTCTCTCTTCTCCTACTTTGGTTTTCCTGCAGATGCTGTATCCCATGCTCCTGTACTGTGCATTAGCACAGAGACCTAGGAGAGGGAGTCCTCCCACTGTGGTCTTGTCTCTTCAAGATTATTGTAGGCCCACAGTCTTTCCCTTCTATAGAAAGTTGAAGTGCTGGTCTTGCCTCTGTCTGCAGGAAGACTATAGGGCTTTGGCAGGAATTGCATTTATGATGAGTCATTAATCTCTTTGTTTAGATCTCTAAATTCTTAAACTAAAGAAAGTGTATTTATTTTGTACTTTTGACATTAAGTTCTTTTGTTTTCTGGTTTTCTTATCTGCCAAGATTTTTATGTTACAAACTCCTTTTAAACATTCTGCTTTGGTTACCCCACATAGGATCCCATCCCCCTGCTTCCTTCCCCCTCCTCACTCCTGTTCCCCTGAAACCTAGGCCATTATGTATGCAAAACTGCTCCCTCTCTCCACTCTTATATGTAGTTATTTCCTTGTTGTCTGAGTCTCATGCTGATTTTCTTGATTCATTAGCTGTTTAGAAGTAGAGAATTGAGTTATTTTTAGTTTTTATTCTAGAGAATGCAGTCTGTGTGATTCTTTTGCCAAGATATATTTTATATTGTGAGTAAATTCATTTAAATGTTACACATCTTAGAGACCATCTTTCATGCATTTGTTTTCAATGTGTGGGTGGCAGATGAAATTTAATGGTTTTGTCCAAATCGAATTGACCCTTCCTACTTTAAATCTATTTTCCCACAGTTCAAGAACCAGAGATCAGTGAATACTTCTAGTCCTCCACTCGCTTTCTCCATTTTATATAGTCTAAGTTCCCCGCACAGGGCATGGCCCCATCCACAGTTAGGATAGACCTTCTCACTCAATTAATGTAATCAAGATAATTCCTCACAAGCTTGCTCAGGACCCATCTCCCATGTGAATCTGGATTCTATAAAGTTAACACCACTCTGAATACCTTGTGTGTTACCTCAGTTAATTCTTGTGGACAGAACATGATAGATATGGGATGCCATCCAGCTGTTGATGGGTGCAGGGCCCACAGACCTAAACAGTCACTGTATCACATTTCTCTCTCGCCGTCTTTCATCGTGCTTTGGGAGTGTGAGTTTATGGTTCTGTTTTTCATAACTCAGTATTGTTATTTTGGACACTTTACTAGTAATAATCGTGCTCATTAACTCTGTGTATGGACTTGGAATCGCTGAGGACAAACTTCTGGGCCTCTGAGAATGTTTCCACAGAGGTGTAACTGAGGAGTAGGGAGAGACCCAGAATGTAGGCCACACCATCCTGTGGACTGGGACCCAGGCCGAATAAAAAAGGAGCAAACAGCTCAAGTGTTCATGCCTCTTTATTCCCTCCTGACTGTGGACTCAGTGTGTGTGACTAGCTGCCTTGTGCTGTGTCACCATGTTTTCCTGCCTTGCTATGCTTCACCCCTTAGACGGAGTCTGGAACAACCCGTCTTTCATCTACTGTCCTCTTGTGTTTTGTCACAGAAGTGAGAAAATTATCTAATAGACCATCCTTGTCCACTTTTGTTTAACTCTGCTTAATAGCACAGAGACCTTCTCTTCCTCTTTAATACTAGATTTTAATAAATTGGTGGTGGTAGAATTTTTTAAATTCCAGAGTGTAGTTGGTTTTTGTACTTTTGGGGGGCCCGCCACTAGGCTTCCAAATAAATACCCGGAGACTTATTCTTAATTATGAATGCCAGACTTTAGCTTGGCTTGTTTCTATTGAGCTTTTGTTAAATTATCCTATCTCCCTTTTGCCTCTGGGCTTTTACCTTTCTCTATTCTGTATGTCATGTCTTTACTTCGTTCTCTGTAGCTGGCTGTGTGGCTGGCACCTGGTGTTCTTTCCTTCTCTTTTTCTCTTTCCTCCCTCTTTTCTGTTGTTCTCATTCTATTTATTCCCTCTGCATGTCAGCCATGCCTACCCCTTCTCCTGCCATGCTATTGGCTGTTCAGCTCATTAGGCCAATCGGGTATTTTAGACAGGCAAAGTAACACAGCTTGACAGTTAAACAAATGCAGCATAAAAGAATGCAACACATCTTTGCATCATTAAACAGATATTCAGCAGCATAAACAAATGTAGTACATCTTCAACTAATATTCCACAACACCATAGTTTTATATAGTTTTTATAATTAATATCTATTTAACCTTAACAGAATAAGAATAATACATTTTTAGAGCTGGGCAGTGGTGGCGCATGCCTTTAATCCCAGCACTCGGGAGGCAGAGGCAGGTGGATCTCTGTGAGTTCGAGGCCAGCCTGGTCTACAAGAGCTAGTTCCAGGATAGGTTCTAAAGCTACAGAGAAACCAACCAAAAAAAAAAAAAAAAAAAAAGAATACATTTTTACTTCCTAACTTAAGTATACTTGCTAATGATTGAGTTAAAAAAATACTAATGTGATTTTAAAATACAGCTCTTTTATTTGATCTTTGATAACTAACCACATTCTAAGTGGGTCACAAATTACTTTAGGAAATTCTTGCTAAAATACTTTAGGAAAGTATTTTTATATTTTTTTGATTTAATATTATATTAATATGTACAATAGCTTTTTATATTTAATTAACTTAGGATAAGATTTTCTCTTGGGTAGAAATGAGAATGAGGCTACTTGTATGTATGTGTATATATGTATTCTTGTGTGAATTTCTGTCTCACTAACTCATTAATGTTCTTTAAGGTTATCATAGGGACCTGGTGAAATTCACCCATTTCCTAAACTACTTAATCCTGGAAAAAGTTTTGAGTTATGAATTAAAATTAGGTAGAGATATATTTGAGGCATACAGTCTCACCCTCTCCTTCCTTTCCTCCCTCTCTCCTTCTCCCTCCCCCACCCCCATCCCCCGCCGTGGGGGTATAGTGTACAGGTAGGTACACACATCCCAAGACACAGTGGTCAGACAACATTTCTTTTGCCTTCCACCTTTTTTGAGACAGGTTGTCTTAATAGTTTGCCTTTGACTATGTTGAACTCGCAGGTCCAAGAGCTTCCAGGAATTCTCCTGCCTCTGCTTCCTAACTCACAGTAGGTACACGGGCATTGCAGATGTGCATTGCCATGCTCATCTTTGTGTAGGTTTCGGAGACATTCTACTCAGGGCCTCACATTTATGCCACAAACGCTTTCTCTGACCCATGGAGCCAGTTCCTGGCCTTGCTTTTCAACTATAACTGCATTTATGAATGGCAAAATAAGTAAACCATACTGCTTCTGGTTTTAAAACATATTTTTATTATGTGTGGCAGTTGCATTTAGGGTCATTTTAATGGGACTTGGAATTATTCATTTCTTGTATACAGGATCTTCTCTTGTAAAGAAGCTCAAATAATTATAAATAGGGTTCTCCCCTGCTCTTCTTTCTCCTCTCCTTCTCCTCCCTCAGTTAATGTTATTTTAAGTCAGATGTGAAACAGCTTTGTAATTTATGTGACTTAAATGGAAAAGAAGTTATTTAATTCAGACATGGAGTCTGAGATTTATGTAACTGTTGTTTGATACAACATGTTCTCAGTGACATAGACTTAAGATTATCCACAAAGGTTTTGGTTGGGTGGTAGTGGCAATTAATAGGTAACTTGTCTTTCTGTTCCACTGACTGTTCTTAAACCCTCAGTAGCTACCACCATTATAGCTCTAAAGAGTATCTTTCTGCTACATTAAATTATAATATCAGCAAGTTAATTCCTAGTATATAGGCAAAACCAAATTGAGTTCTTTCTGATTCATAATTAGTTGGTATGTAACCCTTGTACCTGTTGTGTATTGCATGAATTCAGTGTTTGCATGGCTTCTGGGTCAAAGTGTGTCCAAAAGTCTGCATCATTACTCCTTCCATTCTTCAGTATCCTTTCAGGTTCATCTTTAAAACTTGTTTTCCTTTTTTATACATCTCCAAGAAGATAGCATTTGGAAACTAGTGGTGGATAGTAGTGTAGATCACATTGAGATTTTAATCGAAAAGTAAACAGTTGAAAAGTATTAATTTTAGGAAATCTAACAGAAGAACTAACTCAGTAATATTTTCAGGCATTAAGATTTAGTGACATGCTACATAATACCTAGAAGCAAACTTTTTTGTTCTTCCTGTTTTCAAGCAATTCAGTTTACCATTTTCTAAAATACTGCATTTCCTATATTTATGAATGAATTTCAGTACAAGTGTTTCAGTGATTAACACCTATACAGTATTTATTCTTGAGTTCTAGAACTTAATTTGGGTCTTATATTTCTATTTCTGAAAAATAGTTGTATAACAAGTAGTAAATCAGCATAGAATACTTTTCCACACATGCAGTCATCAGCAAAACCCTAGCGCAAAGTTAAGAAGACTTGCTATCAAACAGGCATCAGTCCCAGTGCTTTGATGATAAAGGTTTAACAACTACTTTCAAATGGGACAGAGGTAGTGATTTATAGTAATTACAAACCTCTGCCTCATCTGACTTCAATCTAAACAGTGTCATTGAATATGATGTTTGAATATGATGTTTGAAAAAATGAGGAGCAGGGCAGGGACTACCCTATACTGGATGACATGAAGTAAAGCAGCAATCAGGAAGGGTTAAGTTTTGAGTATGTTTTTAGTGTAATTTATTTCACTATAAGGTTTTATTATTAAATGTTTAATAATGACTTCCAGAATTCCAAAACATTTGTCCACTGGACTCTACAGAACCTGTAAAAGCCAACTGTAGCCTGGTGTAACCTAATTCAGTGGGTGGAGATCCTAAAAACACATAAAGCCTGCAAGTTTTTGAAGAAACTGTACACATGTCTATTTTTCTGAGGAAGGATGTTTATTAGATATGTAAGGTTGCTTCTGTGTTGTAAGGATTAGGGGATACAGTGATAGCCAAACATAGATGCAGTTTATAGACTTAGCTTAAGGAGGTGTTAAAAAATACCCAGTTTGAAATTACAGTGTCAGAAACTTTATCAGACTATATCTAGTGTAGAGGTCAGGAAGGGCTTTTCTTATGAATGTATGAATTGGGATCTTTGCGAGGTGCAGGTTAAGAGTTCAAGACGGGGACCCTCTGTATAGTATTGACTGTCCTGGAACTCATTTTGCAGACCAGACTGGCTTTGAACTTACAGAGATCCACCTGCCTCTGCCTTCTGGGTGCTGGGATTAAAGGTGTGCACCCCTGCTGCCTGGCTGTGCATTGAGATCTTAAAGTAGGAAGTACTAATAAATTATAGGCAAAGAAAGTGACCTATGCTACCCCATCTCTGGGAACGTCTCTCCAGAGTCTTTGTCAGATGATTAAAGGGAGCACAGAACAGAGTAGGAAGTCAGATGGGTGGACTAGGACCATCTCTGGGCTGCAATCAGCCATGAGTAGGATTTTGGTTTTGATCCTAGCTTTGGGAAGACTGTAAACATTAAAGCAAAGTATACTTTTTATTTAAAAAAAAAGAAAGAAAGAAAGAAAATATTTCACATACTGAGTATTTGCCCTGACTGAGGGGATTGTTAGCAGTGTGTGGAAAAGGCATGCCAGTGAAGGTGATAGCCGGAGTAGTGGGCATTGGGTTTTTGAGCATGGTGTGTGTGTGTGTGTGTGTGTGTGTGTGTGTGTGTACGTGTGTACGTACGTACGTACGTATGTACGTACATATGTATGTACATATACATATCACATGTTGCCCTGAAATCAAAAATTTGGCAAGAAAAAAAGCTGAGTCCAAGATGAACTATAAGTTAGGTAAAAGTGTATCTCCATGTTAACTTTGATCACTGTGTTACATACAAGAACAGTCTTGTCTTAAGAAGCCCAAGTATTAAAGAGCAATGGGGCATCAAATAATTACCTCCTTGGTACAGTTCAGAATAAAATAAGCAAAAATGTTAGACTAGGAATGTAGCCCAGTGGTAGACCACTTGCCTATCATGTGTGAGGCCCTAAATGCAATTCCCAGCAATGCAAAAATAAACAAACAGAAATTAAATAAAATAAAAATTGTACACATTAAAATGTATAGAGTGGATATTAAAAATAGATAACCCAAGTAAAAGGGAGGAAGGCATTTTACCTATTATTGTTACTTCCCTGAACCATTTCAGGAAAAATAAAATATGAAGAAACAAAGCTGCATTATCCCACAAATTACATAAAATTTTCATTCAAAATTATAGGATGTATTTAATACTATTATTGTATTTTCAAAATGAGGAAGCTAGAGCTTTGAGAAGTTAGCAACCCAGTGCCAGGCATGGTGGCACACGCCTTTAGTCCCAGCACTTGGTAGGCAAAGGCAGGTGGTCTGTGAGCTTGAGGCCAGCCTGGTCTCCCTAGGAATTTTCAATCCAGTCAGACATACTCAAGTGAGACCTTGTCTCAAAGGGGGAAAAAGTTTTATAACCAATAACCAAGCTACTAAAATGGCAGGTAAGTATTAGATCTGCTTCTGTAATGGGTCTCTTAAGAAATTAGAAGAGGAATGGCTGGAAGATGTAATTAATGGTGGAGTGCTTGTTAGATACCCAGAAACACAAGGAGAAAGGGGGACAGTGGTCATATTGTTGTTACCACTTCTGTTGTGTCTATTTCCCAGGCTTTCTCAAAAACAATTTTAAGTATATTCTATTGGAAATTTTGTATGCAGCGCTGTGTTTATTCTTTTAAATGATAGCATAATCCACATTCTGTTTACAATCTCCTTAGTCCCTTTATTAAGTTGACTTTGTGAAGATTACATTCAGTTGCTCATTTTATTTAAAAATGCTCGTTGTATTTCTAGTCCTCAGTGTTTATGTCAAGGCTACGTTAGATGCATTTTGTGTTCATTAACTTTGGCACCTGACTTTTGGCAGGTGGTTTTGGAATGTATGCTTAAAAAAGACCTCGTTTATAATAAGGTCACTCCCACATTTCACCACTGGAAGATCGACGACAAGAAGTTCGGCCTTACCTTTCAAAGTCCTGCTGATGCCAGGGCTTTTGATCGAGGCATTCGAAGAGCTATAGAGGATATTTCTCAAGGTAGGTTTTTTTTTTTAATTTTCTGAATGTTTACACCTTATATATAGATAGTAATAAATGTTTATTCTTTCTTTAATGTTGACCTAAAGTAGTTGTGTCCTTTAATCAAGTAAGGTTGTCTGTTAATGTGCCCACACTTTGAAAGGATATAAATAAATATAGTAAATAAAGAGTAATGAGTAGTGAGAAGGCTGCTTGGCTTCTTTATGTTTGTCCAGTCGCATTTGATACCAGGTGAAGGTGGTATTGTGAAGAGCCTATCAACGGTGTGTGTCTTGGAATATTACACTCTTTTTCTCTTTAATGAGATAGAAAGAAACCTTGTAATACTAACATATATCTAGATTCTAGATACTCAGTTACAAAACTCTGTGGTCTTCTTGAGATTTGGCAGAGACCGCAATCTCATCTGTCCCCTTTAATATCTTACCAGTTTGTTAAATGATGGTCAGTCCCAAACATGGAGATTCTAAATGGAGAATTTATTTTCCCATAGTTCTGATGTGTGTTTTCTTAAACAAAAAGAGATGATATTTAAGCCCATCTCTTCCCATAGGAGATAATAACCAATATTTTTTTTCCTAATTGAGAAGGAAAAAACCTTTAATAATACAAAAACATCAGTGTGGTCAAACTTGACTGTTAGCCCTGTGCTCAGGGACAGAGGCAGGGGTTTGAGAGTTCAAGTTCTTCCTGGGTTGGACTGTATCTGAAAAAGCAAGCAGACAGAAAGTAGGGAAGTGCAAGGTGGTAATTTAGAGAAATTTGAAGAAATAAACTACTTAGGCGAAAACTAGAGATGAGCTTGAAAATGCTTAATACTAAGTATGTTTTGATAAAGTGTGTGAAGCTGGTTAATTTTGGCATATTTTCTAAAGCTGCCCAGAAGATTCTAATAGTTTAGCTAAGTTTTATAAAACACGTATTTTAAAGAGAAAAATCATTATTTATAACTTCTCAAATAAAAGTAATATATTTTAAATTTTGAGCTGATTTTTTTTAAACCTGTATTTATATTGGTTTCTTTAAGTATATAAATACAGGTTTAAATGCCCTTGTAAGAGAATACTTCTTATTCTAAGATGGAGTAAATCAGGTTCACAATGTTGTGCCAGTTTATGTTTAAGGAGGAAATGGGCACTTGCCTCACCAGGTTACTGTTGCTGTATTCAGCCTGTCTTGTTAAAAATTTAATATCCTTATCATCATCATCAAAGTTCTCTGAACTTACTAAATTTCTGTTACTTTTTTATCCCAAAAAAACCTACTTTTTGCAAGGACCACATTTCTTTTCATCTCATGCTTGCTTCATGCTAGCTATGTCTAGAACATAAATGACGTGTACTCTACTACTGCATGTCATTTTGCATTCATTTATTGTAACTAAAGACACTCAACACCATAAAAGCTTATGCAGACATGGATATGCACAAAGTTAGTCAGTGGAGCCTTGACTGTCCATAGTAAGTCAAGCTTGACTTCTTTTTTAACTTGAACAACTAAAATCTTGGTTTTGGATGCTTGTGTTTCCTGGATCAGACTATTTAAATACTGAATTAATCATATTTTGACATCACTTAACCAGAGAAATATATAACAAGTCTGTTTAGCTGTAAAAGAAAGTAAGTGGAAATTTGCCAAGAGATGATGGAAGAAGTCATTTTATTATTCTATCAGGAACAAATTCAAGTGTCTGGTATTTGAATCTGTTACCAGGCAACCCAGAAATCAATCTCTGATCTTTATAATGATATTGTCAACCTTTAATATGGAAATCTAAGGGGATATATATGCTTTATTAACTTTGACCTCTTATTTTAGGGTGCCCAGCATCAAAAAATGAGGCTGAAGGAGGAGAAGATGATTTACAAGTAAGTAGTTTTGATTGAAAGGTGTTTCAAAACATAAACATGTTTAGGAAATCATTAGAATTCACGTTAACAACTCGCAAATTTCAAAGATAATGTTATTTACCTAGGTCGTTCTGATTAAATGGAACCACTGCCTAGAGAGGTTTGTTTTCTATAAGGAATTGGCTTATAAAGTTGTAGAGATCTGAAGTCTGAAGGAGGCAGGCTGGCATGATGGAAGCTGGTCAGATTCATGCTGCAGCATTGAGCTGGGTTTTCAGACCCCTAGTCCTTTCTCTGTAGGACATCATCTCACATACTGAGGGAAATCTCCTTTACTCATTCGATTGATTTAAATGTGACTTGTACAACAGAAGAACACTCCAATGAAAAAATTTGACTTTGGTACTTTTAAGTTTGTAGAGATTATTTACTTTTGTACATCTATGTTGTTCCCAAATTTCTGACTCAGTTTATGTCGTGGAAGTTGTTTAAGCTGCTGAGTTTTGTGGAGATGTCTTATATAGCAAACAGTTATGTGAACAGAGACGCTAACTTCCTTAAGATGAGTAGAGAGTCCTTATTTGTATTTTAATGTGTGTAGATGTTTGTCTGCACACCATGTGCAAGCAGTGCCAGAAGAGGGAGTCAGATGTCTTGGAACTGAAGTCACAGGTGATTGTGAGTCTCCATGTAGGTGCTTGGAATAGGATGTCCCCCTGGGTCCTCTGGAAGAGTGAAAATAACCATTATTTTTCCCCCTCACCCCCCACAATTAGGCTATTTTAAGAGTCTGTCCAGGATTAAAACTGTGAAAGAGAATTCTTAAATTTACCCTAATGCTGTATAGTTTATCTAATGACAGATATGCCAGAGTTTTGGAGAATAAGTGATTGGCGACGTGGGAGGGTGTGTGTGTGTGTGTGTGTGTGTGTGTGTGTGTGTGTGTGTGTGTGTGTGTGTGTGTGTGTAAGAGAGAGGGGGAGGGAGGGAGGAAAATAGGGAGGAAGGGAGATGGAGAGCGATAAGGAGCATGCACCTCAGTACACTTGTAGAAGTCAGAGGACAACTTTTGGAAGTCATTCCTTCCATTGTGTGGGTTCTAAGGGTTGAACTCAGGTCATCAGAATTGGAGGCAAGTGCTTTTACCCACTGAACCATTTAATTATCCCATGTGTTGCTTTTTGACAGTCATTTGTAAAGACAGCTAGAATATAGTTTAAAAGCATAGCATATAACCTGTTTTTTTCAGCTTAGTAGATGTAAAAAATTGTCAAATTTAAGTTAATTTCTTGAAAGGATTAAATGTTAGAGCAGAAATCTCATTTTGAATATTCATTAATTTATCCACATATAGTAAGATCCCGTATTTTGCCATAATTTTAGATAGAAGAGTATTCGGTGGTAGAACACCTTCGTGTTCTCATCAATTCAGTGTCTATCATTTGCCATGAGCTACCAGGGAAAATTTACTTCTTTCTCAACTATCTTTGAATAGTTTGAGAACAGGTCCATTATTTGGGTTTAAAATCTCATGTTCATGTTTGACTTCTGGTGTCTTTTATAGCTGTGATCACAAACGTTGTTACTTAAGAAATAGCTGGGTGGTGGTGGCACTTGGAACTCTGTGAGTTCAAGGACAGCCTGGTCTTCAGAGCGAGTTTCAGGACAGGCCCCAAAGCTACAAAAAAAAAAACCCTGTCTTAAAAAAAAAAAAACAAGAAAGAAAAAAGGATTTACTGCTTATTGTCTCAAAACTGTATCTACAAACAGTAAAAAATCTCTACAAACTTAAAAGTACCTTGAGGCCAAATTAACTTTTCATTGGAATGTTCTTCTGCTATCTAAGCTAGGACATGGACTGGTTTTCTGTAATATATTTTCTGCAGATATGTCTTATATTCCTTCTTTACTATTTCATCACAATTATTTCATTGAGGTTGCTTAAGTAGAATATTATATACTAGTGGTTTTTTAGACAAAACTCTCAGAAAAGTGCAGGATTAAAAACTTACGGGAACCATGGGAAGCATTAGTCCTAGACAGCAAGAGACTGACAGATCTGTTAGTTCAAGGCCAGTCTAGATGACATAATGAGTTCCACAACAGCCAGGGCTACATATTTAGTGAGACCCTGTCTTCAGAGAAAAAGGTATATCTGAGGGGATTAGTTTATTCTTAATCAAAAATTTACTTGAGGGGATCTGTTGAATAGAATAGGAATTGATTGTTGCCAGTTCTAAAATGAGCTGGTACTATAAACACTACAAAAATGTTTGTGATTATGTTAGGGCAAAAGAATTATGGAACTTTTTTTGTACTTTATAAGGTCACAAAATCTGAGCATACAATTTCAACTACCATATGTATAGATGCTTGATAATTAAGGTTTTGTCGTGTTGGATATCATCTAGCCACACATTATTCAAAACTAATTTGTGATAACTTCAAGAATAAAATTCTTGAGCAAGTGCAATGTCGTGTACTTGTTTGTTTATCAGATAAAATTGAACTTTATTGAACTTTGCAGTGCAGTCCTGTGGACTGCGTAGTCACTTAACCTTAGGAGGATGCTCTGGGGATTCTGGTTCTCATCCATGCCTCGATAGCATGTGTCCAGTTTCTTACAGCCTTGGTAGTTGGGGCTTTTAGTAAGACTTTGAGTATAAAAATAAAAGTCTTAAAAATGGTGGACCAGAGTCTGAAAAGATCAGTTTGAATCACACTAACATGAGATAGGCAAGAAGGGTAATGGGTCTTCAGGCAGACAGTGGGTATTGAGGAGAGGAAATAGTTTGGAAAGTGGATGGGAAGGTCACATGTTTACAAAGTCATTTTATGGACACAGAGAGTTACTCTGCATCAATCTAGAAATCTCAGGCAAAGGTGTAGAATATCATAGTGCATTATATTAGGTGAGAGGGAAAAGATACATTACACTTTTTAAAAAGTGACTGGTTTACTGGTAGAGTATATTTGTATTATTTTAAATTATTAAGATTTTTTTTATCAAAAATAAGGGTAAAAGTGTAGTCCTTTTTTTTAAAAAAAGAAATTAACAACATAAAAATAAATTTTCCTGGTTCAGAATTGTCTGAAATGTTAGTTTGATTTTCATAATAATATAAGTAATGCATGCTTTATTATACATCATATGGATAGCACTTTCAAAAACTTGTTTGGTCATTTCTCATCTAAATGATTCCTTAGTTATTTTATTGGCTGACACCCATTTAAGTGTGTCCTTATAAATTGTTCAGTTATTGCTCAACTCACAGAAGCACAGAATTCTAGCCACATCAGCATAGTAGTACTGGGCTGTAAAACCATTTTTTGTTTTGTTTTGTTTTGTTTTATTCAGATACATATTTTAAGCAAAGCTTGTTGTTTTGGACAAAAAAGTTCTGTTGCTTCCTTGCTGTGCTGAGGATGGAACCCAGGGCATTACTTATGCTAAGTGAGTGCTGGTATCCTAAGCTACATGCCCAGCCTTCATTTAGAATTCCTAAACGATTTCTCAATTAGACTATATTTTAGTAAAAGAAGTTATTATTAAAGATATCATTACCTTATACTTTTGTTGATGCAACTAATGCTTAAATTTCTATCTTGTAAGTATCCCAACCAGCTCTAAGACTGATACTATACCCAATTTATAGTAAAAAGTTGGTTGAGCATTTAAATTTACATCCTAGTTTAACGAGCGAATCAAAGTCTCCAAGGTCCTTTTTCTTAACCATTTGTTTTTTTTTTTTTTTTAACATCGTCTTCTATTCAGTTTGTGAGTGACTGAGTGGTTTGTTTTGAAGGTCTTCAACAGATAGACAAGTTTCTTTTTTTCTTCTTTTTTGCTCTTCCCAATTTTTAAATGTATTTTGACAGAAAATGTTTGCTGAATAACAGTGTTTAGCCAACTCCTTTCAGTAGTTTAGCATTAATCATCATACTAGTCTGGGACAACTGTGAGGAGAATTAGGTCACAATGTGAGTTAGCGAGTTCTGACATAGTTGGCTTTACTTGGCAGTGGGTCCTTGTGTATATTTTAAACTTTAATTGCTTGATTCCTGGTGTAATGACTGCTTTTCACTAGATGTTATAGTTATTTTATAATTTAGAAAAGTGAATTCTGGAGAAATTAATGACTGGAGACTATGTGGTTCCAGATTTAAAATTTTATTTTTATAATAAATAAATTACTATAAATTTAAAAGATCCTGGTCAGTTTATGTAATTTACTTGTTTATTTTAGAAGTAGTATTAACAAACTCTTCAAAACTTATTTAAGAAAGAAAGTATACATCTTGTACCTTGAAATTCACTAACTCTATAATGATTATTCTAAATTAGTTTAGGATAGTTTGAGTAATAATTTGAGTCAGTGACAGTACTCAGCCACTTCTACTTGACTGTCAAAATCTCTTCTCAAATAATTACACATTAATGGGGACAGTAGCAAATAGTTTAATCTACACTGCAAAGAAATGGAAAAACCCATGGCTTTGTTTTATAGTGTGCTATATTTTGCTCATGTAACATTTATTTTATCGACATTTTTGTTTGCGATATTTTGAAATGTCTTAAATGATTATCACTAATTGAGTACATAACCTCCCTAAGTCTTTGGTGATTGGGGGTTTTATGGTGATTAGGGGTTTAAGTGTCTGTAAGTCTTTAGCAAGTTCAACATGGTCATGGACCACTGTTGCTCATGTTGCTGTTCACAGACCACTGTTTATGCTTCTGTCCACGGAACACTGTTGCTCATGTTTCTGTCCACGGAACACTTGCTCATGTTTCTGTTCATGGACCATTGTTTTTCATATTTCTGTTCACTGTATCATCATTATAGCTTGTACTGACTGTGTGCTTTTTATTTTTAATTTGCAAATTATTATATTTATTTGTATTTTCCTCCTAATTTCTTTTTCATCTATGTATTTATATTACTCAGTGTAGTTAAAGGCTTTATCATTGTATCTCTATGGAACAGTAGCCTTTCATTTCTTCTGAGTTATTTTTAATGAGAAGGTCTGTAGTCATAAAGTTTAAGTGTTCTAAATTTCTTCATATTTTGCCAAGTACTTTTGAGTTCAGGGAATTGCCTTTCATAGCGGTAGTAATGGCATAGACTTACTAATTGTGCTGAAGTGTTCTTCTGTGTGGTTGTTCCCATCAGACCACTGAAGAGGACACTTCCCGTTCCCTAGTGAAAGATCACCTTTTCCAGCAAGAGACAGTTGTTACCAGTGAGCCTTACAGAAGCTCAGACATAAGACCTTTACCCTTTGAAGATCTGAATGCCAGAAGAGTCTACTTGCAAAGCCAAGGCAGCCAGGTAAGAAAATGCATACTATTCATACATATGTATATCATATATAGAGAAACTGTTGTGCTACAGAAGACCACCAAGACCTCTGCTCTTTACCAGGTTAAAAACAAAACCAAGAAAGGGTATTGATGTACAGTTAATGGTAGTCAGATGAGATTGGGTGCATTCAGGGTGGTATGGCCATAAACAGATTAATGTAATGCTCTGTAAAAGGGCACAGGGATGTGGAGGATGAGTGCTGCAGACAGGGAATGAGTACCTTGGTTCAGGCTGTTGTGGGACGACATGAACTAGGTAGCTCAAACAGCAAGGTTTTTGTTTGTTTTAATCTTCCAGCTCTAACAGTTAGAATGCCAAGATTACAGGGCATTGGACTGGCTGTGGTAAGGGCCTTTTTTCCTAGCTGGCCAATTGCCTTCTTGCCATGTCCCCACTTGGTTGGGAACAATAGAAATAAAAACATCTGGTAGCCCTAAGAAGGACACTAATTCTGTCTGATTAGGAGATCTGTTCTCATGACCTAACTGTCAGTCAAAGGCCTGTCTCTAAATAACTGTTAGATAGAAGGAGGCTGGAAGTTCCACATTTGATTTCCAGAAGAGATATGCAGCCCCCATTACAGAGAGCAGCATGAGCTTGTGTGTGTGTGATCTGGTAGAAACCGCACACATTATAAGCAGAGAGCTGGCACCAGATTGTTTAGTGTTCATACTGTGAAAAATACCTTGGATTTTATCTAGGGTGTTCTTCACAAACTTGAGTACATAGTTATGTACTAGGTTATATGAGAAACCAGGGACAAAACACAGAACATTTTTATGGATTGTCAATTTTACTCAAAAACAACAGTTTGAAGTAATCTTCCTATTTGCCATTCCCACAGGGAGTTGGCATTTCCTGGGACACTTGGTATTACTCCACCTTTTTTGTTTTATACTGAAATAGTCACTAGGTAAAAATAAATAGTATTTTATTTGATTTTAAGTTTTATATCCCTGATTGCTGGTGTGTTGAGCAGCCGTTTTCCTGTGTTTATTAACCACTTAAGAATTCTCTTACAAAGAAACTAAAAAGTGTTGCATGTTTCACATTTGGTTATCTGGCCTTTTCCTACTGATTTGAAGGGATATTCTTTACGTAACTTGAGAACCAAGTCCTTTGTTAGCCTTACAACATCTTCCTAGTTTAGTGTTCTTGTCTATAAATTGGGTAATACCAGAATCTACCTCTAGAAACTTGAAACAGTGATGACAAAATGTGACATAGGAAGCACCCAGGGAAAGTATTTTGTTAAACAAAGAAAATAGTATTATTCTTAGTCTCTTATCATTAATGTGTCCTGATCTCCAAGATTATAGACAAAGGTAGATAGGTAGCTGTCCCAGTTAGTAGGAATTAAATGTCACATATTTGTTTACTTTAAAGCTATACATTTATTTGTTGAGGGGCAATATACAAAATTGAGGGTTTATTGATGGCGTTTTCATACTTACCAAGAGTAAAACACTCTGTGTTCAACATGTTGATGTTGGGATTCCATACCATTTGTATTTGGATATAAGGAATTCCCCACAGTACAGAATCTGACCCTTAGTTTGTAGAGCAGATACTTCATTTTGTTTTTCAAAAAAGTCCCCTTTTCAAGATTCAGACTTGAGATTAAGGAAATGCTACATAAAAATCAGAATGCAAAATTTAAAGGAGGACTTTAGAAGCAGTGGAAGCTCATCTTAGCACAGGCTTTACATGCAGTAGGTCATGATCTGGGCTACTGGAGTTTAAGTGTTCAGCAGGGGAGTTAATATGCTTTGGATATTTATTTGCCTGCTTCAGAGTTAGTTTAACAGATCCTTTTCTACAACAGAGAAGCTACCTTTTCAAAAGGGCTGGACAGCTGCCTTGTTGAACTATAATATTACCTTACTTAGCTACCAAACTTAGCTGCCATGTTTATAGATTCCTCCAAAAGACACAAGGTTGTTTGGTCAGAAACAAAGAGCCTTATTTCTCAGTACAGTGCAGTGCCATGGCCTTCATTTTCATGCTGTTTCCCTTGTTTCCTAAAAAGCCAGGTTGGCGTTTGCTCAACATGTACAAAGTGGTCTTGCTCTCACAGTATTTGAAGGAACTATTCAAGCTGCCAAGGGAGAAAAGTAATTAGTAGACCTACCCAGTTGTAGCACTCCCATAATGACGAGAATGTTCTGAAAGATGCAATAGTAATGCTTATATTCAGTGGGTAGCCAACAGTTACCTGGTTGGACATTGGGTCTACTGACTAGGAGGGAATTCTCTGTGGTTGGTAAACTCATAGACTCTAGAGGAGAGCCCCCTCCTGCCACTTTCCTAAAGCAGTTTAATTTCTCTCAGCCCTTATCAAAGAAGCTTCTTTTTGCAGCAGACAAAGACCACCACAGAAAACCACCACTGGTCAGAATGCAGAGAATAGCTGGCTCTAGTGTGCCATGCTATAACTGATACATCTGCAATACAAACACAACTTAGATAATTAAGGCTTGGGGACCATGGAAGAAAGAGTAAAGAGCTAGAAAACTACTACATCTCCTATACTGTGAGGTAGCATCTTCTGTGTATGAGAGGGAAGCTGAACCTGGGAACTCAACAGCATAGCTGCCTAAGCAAGGAAACTGACACCAGGTGGCATGCCAACATAGGGGATTTCTCACAAGGACTCACTCCTAGATGAAGAGTTAGAGACAATTAATGGCTACTGAAAGGAGGAGAATTCAGGAATGAGGCCCTGCTGAGCTAATCCCAAACACATAAAAAATACCAAAGGGACTCGGCTAGTTGTATTTCTAAATATATATGTGTACTTGTAACAATAATAATTAAAGAATAAGAGACCAAGAATTTAAGAGGGAGTAGCAGAGGACACAGAAGGAATTGGAAGGAGAAGAGAAGAAAATAAATATATATATATATATGAATTTATATGAAATTCTAAAAATTAAAACAGAACCTTGAACTTCAGGAAGTCAAGACTGTAACCAGCCTGTTTTACTTATGTCTTCCTTTCTTTGGGTACTAAAAATCCTGCCTTTAGAGAGAGAGCATCTTATCTTTTAGGAGATTCATTATATTAGTGTATATCCTTGAAAAGGCGTGAAACAAGAATGGATAATGTACATACTCAGTAGATTTGCAGAAATGAGGTCTGTGGAAAATTGTTCCCAATGCTAGCTTATTGTCTTCCCTTCAGAAATACTTACATACATTATCACTTTTTCTTTGCCTCCTTTAGTGTTCCACAGGCTGTTTAAATAGTCTTTATAGATAAGTGCATTGTTTCAAGATGTTAAGTCATAATATACACTTCTTTGAAGTTCATGGCAGTCATTTCACCATGAACAAGATAGTGTTTATGAGTTGAGGTTTGTGAAATGTAAGAGCACCCAAGAAACCACCCTATAACTCAGGAGCATCCCAGCCTGTCCCTTATCTTTACCCTTTGCTATTTTACTTTTTATGTGCTTGTTCTGCTTATCTTGATCTCTGCACTTGCTCTCTTTATTCTGCCAGGCATTTGTAATTGCCGACAGTTCTTTTCTCCAGCTATTCGCATGTGTGAGTTTCTTAGGGAGTGCATAGGTGAATATTTGACGTTGGTGTGCTGTAAAAGACTCCGTGACAGATTGATCCAGCCCTTCTTAAAACCCCTCTTTGCATAAGAAAATTTTGTGTGACCATGGGTATGTGTGGATATAAAATAGGTATACAAATGATAACTTAGAAATTTACTTTAAAATATCTCCTTGGCAATATTTAAATTTGCCATTTACCAGGGACATGCAACTTGTGCACTAATAAGATTTTTACATAAATGAGCCAATGATCTGTGATTAAGAGCACTGGTTGCTCTTCCAGAGGACCCCAGTCCTATTCCAAGAGCCCATATGGGGACCCACAAGTGTAACTTCAGGGGATCCAATGCTCTGTTTTAGCCTCTACAGGCACCAGACACATGATGCATAAACATTATATATATATATATATATATAGACAAAATACTTATAAACATAAAATTAAATCTTGCCTAAGTATTTAATACTATGGCAAAATATTGTGTGTCTTTAAAAAATTTTGAATTGATCAATATTTTGATTTATTACTGTTGATACTGAGAATGCCACTTCTTACAAATACAAAATAGCAGGTGTATGTTTAGAGCCATTCCAGAAATTTGGAGGTAAATCTCCTAATCCCTCACCACAATTTTGCTTTTTTTGATGAAACTCATAAAACAGCAACTTTTGAAATAAAATACTCTTAACAGTACAATATAAAGATAGACTGCTGATTCATGCTAAGGGATGACAGCAGGAAAATAAGAAAATAATAAGGCCCATTTTATAATTAAACCATTATGATTCTGTAAACGCAGAAAGTCTTTTATGTACAGTAAATACTGCCATTCATAATACACAGTCTTGGGTCTAAGCCAGAGTGTTTCAGGCAGTTCCTCTTGGCGTGAAGTGAAGGCATGTACCATGCAAAGCTGGCTTGTGTGAATTTAGACTCAGGGCTGCAGTGAAGTGCTCATGTGGGCAAGTGCTTTCAGAATCATCCCAGACTGATGGTGTTTTGATTTTTTTGGGGGGGGGGTCGTCAAGTTCATTCCTTTGCGCCATTTTGTTGCCATTATTAGTGGAATCCCTTTGAAAAAGTATCTTCTCTGGCTTTTGAGCTGATAAATTATCCTAAAGATAATAGAAATAGCATGTATTCTCAGTGTCTTTAAAAGCAGTACTTGAGGTGTGTTTTTTAACACCTTTGTTAAATGAGCATAAAAATGTGTTCATTTGTCTTTTTACTTACAGATCACACGAGAAGAATATGTATTATTGGTTTATTAATTTGAATAGTTGCAAAATGTGTATGTGTTTATATGGGGTGTGTATATGTGACTTGAGATAGTAAAATAGGGATAATAAGTGAAAATAGGCATTTTTACTTTTTAAAGTCTACTAGAATAAAATAAAATAAATATTCAGGATATTTGGGGGTTTTGTTTTCTTCTAGCACTGTGGTTTGAAACAGGGCTTTGTATGTGCTAGGCAAATCCTTTACCCCAGAGCTATAATCCCTGGCCATTAAGACTGTATATACTTAATATTTAACTTGAAGTCATTATATTAAGCCAAGACATTTCACTCTTATGTCCTTCTCTATAATGCTCCTCTATTTATTATTGTTTTAGTTTAACAAATAGTTTATTCTGCGTTTCCTTCATGGAGTTTTACCAGAACTTTTAATCCATAGTGGTCTCTTTCTCTGTTAATTACTGAATTTTTTTTATATGTTCTACCTATAAACCTCATACTTCATATAGAACGTATGTTGCTATTTTCAAATTACACTTTTATTAAGTGTAGCAGGGTTTGGATCAGAATGTCTCAGTAAAACAATAGTATACAGAATGACTGAAATACTGATAATGATAACCAACATGGGAATTCATTATATCCTTTACTTTTGTATATATTTAATTTAACTATAAAATTCTAAAAAGTAGGCCGGCAGTGGTCTTGCACGCCTTTAATCCCAGGACTCGGGAGGCAGAGGTAGGTGAGTTCGAGTCCAGCTTGGTCTACAAGAGCTAGTTCTAGGACAGGCTCCAAAGCTACAGAGAAACCCTGTCTTGAAAAACCAAAAAAAAAAAAAAAAAAAATCTAAAAAGTAAACTGATGAAATTTTAACCATAATCTTCAGTTCTTCAATGTTCTTTACAACTCAAGCTAAGAAATCTTATCAGGACATTGACTGTTCTCATGATGTTTTTATAAAACATAATTCATATACCATAAATTCTCTCGTTTGTATTTGTTGGGTGTTTTAATATATTTACAAGATTGGGTAGTCACTACTATTCAGTTCCATAGTATTTCCATCACCCCAGGAAACTCATCATGATTATTGTCCTATCCTCCCCCGACCCCGCCTCTTTTCCTCTTAGCAGCCCTGTTTTGACACACTGATGTTAATTCTTGTTGCTGAGTAATACTCCCCACTCAGATGCTCCATCTCCTGGCCTGCTGTGTTGTATATTTACAGCCATTGATAGATTCTTGGGTTGCACCTTTCTCCCTCGCAGTTTTGTTGTTTTGACTAATTTTGTAGTCCAGGTTATCCTTAAGCTCCAGTGATCTTCCTATCTTAGACTCCAAAGTTCTGGGGTTACAGGCACAGGCCACATACCTATCTTCTGTGTTAATTGTTGTTAATAGTGGTGTTCTTTTGTGGGGGGGTTGGTTTTTTGGTACAAGATGTTACTTGGTAAATTTAATTTTAAGTCCATTTTTACAACAACAAAAATTCTTTCCAAGAATAAAATAGGGAAGAAGTGATTCTGCTTTTCCTTACTTTTTAAAAAATATTTCTTTATCTTGTGTGTATGGATATTTTGCCTGCATATGTGATACACAACATACATGCACAAGAAACATAATATGTTTGATTCCTGTGAAGGCCAGAAAATAGTTTGGATTACAAATGGCTGTGAACCATCATGTGGGTG
The DNA here is from genome assembly GCA_004026605.1 of Ondatra zibethicus. Lineage (NCBI taxonomy): Eukaryota > Metazoa > Chordata > Mammalia > Rodentia > Cricetidae > Ondatra > Ondatra zibethicus. The sequence continues at coordinate 269,006 of PVIU01000310.1, forward strand.
CTAGGAACCAAATCCAAGTCCTCTGTTAAGAGTAGCAAATATTCTTAACTGCTGAGCTATTATCTCCAGGCCGATTCTGCATTTTATTAAAATGGGTTTTTAATGTGTGTGATGGGAAGGGGCTGGTTAGACATGATTTTCCAACCTATCAGGTATAAAGGCTTGAAATGTATGTTGTACTTGGTTTTGTTAAAAGTAGGAAATTCATACTGCTGTTACTTAAAATAGAAATTATTGAAATTTTAGATACCATTCAGTCAGCAAGGCCTAGACATTCAGAGCCGAAGTATGGAATATGTACAGCGGCAATTATCTAAGGAGTGTGGGAGCCTAAAATCCCAAAATAGGGTAAGTAATGTTCATTTATCTCTTATCTGTTGAAATGTAGCAGTTCAACATCCATGTACAATGAGACTTATTCAGTATGCATCTACTGCGTCTTTATACATAAGCTCTATTCAGTCTGAGTGGCTTTTGAATCTACGTCATCAGATAGGACAAAACAGGAACTCAAGGTTGTTTATTTAGTATACAGCATCCTTCACTCTACACTCAGGCCTTCACATGCCCTTCTCACCCAGAGAATAATATACATCTCCACCCAAGATTCCCGAAGGGTTTGTCCCACTCCAGCATCTGTGCTAATTCCCACGTCTTGAACTGTCATCTCAACAAAGTAGTATGATGACCCTGGGGAATGATTCGTCTTGAGACAAAGCTCCTCTCCAGCTGTGAGCCTGTGAACCAGACAGAAGATGGCTTCTAGAATACAGTGTTAGGGAAAGTAGAGAGTAGAAATAGACAGACCCATTACAGAATTGAGGAACTGAAATGAAGATGTCAAACTCTAATAAAAAGCATTTTACTTAATTTTTGGAATTAATCATCTTTGATTTTGTGTTGGTCTCTTCTTGCCCTCTTGAGTTGGTGGTCCTCCCCTGCTTCCCCTTCACTCTAGTTATCTGCATTGCCATCAGGGTCATAGAATACCATAGATAGCATGGTCTGCTGCAATAAAAGATTACCTTCCCTCTTAAACTGTGGGAACATACCTCAGCCCTGCCTTCACAGTCAGGCTTCTTTACTGAAAGGATGGAGTATGCCTGTAGCCACACAGCACTCTTGACCTGTTTTGTAGAGACCCAGAGATTGACCATTTTTCTTCATCCTTCCCTACCCTATCTCTTTAGTCCATGCTGGCACAGTTTGGCTTTATGAATTCTCCCACTTCCCTATTGTTTGCAATAAAATTACACTGGGAATTATCCACTTTCTAGTTTCACTTTGCTTAGCAAGTACTTTACCATTGTGCATATGCGTACACACATACACTTACACACCTGCCATTCACACATGAAATTATAAGCAGCAAAGAGAAAACTGCCACACTTTCAGCACTTCTGATGAATATTGTTACGTACAAGTTCTACCTTCCAGGTGTACCAAACATGATTGATCTTGTCATTTACATTTTCTTTCTCCCAGTGTCCAGTAATGAGTTCTGGTTTCAATCTGAGTCCCCACCAGGAGGACTTTATAGACAATTTCTACCAGTAGTTTCTCTGAGGCTCTGACATGTATCATAAAACATTTCTAGTCAGCAATCATTACCCGTTTCTACATTTTTAAAGATAGAGTTGCAACCATCTTCTCAGCACTAAAAATCTGTAAAACAGAATCAGTAGATGGATCTTCTGTTTTAAGGAATTGGCTCATACAGTAATGGGATACAAACCCAAAGTCTAGTCCAGATCTCATGGCACAGACCTGTAAGCCCAGCTACTTAAGAAACTGAGGCAAGAGGAACAAGAACACAAGGCCAGTCTAGGTAGCTTAGTTGAAACCCTGTCTCAAGATACAAAGTATGAAGAGTTAGTTGGTGTAACTCAATGGTAGAGGACTTGCCTAGCAGACACAAGGTCCTAGGCTCCATCTCCATTACTGGAGAGAAATAAAAGCCCCAAATCTACAGATAAGCCATTGGGTTGGAAATGGGGGAACTAGAGCCTGAGTACAAAGTTCCAATGGCAGAGCTTCTTGCCATGTAGGAGGTAGTTTTAGATATTATCTGATTGGCTATGGTCCACCAGCTGAAGTGCTGATCTCATCCAAAACTTGTCATGGAGCTCCTTGAATGAGTCCCTAGATAGGGTCGCTCCACCAAACTGACAAAATTAACTGTCATAGTCCTTTATGCAATTTTCATCTTGTCTAGGTCCCTTTGAAGTCAATCAGACACGTCAGCTTTCAAGATGAGGATGAGATTGTCAGAATAAATCCTCGAGATATCTTAATACGTCGGTATGCAGACTACAGACATCCGGACATGTGGAAAAATGACTTGGAGAGAGATGATACTGACTCCAATATTCCATTTTCTAAACAAGACAGTAAAAAATCAGACTATCTCTACCACTGTGGAGATGAAACTAAGTTAAGTTCCCTGAAAGACTCTGTGGTATTTAAGACACAGCCTCCCTCGTTAAAATTTAAGTCAAAACGAAGAAAAGAGGATGGGGAACGTTCTCGCTGCGTGTACTGCCAGGAAAGGTTTAATCATGAAGAAAATGGCAGGGGGAAATGCCAGGACGCTCCAGATCCTGTTAAAAGATGCATATATCAAGTTAGTTGCATGCTCTGTGCAGAGAGCATGCTATATCATTGTATGTCAGACTCAGAGGGAGACTTTTCTGACCCTTGTTCATGTGACACTAGTGATGACAAGTTCTGCCTAAGATGGTTAGCCCTGGTAGCGCTGTCCTTTATTGTACCATGTATGTGCTGCTACGTCCCTTTGAGAATGTGCCATCGCTGTGGTGAGGCATGTGGGTGCTGTGGTGGGAAACATAAGGCTGCTGGGTGAAGCAGTCCAGGGCCAGCAGGAGCTTAAAATCTTCATCTCCAGGAATTAGCTAACTTGGATTTGTGGAAGCTGTTGGCAAGCAGTATGCAATCTTGCCTGGTTCATTGGGGCCATGCGTGGAGGAAGCAGAACTCATCAGTTCTTGTGACTTACAGATGCTAGCCATGCCTGATGTTTTCCTGAGTGCATGGCATGTTCTGGGACAGATCATAGATCATTGGCAGAAGAAAGTCATTTCTGGTTATTGACTACAAAAGGTCAACATAGAATATTATCCAACTAAAAGGGATTAATTTTGGCATTTTTATATTTATGCACTAGGTGACGGGACTTTTTAAAGATTTGAATTTTTTAAGACATTAACTAAAAAGTGCACTAAGGAACAGGTTTCAGTACAGAAAAGTTAATACTTGGAAATTAAAAGAGATAAAACAAGTGCAACTAAATCATGTATTAGTTGTTTTTTGAAAGCAGTTTTATGTATAAATAACAAATGTTTATATTTAACTAAATGTAAGGTACGAACTATGACATATTAAACTTTTCTTGCCCTTCCTAGTTCTGAGGTAGATGTGCATATATCTACCACCACATTCCATATATTTTGAGTATTTAACTCATCTAGTTAATAACGTTTGTATCCATGTGAAAGATTTGATATGTTCATCCTCATTTCTCTTTGGCTGCAGTTTGTATTGAGTTACTATCTGTACATTCTGGAAATCTAAACTCTTTAAAATACTCTAATAGCCTTGAGTGACCAAGTTTTTTTTTTAAGCACAGGTGTAATTGTCTAATGTTCTGATGGAAACATAACACTTATTTTTATATAAAGAGACTGAGTAAGCATAGAAGAAAGTGAGGGTTTCTAGTTGTTTTGTTTTTGTGGTATTCAACCAGCAAGTTGTTTTCTTTCAGAGTTTCCTCCTCCAGAAGAACTTAGTTGCCTTTATAAAGGTTTTACAAGGCAGGAGCATTAGCTGAATAGTTAATGTGAGGCAGTTTCCTCTTGAGTCTCCATTTATCATTCTGCTAAGCCAGATTGTGCACAGCTGTTTCACTGATTGTTTTTTAAGCTTAATCTTCTGTGCTTATTATTACTCACATAATAATGTTAACATTTTTCAGTTGCATTTTATTTCAGCTAGTCAAGAGCAAAGTTATTTTGCATTAAAATGTATGCGGAACTCTCCCAAGAAAGTATTTAATCCGCCATTATGAATGGAAGAGCTTGCACATCACATCCTGTCACAGAGCATTTGTATTAGGGGATGTTTGATTTACAGAGTGTTATGGTGTGTTCCAACAAACCATTTAAAAGTGCTTTGGGGTCAAATTGTCTTTTTATTTTAAATGTTACATTACATTCTAACCATATGAGGGGTTCTTTGATATACTCCCTTGACAGTTGAGCAGTGTGCCTTTTTTTCCTTTTTTTGCTTAAAGTCTCTGAAGTGATAGAAAATCACACTACCATTTGAAGTTCATTCTGCAGGTTCTCAGTGTCATTTCCCTACTGTTCATTTTGTGTGTCACACTTAAGCTTGTGTTAGCTTTCTTCTTTTGCCCCAAATCAAACTGAACAATGTATATATAACACTATCTGTCTGTAAAATACTTTTTTTAAGAAAGCATTTATATTTATATGACAGCTTGAACTGACAACATTATGTAAATAGATCATCTTGAAGTATTATTTCACATTGAAAAGAAGAAAAATATATTGATAACTATAGATGTTATGAAGAAGAGGTTATTTCTAGTTTTGTACTAAAAATCAATTGGATGAACTAAATCCAAAACCAGACACTGTAGCAGCAATTTTAAGTCTTATTTTTACTGTTTCTATATTTGGAGGCTGCTACACAGATGATCTTCATCCCTGACGTTTTCAGATAAACTTGGTTTCCTAGAGCAGACTGTTAACTTTCAAAATTCCTTTATATTGCTGAAATAGAAATACTGGTTTTCCTTATGAATGAATATTCATATTTGTAAGTGTGGAGCTTATAATTCAGGTTGGAACAAGGTGTGAATAACTGAAGACTATGACTTGCTGGCTATATAGGAAATGCTGTGGAAATGAACTGTGTATATAAGAACAAAATCATTTTTCTGTTAAGCACCAGTCACTATAGTGCATCTCCTGGTTCTCTACTGTATTTTATACGCAACATACCTGCTTTAATATTTTAATGTTTGTGCATTAATATTTTCAGTTTGTTTAACCACTTTGCTGCTAAGAGTTTGCCATCCTGTTCCCGTTTTTTCCTTTACAATTTTAAATATTTCTCTTCATTAAAAACTATGGTAATGAAATTGGTTTTTTTTTAACCTTGGATTTTTGTAATTAGCATATATAAATTCACATCAGTTCAGAAAAGTAGCTGATGATGTAATAATATTGAGTCCCTCTGTGATCAGATGAACAGTTTAATCCTATTCCCAAGCATGTGCAGGTGGATTCAGGAATGATTTTTCATTTGCTGTGCAGATTCAGCACCGCCATTGAGCGTTTCCTTTTAAAACTCCTTTTGTCTAAAGTTTAAGCCTATGGCTCAACAAAACTATTAGAGTAAAGTAAATATTGAAAATCACCGGAATGGCATGACCAGAAAGAATTCTGCCTGGTGGGCTTGTTTGGTCTTCAAGTGATTCTTGTGGAGTTCCAGTGCCACCTGCTGGATGATTTTAGACCAGTGTCAAAAGATGGAGGTGGCCCACTGCCCACCAGAGAAACTAGGGGTAAGGAACAGCTCAAAGGAATGTAAATAAATCTTTACTCTAATGCATTTTTTGGTTGCTGGAAGATTTTAAGCACTTTTTTCTTACATATCCTGTTTTAAAATATTTATTGAAGCTTGGAACTGGCAGTCAGACTTACATATGTACTGAAGCATTATACAACCAGTTCCTTTAACTCAGAAGCCATTACCAAAATGGTATTCCTATTTTCTTCCCAGTGCCAGTCAGGGAGAATTTTTAAATAAACGTAATTGCCTGTATTTTATCATGACAACTCCAGAGAGTGTGTGTGCTTCCGAGTAGATGATGGTGATGAGACAGGGCTTCAAACTTAAAGGGAAAAACTTGAAACTACCTATTTTCATTGGTTATTCAGCAGTGCCTAAAGTGAGCTTCTGAAATAATACAAATGCACTTTCAGTTCATGTGTATAGTGCCGTCTCATTCCTTGGGTGAGTCTTCTCCTCTCCCTCTTCCCCTCTCCCCGTAATTAAGTGGCACACAGGTATTTCTTTATACTCACGTTAGTCTCCAGAGTGTAGGAAACATGTACTTTCCTCTAAATGGGCAATGTAGAGAATTTTATGGATCTTTCTTCTGTTGAAATTGAATGTCTTGATTATACTTGGAATGTGTAACTTGGATTAATGTGCTTTAAAGTCATTTTACTTGTAGTCCAACAGTGCATTGAGCAAGTGTAACCTCTTTCTGAAAAATAACTTGGAGAACTTTAGTTAACCGATAAAACCAATTCATCACTAAATGTTGCTTACTCTTGATTTGACGTCCAGAACCATACTTGTAAGTATTAGGGGACACTGGAAAGCGGCTGTGAATGATAAGAGGGCCATGTGTGTTTTATGGTGAGTCAGACTACAAATATTAAGAACTTGCACGCAGACAAGCAGAGGCGATTTATACAAACCAAAAAGTGGGCTGGGATGGAAGGAGAGTTACCAACTCGTTGCCTAACAGTCCGGCAGTTAGAAACCTTTCGGTTGCTTTGGTACACTAATGTCCCAAAAGCTACAATTGCAAAAGTTGTTACGTTTTGAAATTTTTTTAAAAAAAATCTAGTTGAACACCTTTGTGTTAAAGATACACATATTTTTATGTTAACATTTCCAGTGTGTAGGATGTTTTCCTTTCTTTTCTTGACCTCAGAAGTGCCTCACGTGTATATTACCCCCACTAGGAGCCTGACCGCATCCTTTCTAACAAGCAGTGGAAGCCTGTTTAACTGCTGTCCCTAATGCATCTCTCCACTTAGAGTCAAATAGCTTGAGAGTTGTGAGTATATAATGTAAATATGCACATACAAGTTTGTAACTGCTTTTGTTCCATCATACCATGTAATTGGACTTATCAGCCGGTAGACAATTTGTTTCAGTGATTTCCCCTCCCCTGGAATTACCTGATTAAACCAATCATGAAATTTAAAAGGGCGTTCTCTTACTTCTTCAGAACATGCTGTGTAAGGTGGTAATCACTGAGGAAGAAAGCAGGGGGACTGAGCACTTTCGTCTGAAATGTGGTTTAATTCTTCAGAGCCATATTCTAACTGAAAGTTCACCTGAAGTTCAACTTCATGACATCACCCTTGATTCCAGATAATTGCTAGTTGTTAATTTACATAATTGCTGGTTTGCCCCGGTGCTGCAGTTACTAGAATTAGCCGCCTTAAAGATGTGTGGCAAATGTTTAACAAACTGCAAGATGTCTGGGTGTGTGTGTGTACCCTAGCCACTTGCCTTTGTATTACAACAGTAAGGGGGAACTGCTAGGGCAGTCTCGATTGTGACAACATCCCAACACCAAAGTAATGCTTTTAGGTTATTGTTTTTCAGCTCTGGTCATTTGAAGAACAAACTATATCTTGATTATGTATGGCAAATAATCATGCTTATTTACAGTCTTTTCAGAAAGTTGCTTATGTTATTCACATCAAGTCAATACCAAGTCTAAGAAGTTTTCTATTAGGTAAGTTCGGTTGTCCTGTGATGCCATCAGGATAGTGGTGTATACAATGTTATTCCTTAAGGAAACAGACAGCTGGCGAGATGGCTCAGTGGTTAAAGGTGTGACACATCAGGCTGCTTGCAGTGACGTGTGATTCCAGTTTCAGGGGATCTGATATACTCTGGCTATGGAGGGCACACACCCACATCATACATTCATACAGGCACATACATGCACATAAATAAAAATCTGAATGTGTGATAGTGAATTTAGTTAAAAGCAACAGCTCTGATATCTGAGTTTTTAGATCCTTAAAATAAATGATGGTTCAAAACTCCATTTGAAATATTAAGTCTAACACAAATAACTAGAACTTTTGTTGTTCCATGAAGTACCCTATATCTGGTCGCTTCTAATCCTTACTTAACTGAAGTGTATGGATCCTCTTTTCTAAGAAGGTTTAGACTGGGGAGGTTAAGAAATGCTCCTAGGTCCCATGAGAGAACACTATAGAGTCATGGTGCAGTTTGCCCCTCTATGGCAGATTGAGATGCACATCATAGGATCAGATAGGTGTTTATTCTGGAATTAGGTCATAAGAGAGTCGTTTTTTCTATTCCCTTTCATTCCTGGATCCCTATTCAGCCGTCTTACTGTGGCATGGAGAATCCCATAAAAGCGGGAACATGGAATTGCTGTAGAGCTCTGGGAAATCCTCGAGGCCTGGGCACTTTGGCTAACTCTCACTGTAAAGGCCAGATAGCGTCTAATGTGGAATTACTCACTGGTGCCATTTCCCTAGAGGGATTCTTTTTCACCAAAGCAGGGCCAAATACTTCCCCCTTGAGGCAGAAGAAAAACAGTAATCTCCAGTTGAGTCTCTCATCACCCCTCAAAGAATGGTGAGCTGTTCCTGTCAGCTTTCCCACAAGCCTCCTCTTGGAACAAGAGTTTATATTGGGGGTTACTTCTTAAACATGACAAAATTACTGTCTCCCCTCAAAGTTGGGGTTGTTCTAAGGAAATAATTTCGAACAGTTAAGAGGCTGTGTATGAGTAGGCAGGAAGGACAGGACCAACTGAAGATTGATTAAACTTTCTTCCCATTGCTTGTTATTACTTGTTAACTCATATTGTCAGATTGGAGCCATCAACTTGATATTTTTTTTTAAGGTTTGCTGTATCTTAGACCTTCTGTCCTCCATACTTTCTTCCCTACTTTTTTGTGCTATAAAAATATTTTTTCAACTTAGTCTGCAGAAGAATTCATAAAAAGGAATTTTAACAGTATATTTTACGTAAACACACACAAAGCCCTCCCTCCACCTTCTGTTCTAAGAAAGGCCACATCAACACAAAACACACAGCTCTTGTTCCAAAAGGAGGGTGAGAGATTTATTCTAAGCCAGATTTGAGTGAACATATACTAGGAACATGGATTCAGGTTACCCTGAATGACACGTTCTGCTGTGGAAGTTATTGTATAAACTTTGATGGTCACAGAGCAAAAGTTCAGTCATAAATGCAGCCCCCACATACATGAATGGGGTCCTTGGGAAGAAGTGTTATGGCAGGAGGAAACCATTGCTAAAGGTCTCAGATGGTATCTGATGGTAATTTTTAGCTTCAAGGTATAGAGTAATCTGAAGTTTCATCCCAAAGGTTTTACCTGATATGGAGGAGGCATGGTAAATAGTTACTAAAGGAATTCTGATTCCTGGTCTGCAAAATTACAAGTTTCCATGATGAAAAAGTTCTAATCAGTTTGTAGAATCTATAACACAGATGTGTTTTTCTAGGCAATGTCAGTTCATACCTAGAAGAACTTTTGGGGAAGCCAGTGTTTTTACTCTACCTTAGAATTTAAAAGAACAGTGAATTCATGAACTCCCTGCTAGTTAGTAGATCTCCTTGAAGTATAAAAGCAACATGGTTACAAATGGTGTGGTGTCCTTGAAAGGAGAAAATCGGTTTAAGATCAGTTACTTCATGAGATGCTGAGGGAGTCATCAGATTCACTCAGATTGCGGACTGTGAGGCACTCAAATTGTAGAGATTTCTGCAAGGATGTTGAGTTGCATCATAATAACCTTCATTAAACCAGATGCTCACCTGCCCGAGTGTGTCTCTTCCAGAAAGTTGAGGATGCTCCAGTTCTCAGTGATTGTCCTCATCCCTCAGACTTTTGTCCTTGTTCTTCTCTGCCTCGATGGACCGCTGCACCGCTACCATCCAGTTGGCCTAATCATCACCCTGAGCCTTGCACTGAGATGGGAGTGGTGTAAGGCTCAAGTGTGCACAGCTCCCATCTCAGAACAAGGCTCAGGCGTGCACAGCTCCCATCAGTACAACTTCTCGTGTGCACCATTCCCATCAAACTCTAGGCTCGGGTGTTTTTTGTTTGTTTGTTTTTCCTCCACATATGTAAGTGCTTCTTGCTTCCATTCTTTTACCCCTGCTGTGTCCACAATAACATTGAAGCAATATTAAGGTTTCAAAGGGAAGTCAGTGCAGGGATGGAAAGATGGAAAGGGGGTTAAGAGCACTACCTGCTTTTAACAGAGGGTCTAGTTTTGTTTCCCAGCACACACAACTCCAGTTCCAGAGGATCTGACACTCTTCAGACCTTTGTGGGCACCTGTACATACATGGTACACATAAATTCATACAGGCACATACACATGAATGAAGCGAAATCCTTCCTGACTTTGGTGTTAATGCCACTAAAAGAATTATGCTGTGAATGTTTAGAAGATGACAGAAAGGGTGAGCCTCTGTACCATGTTTGTGCAATGCCTTAGATGCTAACAAAGAGGCCTCTGTTTGCTTCCTGGTCATAGTGCAACCTCAAGTCTATTGTGCTTAGCAAGTGTGGGCACTCATACATTACTTCCTGCAGCTTGATCTGCAGTTGGTTAAAGTTGTTTCCCTTTGGAGGGAGAAGGTTGTTAAAGTTTGTGTTTCTGAGAATGAGCTCACTGTCCTGAGCACAATAAGCAGGCACCCCAACAACCGATGTATTGGTTTGGCCTACATATTATCATGATACTTATCTCCTGAATATCTGAAGCCCTTTCCTTCCAGAGAATGGTTCTTTTCTTAGGCTTTTAATTTGTCCCCTGCTTGGTGGTTAATCTTGATTGTCAACTTTATCATCTAGATTGAGAGGATCTAGAATCTCCTTGGAAACAAATCTCTAGAGCATCTGTGAAGAATTACCTAGATGAAAGTAACTGAGGTGGGAAGACAGCCCCAGACTGTATAAAAGGGGGGAAAGCCAGTTAAGCACCAGCATTTATTCATCTCTACTTCCTGATGCAGAGAAAGTGTGGTCAGCTGCCCTAAGCTCCTGGAGCTGTGACTTCCTCATGAAGGTGAATGGCATCCTTGAATTCTGAGCCAAAATAAAGCTGTCCATAATGAATACACACCATATCTCAAAGTTACGAGACCTGGGACTGGAGAGGTAGCTAGCAGGTGTGAGTGCTGGCTGCTCTTGCAGAGGACCTGGGTTCAGTTCCCAGCACCCACATGGCAGCTCACAACTGCCTGTAACTCCAGTTTTAGGGAACCTGATAACCTCTTTTGGTCTTTGCAGACACTGTACACACATGGTGCATATATATACATGTGGGAAAAACACATAAAAACATTTAAAAGTGAAACATGCTTTATTTTCATATAAAGAAAATTTATAAAAATGACTATTGAGCAATAAGACATTTTCAAAAGGCTTGGAGTTAGACACATTTCAGTGATGTTAAATACTTAAGAAACATTAAAGGCCTTGGAGTGCTCACTCGTTTGCCCTGTAAAGACAGATACGGTAGCACATGCCTCTAATTTTAGGGCTCTGGGAAAATGGGAGGCTGAGGCAGGAGAATCCCTGGAAGCTCACAAGTCAGCTAGCCTGGCATGTGCAATGGAAAAAAGCAAAAAAGATGCTGTCTCAAACAAGGTGGAAGTGGGGACAGACACCTGAGGTGGTCTTCTGACCTCCGTGCTCACACTGTGATATTTGTGCACACACAGGGACACACACAAGCACACAGAAGAAACGTCAAAAGAACTGCAAAAGTAAAGTTACAGTAAGACCTCTCAAAATGTAAGATTAGCACTATGGCGATGACTCGGTAGTTAAAAGACTAAAGGTTAGTTAAATTGCCACCAAGCCTTAGGCTCTGGGTCCTAACCCAGGACCCACATGGTAGGAGGACAGGTTGTCCTCAGATCTCCATATATATATATATAACTATGCACATAAACACAAAGTAAATGGTGAATTTTTTAATTAAGATTATTTTTTATGGGTTTTTTTTTTTTAGGTGGTTTTGTTTTGTTTTTTTGAGACAGGGTTTCTCTGACAACCCAGGCTGCTCTGGAACTCGCTTTGTAGACTAGTCTAGCTACAAACTCACAGAGAGCCTCCTGTCTCTGCCTCTGAGTCACGGGATTAAAGGCGTGCACCTCCACTGCTTGGCCAAAGTTAGTGTTATTTAAACCCAAATAACGATAATAACAGATACCAAATAACAAAACATGTAAGATACAGCCAGAGCAGTACTTGATAAAATGTTATACTTTTAAGGTTTAATTTTAAAAAGGAGAAAGTAAAATTGAGCCAAGACTGAAGGGACAAAACAAACCCAGAAGGAGCTGCTTTAGGCCAAAGTAAGGAAAGGAGATAAGAACCTATGATTAGACTCCAGTAAACTGGAAAATAAGCATATAACGTGTTAGGTCTCAACCTGGAACAAGAGGCTGAGGTGCCTATTAACATCAGAGCAGATGTACTGCCTGGCACACCCTGCCCACCACCCTCTCCACAACTGCTCTTCTCTATATAATCCAGCCATCTTGGGTACATTGAGCCTCTGTATTTTGTCCTCTTGGCTCCTGCTCACCCCCAAACACACAGACATGGTCTGGCTCAATCTGCTGGTCACGTCTACTCTGGCCTCTTCCAGATGTCTCTTTGTCTGTCTCTGGCTATGTGTTCCCTCATGTTCATCTCCACCGTACCTAGGAGGAGTATGTCCTTTTTATTTCTATTTTTCATTCGCAGTGTGGAAGACTGGGCTTTCCAGGTATCTATTCAATGCTGTCTTTAGAGAAACTGACTTTGCTTTCCAGTGCAAACCATCCTGTTTACAAATAATGGTCCATAGAGTTCAGTTTCTTGTCTCTTTCTCCACATGGTTCATTTTCATGTAATAAAACTATTGCATAGATAAATAAGGTTTTACTAATAAAGTTCTTACTGTTTTGTATGAATGAATGGGACAGAAAAGGGTGTGCTTGTTTCATATTTCACACTTTGCTACATACAAGTGGACACAGTGCAAGGGTGGGAGGATGGGGTGGGGATTAGAGGAAGGAAACACAAGGAGATTGGGAACCGGGGGGGGGGGGGAGGAGAGATAGAACATGCTCATATGTAAAATGCTGGTATAATGTACTCCTGCATGAGGAAGTCAGAGGTCAACCTTGGGTATCATTTCTCAGACATAATCCAAAAGTCTATTTATGGTGTCAGGGGGAGGGCACTAGGTCTTTTCTGGAAGAGGACAGGTAAGCTAGGCTCGCTGCCTTGGAGCAGGCACATGCCAGCACACTTAAAATCCAAACAACAAATCCTGGAATCTAAAGGTCAAACATAGGTCTCATACATACCAGCCCAGATTTATGTAGTGTTGGCCATCAAACCCAGGGGTTTGTGCATGCTTAACAAGTACTCTAGCAACTGTGCTACATCCCCAGCCAATCATTAGGAGTTTTGAGGCTGATTTTAAAAATAGGGAGTTTGCCTTGTTTGAGAACATCACCCACTGTCTCTTGTCTATTAAATAGGGTTCTGAAGTTCGTGGAATTCCAGGCATTAACTCGATGTGCAACTTTGTAGTCCCCCTCTGAAGAGCTGCCCTGGGTCCCTGGCAGAGCAGACATTTCTGACTCACCTGCTCAACCTTTCAGATGTTTTTCTCCTGCTATTGAATGTGAAGGAAGGGCAACTGAGGAAACTTTTGTGTGGGTAGTTCCCACTTGGAGAATCAGGATGAGAGGACTGGGCCATTTCCATCTTGAAGTGTCCTTATGCATTGCCTTGAGCCACACTTCTTTTGATGATTGAGGTCATCTGCTTATCAGCAGAACTAGGTTGTCAAGCTAGCACAATCAAGACACACTGAGCTGCTTTAAAGGAGTCTTAGCATTGGCATTCAGGGACTGAGGATATAGCTCAGTGGGTGAGAGCACTTACTGTGGTATGAGGACCTGAGTGTGAACACCTATATAAAAAGCCAAGTGTAGCCACAAGCAGCTTTAACCTCCGTGTGGGAGCAGGGGTGGAAAAACCTAACAAAGAAATTGAGCTCCAGGTTCAGTGAGAGACTATGTCTCAAGAGCAATAGAGGAGAGCACCCTGCCCACCTCATCTGGTGTCTTCCCATGTGTGTGTACACACGTATACATGTATACATATACTGCACATGATTGCCATTTAATTCTTAGAAACTCCTTTATGAGGGCTGGCAAGATGGCTTACTGGATAAAAACACTTGATATGCATATGATATGCATGCATAGTATCCTGAGTTTGATCCCTGTAACCCATGTAAAGAAAGAAGTTGGTCGCTGAACTCCATATACATGTGTGGTACCAGTGCCTGCATATACATGACTTGTACACACAGAATAATAAATACCCCTTTAAGAGGCTTGAGACAAACATAGTGGAAGAGAACTTCCTAGATAACACAGGGCCCTGCATTTGATCCCTAGCACTGAAATAGAAACAAATACGAAAACAATACAGTAATTACTAGGAAGCCTGAGTATTGATTGGGATTTGTGCTTGTTTTACTTCACTGAACTGTGGCTCTTCCTCCAGCTAACTCTTTGGGCCTCAGCAAAGTAAGTGGTTTGGTAGTAACTGAGAGACAATGTTCCCTCAAACCTCAGAGAGTCTAGGATTTCATAATGGGCTTAGCAGCTGCAGGATTTTAACAATGCACCCAGAAATACACATTGCAGTTGGATCGAGATTGTGACTGCTAGAATCTTTAAATAAGGGATGAGGAGAAGTACTACATTTTGATGAGGACAGAATGAAAGACTGGATGTGAATATGCTTTGAACATGAAGCCCTGCCTATATGGAAGAGTGAAATACCATTTTCAACAGCTTCCTATTTCCTAAACAAAAATGAGTATTCTATACCCATGATAGCCCAAAGACAACATATGCTTGAGAAAACATTTTTCTCGAGAGTATGTAAGAATAGAAGGCTCAGTCCCACCCCTTTAATCTGAGACTTCAGCTCAGGACAGACTTCTGCATCCATCTATTCCTCCTGCATCCTGGGTACCTGTTCTCTTCCCCAGACCTTCAGATCTGCTTTGATGACTTCTTGTTGATAGGGCAAAAATCACAACTCCCTGTTGGGGCTGCCAGAACAAGGCACCCTGCTTGACCCTCAGCCCTGCAGCTTCTTCCCACCACGGGACCCATGAAGTCACCATGCCTGACATCTGCCACTGCTGGCTGCTCCTAATCATCTCCCATCAGCACTTCAAGCAGTTGCCATATCACCTTCCCAAGAAAGCCTTCCTAGGATGCTCCAGCTAGCAGTGACGCCTGCTCCCAGCTCTCTGTGTGCACTTGACTCTTAATGTGACTATTTAATAGTCATAAACTAAGTTCTCTGCGACCAAGTTCAGGTTTATCCCCTGGTCCCCAGCAGACAAGAGCTCAATAAATAAAATAGTACCAGGTCCTGCCAACAGGAGTCACATTTGCACCAAAACTGTAAGGGCGCCCTGAATCATTGGGAGGTACTATATGCACCTGGGCATCATCTTCCACACAAGCTCTAGTGTGAGGAAACTGCCATTATGCCTGGCAAGAAGCTCTCAAGATGGTAGGCTATGTTGCACATCTGATAAAGTGGATTTAGGGAGGTCTGCGGGAGCTATTTCTATGAAGTTGCAAAGGGAGGAGAGATAATTATGTTCCTGAGGTCTGGAGCAGGAGATCATTGAGGTAGATCCTGACACCGAGGAAATGGCTGAAGCTTCTGGATTCTGACAGTCTAGCTCATCTGCGGCCTACAGTTGGGATGAATTTCAGAACACCGCGTGGAGCTGTCTGTCTTTTCTGCTACTCTGCAATATTTTCAGCAAACCCAGGTACAACATAAAAAATGATAGACTGTTTTCATCAGTGGCAATACCCACTTAGAGGGTAATGCCATCATTAGATAGCTGGTTTGTGGACAAGAAGGGTAAAGAAATGAACAGTGCCGGAGAATGAAGGACCCAAAAACTTCTCCAGGCCCAGGGCTGGTTCTGCATGCCGATTACCTGTTTGGAGACCTTGCTTGGAAACAACATCTACCCAGTAGTCCTTTTGGATTGGAGCCCCACACATGAGAACCAAATGAAAAAAAAAATCAAGTAGTCATGGAATAATTACCTGAGAATGACCAGAAAAATCATAAGCCTGGGCTAAATTAGCTTACTACAGCTGTGAGAAAGGGATTCATGTGTGTGTGTGCATGTATGTGTGTATTTTTATTGCACTCTGAGGTCTGATTAAATGTATTTATTCTGGCCTCTGTGTGTGTGTGTGTGTTCACACCCATATGCATACATACGTGTGTGCACTTGCATGCAAAGGCCCAAAGTTAATGTTAGTCGTCCCTCTCAATGGCACTTCATTTTATTTACCTCCGCAGAGCCTCTGACCATGCTTGGAATGCAGCAATTCTGAGTAGTCTAGGTAGGTAACCATTTTACCCTGGATCAACTATCCCTTCCTCCTGTGTGTTGGGATGACAGGTGAACTGCCGGGACTGTGAGGCTCCTGCCTGAGTTCTGAGCATCCAAACGCCAGACTTTATACAACCAAGAAAATGCCCCCCTCCACAGACTTGCTCTCAGTCCAGTGTGATGGAGGCATTTCTCAATTGAGATTCCCTCTTACCAGATAAACCTACCTTACATCAAGCTGATAAGAAATGAGGCAGCACACTGCCACTCCGCCATCACACAGACCAAATCCTTTCATTCTGAAAGTCTCAGTGCAAAAGATGGAATTTTGTGGTGTGTTTCAACCTCACTGGCTGATTCCTCCTTGGCACTGTTGACTAGCTCATGCTCCCTAAGGCACTAACATGGCCTCAGGTGCAGGCTTGAGCCCCCAGTCTTCTCAGAGTGAGTTCATCTGGAGACATGGCTTTATTTACCAGTCATTAGCCAAAGAGTTCCGGGATGTCCAGCTCAGCTTTAGACCTCTCTCCTAACTCTCAGGCTTGCCTGACCAACACCCCCCTTCTCCCAGCTCCACTGGCTGTGGTTCCGATCTTTTCCCATTTTCTCCTCCAGGTCATATCATTCCTAGCCTATCTCCTTCCTGTCTCTTATGATATCATCGTACTACCCTGATCCCCATTCTTTACCCCTAACCCTGCCTGCTGGAAGACCTAATTGGGAGACAGGAAGTCAAGGAACAAGACATCTGGGTTTGCATCCCTCTATTAGGAGAAATGGTTTCCTCTACTGAGATTAGCGCTCCCCGATGCCAGTTACTCATTTTCAGACTGCTAGAAGGCCAACCCACTCTTCCTCCTGTCCATTGTCCCTAAGGGCTGGAAGTGGGAACTGCTTGTACTTCAGCTTGTCCTAGGGTCATCCTGTGTTTGTCTCCTTGCCCACTTTGCTCAGTTACTTAGTGTAGTGTGCATCTGTTTCCTGTCCAACCCTGATTTCGACAGACCTCAAGTTGTATATTGTTATATAGGTCAGTAGTTGGAATATAGTAGGCAACGCCAAAAGGTATAGTTAGAATTTGTTAAATTTTGATCTAGCTAATGGAAGCAACCCCACTTTTACTTTTTTTTTAAACAAACAAACAAACAAACAGTCTTATTAAATAGCCCAGACTAGACTCAGTGCGATTCTTTTACCTCAGGCCTGAGTCCTGAGACTACAGGTATTACTGCCATGCTTGGCAGGGGACCCTTTGTGCTCTCATGAATTTTTTGTTTGTTTGTTTGTTTGTATTTTGAGACAGGGTTTTTCTGTGGGCTTTGGAGCCTGTCCTGGAACTTGCTCTGTAGATCAGGCTGGCCTCGAACTCAGAGACCTGCCTGCCTCTGCCTCTGCCTCCCGAGGGCTGGGATTAAAGGCATGTGCCACCACCACCTTGCGTGAATTTAAACTTTTGATAGAAAGATAAATCTCTCACCTGATAGTACTGTACATTTATCACACTTTTAACTTTCCTAGCGGCAACTCTTTCTCCGTTAATATTCTAATTCTTCGACTTTTAGTGTGGTTTCCTCTAAAGTGCAAAAGGTGAAGATTTGAAAGGACTGTTTTTGGCTTTTGAGTTGTTTTTTAGCTCAATGAAGTTTGCAAAAGACCTGGGAGACTTACATGAGCAGCTGTTATGTGACCCCTAGGAGGAAATATGCATTTTAAAAACAGCAAAGTATAAACAATGAACATACTGGGAGGTCGATTTGAGCAGAGGAAGAGGAAGGCTGGGAATAAGGCTGAGACAGGGGAATATTTCACACCCGCTCTAAAGAGCTAAGCATTTTTCCTGATGCCTTTCAAAGAAGTTTTAGCCATTTTTGGAGAGGAGACGATGGTGGCTATTTATGAGCACCGCGTTGCTAGGTGACACAATGGGATGAGCACCATGCTAACTAACCTGTCACTCAACTGACTTTCAAAACTAACAGTGAGGGGGCGTACAGGGTGGGGACAGAACCCGGGGAGGCATTCAGAGGTGCTGGAATGAGAAGCCTCTTGAGGGAGTGGAGCAGCTTTAGCAAACCCTTTGCTTTTTTCCCTCTCCATTCCAGTTGTAGGATCTATTCAGGGTCTTGGGTCCAACTTACCCCTTGCTCTCTCATTAGGGCCCCTTGTTGCTAACAACTTTTTTTTCCCCCTGTCATGACATTTGGCCTCCTCTGGGAGAAAAGCAGATCTTCTTCCTCCAGAAGCCAAGTTGGGAAGTCACTGGGGAGGAAGCTGAGAAGCCAGACTCCCCATGCAGTAAGTCTGAGAACAGCTTCTTGTAAGTCTGTATACCAGCAGCGTGGGAATGTGTGGGAGGCCATGCATCTGGGCTTGAGTGAAGAAGCCAGGGCTTCAGGATGGGCACAGTGAGTGACAGGGCTGCCTTCCAATTAACTGACCATCTGCCCGGCACATGTTAGAAGCAACCTAAGTATGTTTTTAGTCGTTCTGTGTTACAAGTTCTTGAGAAAACATGAACCACTATTTTGAAATGCATCCTCAGAATAGTAGGCTCCTAAGGTAGATTGGCCTCTAAGCATTCACGCAGCTTGTCACTCCTCAGGATCCCATGGCTAGCTAGAACCAATGAGTGGCCACTGCAGGATGTTAGCATCCTGAGGATGTGCAGGTTTGTGAATGCCTGGGAGCACTATAGTCTGTGCTTATTATGTCTCGGGACACAAACTTGACCACAATTCTAAGGAAGACGCTAAGCCACATTGAAAGCACTTGCTGGAAACAGAGGGCTTTCCACCCACACATTACTGTGAGGTAGTGGCGAGTCTGTTGCACCTCCTAGTGGCTGTAACTTCCTTTTGCGGTCTCGTCATTTGTGCTGTCATGGGCTTCCCTGCTGGTACCTCTGCCATTCTAACAACCTTATTATAGCTCTCTACACCAGAGAAGTTGTCCTTGGGGAGCCTAGTTCTCGAATGCCACTCTTGCCCGAGCCACTGCAAACCACCTTGCCATTGTAAAGGATATTTCATCGCAGCCATTGAGTAAAAGGTCACTCTCAGTGGGACTTTTAGAAAGCTGGTCCTTTCTTCCCCATGGGACCGTTGCCCACCTAGGCAAAGTGCTTGGCAAGCGGGAGTACTGCTGCTTCTGCCCCTGCTTCCCTTCCCCTGGCTGGGGCCTCATCAACGCTGTCTGCAGCGGCCCTGTATTAACTGAAGCCAAATGCTAGGTTTTTGTTTTGTTTCACTTTAAGTCAAAGTCTCAATCCAAGCCAGCCTTCAGTTGGCTACGAAGCTGAGGATGAATTTGAGCTTGTGCTCATCCTGCCTCCACTTTCCAAGTGCTAGAATTACAGGTGCACACCACAATGGCCAATTTTTATGCAGCGCTGAGGATCAAACCCAAGGCCTGGTGTGTGCTGGACAAGCTGACTGAGCTATGTCCTCAGCCCCGGGTGCTAGCACTCCACAAAGCTCTCGCTCTTCTTCATGTGCCAACTTCCAACAGGGTGAGGCGGTTTCTCGCAAGCTCCGCAAAGACGCCAGCGAAGCTAGAAGTGAGTAAATGAACCGTCGCTTGCACCGCAGTTGATGTGTTTGAATCCATTACAACTCCTGGCTTTGCTGAGTGGGTCACACTACCCAGCCTTTGTCTAGTGGATGCAGTTTGGCTTGCCTATATGTCTCTGCCTTATTGCTGCTGCTCTACTTCCAGTTATTTATTCAATAATCAAACCTTCCCCCATTTCCTACTTGTTTGCATGCCTTTGTCTGCCTGTGTTTGTTATTCCATCAGCTGAAAGCTCCCCCTTGTGTAAATGCTTATTCTTCATGTCATGATGTAAGAGTGGACTCCTGGCTCCTCAAGGGCTTTTACTGCACCTTTAGTTATCACCACCATTATCATTTCTTCTTCTGTCCCAAATTTTGTCCACATGAGCCTGGGCCAATAGCTTCCATCACAGGCCCCTCAGGGATCATGTGCCCTCCATCCTCTGAGGATTTCCTTACTATCTGGCACCATGAATCTCCCAGGCTGGTTTCAGCATTTCCCATCTCCCAGGCTCCAGTTTGTGTCAGTGGAGGCCACTGTTAGAAAAAGGCGCTAGACGTGGGCTGCTGCTGAGGTGTCGCAGCTGTCTGCCTTTTCAGTGCACAGGTGTTCACACATGCATGCACATATGCTTATACATTTACATCCACTTGTCAATGTGGCCAAATGTCTATTATTTTTAGAGCCATCTGTCTACCTATCTTGAAAACACACACACAAATAAAAAAGCACAAGCTCATCTTTAAATTTATTTTAGACTTGTTTATTATTATTATTTGTGTGTGTGCACGCGCACGTGTGTGTGTAGATATTTAATGCCATGTTTAACAAGTGGAGATCAGAAGACGGCTTTCCAGAGTGAGTCTGCTCTCTCTCCACCATGAGACCTGGGAATTGAACTCGGGTCATCAGGCTTGCACAGTGAGTGTCTTTACCTTCTGGGCCATTTACCAGCCTGAAGCAAGCTCATTCCCATAGCTGTCTTCTCCAGTCTGCAACTGTAGGGCTCTGGCCTCGCCTTTCCTGTGTTTATACTTGCCCTTCATCAGTGAGAGATTGACATCCACTAGCGCGTGCTCAGCCTCCCTCCATCCCACTCAGCCCTCTGTGGTCCTCTGCCCACCATCATGCTGTTCTCCCTGGCATAACTTTCAGACATGGTCCCCTAACACCGCCAGGGATACCGGGGACATCTTATTCTTCCCATCCTCTAACCTTCAAACCCCTTCACATTGAAGTCGGATGGGTCTAGGAAGGGTTAGAGAAGATGGGAAAAGTGGAATCGGAGAGGGGATGGGCGGGAAAGAAAGGGAAAGAAGAGGGGGGTGGTTAAAATTCCTTTAAAAAAATAACCCACAGAAATAGTTATTCTTTAGCCTCTCACCTCAGTAGCTCATGAGGATGTATTCAAATGTTTCTGAGTTCTCACATGCAAAAACTACAAATGCTCTTTGACTTGTCATGGTATGGTGTCCTGACGAATCCATTCTAAACTGAAACTACACTGTTGAAAATACATCTGGCCTACGCTTATCATCATTTAATCCAACCCACCTCCGTTTATGCAGAACTCTTACGCTAGCCTGGAGCTGGCTGACCATATAGAGCATAAACATGTTTTAGAATAAAATGCTGAATATCTCATGAGATATGCGCGTTCAGATGAGGACCAGGATGGTTGTTGCAATACTCAGTGTTGTTAGCTTGACAGAATCTAAAGTTACCTAGGAGGTGGGCCTATTATATTGATTATATTATATTAATTGATACCGGAAGAACTGTCTTAATTACGGGCGGGATCATCCCCTGAGCAGGGGACCCTGAGTTATATAAAATGGGGAGAATGAACTGAGCAGTAGCTCGTGGGCCTTCCTTTCTCTGCTTGCCACTGTGGATGCAGGGTGGTGAGCTGAAACAAGGCCCTACTCTTGGGCTGCTCTGTCGAATATCTGATTTCAGCAACAGAGGAGAAACTCGTACGGTGTGGTGGGGTAGGCATTTGATGGACAGTTCCTACTGAATGTGCTTTGCCCTCATGACAATGTAAATTAGGGACTGTCTGAAGAGCAGGGGATGGTCGCCCCGAAGGACTGTGGTTGGCACGGAAGACTAGCCATCCAGACGGTAAAGAGTGACTGACTGGGGGAGCAGAAAAAATAAGGCAGCATTTATGTACTTTTTTTTTAAAAAAATGGAAAGTTGGAAAAAGTATGCGCTCCAAATATTTATTGCACAGTGAGATCTGCAGAAGAGCTGGTAACCTTGCATAGGAAGTTAACAGATAGTATCATTCAGCCCTTAAAAACATAAACCTGGAGGAAATGTGCAAAAGAGCTTTGCAGATGCCTGAGAAGAGATTGAAGGTAGAAGACCCTACTGGACGTCCCGAGGTGTTTTCGTTCAGAAATGTTCCCCAGGCAGTACCTCCAGGTCAACCCAAAGAGCTGATGACGCGAAACTCATTTCATGTGTGAATGTGTGCGCGCCATCCTCAGAAATGACTCCACCCTGAATTTCAGTTTCAAATATTGCCAACGCGATTAAGCTATAAAATTTGGCAATCCAAAACATAGTGAGAAACCTTTACATTCTCTCCAGCTGTGTTTAAATTTATATTCGGAAGTACTCAATTCAGCGGCACATCCAGTTTCTCTAAACCAAAAGAGCATATAGAAGATGCTTTTCTATTAAGAGAATATTCTAAAAATCTTTATTGGAAGACTTTTGCTATATTAATATACCAGAAATGATGCACAGAGACTAGCGCGGCAATGGCCTGACCTGAGTTGTGATGTTCGAAGGTATTGCTGGCAATGTCTCAGCTTCTATCCCACTGCCGTGATATTGTGCCCCCCAACAAAAGCAGCCTGAGAAAGGAAGGACTCACAATTCCAGGTGACAGTCCATCATTTCAGGGCAATCGAGGCTGCAGAACAGTCATGAGCAGAGAGCAGTGGACTGCCTGCCTGCCTGCCTGCCTGCCTGCCTGTGTTCGGCTGGGTCTCTCCCCTTCAAGCCCAGCCTAGGAAACGGTGCCGTTCACATGCACAGTGGGTCTTTCGACTTCAGCTAACCCAATTAAGAACAGTCCATCACAGACCTGCTCACTGGCCAATCTAGACAATTTCTCATTGAGATTCCTTCCCTGGGCGATTCCGCATGTGTCCAATCTACAAGGAAAATTAACCATTACAGTGAAGGTCCAAAAAATAACAAATTACACAGAGTGGGAAGTTGCTCTTCAGTTAAATTAGGGGCAGGTAAACTATGGCCGTTTGTAGAACTGACTGTAATAAAGCTTAGGGCACAGCCGTGCCTGTTTGCTTATGCATGGTCTAGGGTTACTTTGTGCCACGATGGTCTTGCTTTATAGGTACGACAGAGATCGTAAATGCCCTAGACGACTCAAATATTTACTCTGTCATTTTATAGAAAGGTTTGCCGCATTCTCTCTGAATTAGTAGATGCAAGTATATCCGTTGTTTGTCCCGGAATGTATTAATAGTGAAATTCACAAAATCTGTTTGTGTCCATCTTTATGTGTAACTGCTTGGAGAAATTACATCAGTAGTGAGTATTTGAAAGTGAGAAGAAACTGGTGTGACTACAAAGTCTGAACAGGCAGCCACCACAGAAAGGAATCAGTCGCTGGGACCCAGATGATGCAGAAAGGCTGTAGGAATCGCAAGCACAATGAAGTGTTTGAGTCCACACAACAGCCACAGCCTTCTCTAAAGATGGGTGAGGTAGACATCTCCAGAGTGCCACCCGCTGTCTTTGGTGAGGTGAATTTTGTACAAGTGACACCGGTTTAAAGATACTTTAGCCTTCATGTGTCTTCGACAGCCAGTGACAAAGCACTTGAAGCTCCATGCCTGTCACCAGCATGCGAAATGCTCACTCTCTCCGCAATTCTCCTGCTACCTGTTTTCTCTCTGCTTCTCCCCTCCCCTTTTCTCTCCTCCACTGCTGTGGGACAGTGGTCTGTACCCTGACACTTGTATTTTAAATAAACGCTGATTGGCCAGTAGCCAGGCAGGAAGTAGAGGTGGGGCAATGAGAATTCTGGAAAAAGGGAAGTTTCAGTGTGCAGTCATCACCCAGACACAGAGGAAGCCAGTCACAGAGAAGCAAGATGTGACTGCCTCACCAAAAAAGGTACCAAGCCATGTGGCTAACACAGACAAGAATTATGGGCTAATATAAGTTATAAGAGTTAATAAGAAGCCTGAGCTAATAGGCCAATCCGTTTGTAATTAATGTGGACCTCTGTGTGATTTCTTCGGGTCTTAACGACTGCAGGAACCGGGTAGGACAGAAACTTCAGTCAACACTACACTCTGTGTCTCTGTCCATCTCTTCCTGTCTCTGTCTAAACATTTCCCTCTGATCTACATCCCGTTTACACAGTTTCTGAAGCTGTGCCTAATTTGGTGTTCATTCCATTTACTGAAGTCTTCCTTGTGTTTCCCACTGATTTTGAATATTTTATGCTTCCTGAACCTCTGTCAATATTCTCAGAGTTGTCTTTTAATTATCTGGGCATGTTAGCCATATATATTTTAAATTCATAGCTAATGACCACATTATTTGGATCCCTTATTACCTGCCACAGGTTCTTTCTTCTACATTTGATTATGTTTTCTGTTCTTGAGGACCTGGTAATTCTTTGATGAGACGATCATTGATGATCAGATAGTCTCACTCTTCGGCTTATGTGCTCCTCTTAGGAGGAGGAGTTAGAGATCACCTTGATTTACATAGATATTGGAAAGATCAGGAACTGGACTTGAGTTCTTGAGAAGGCTAATCCAGCTGCCATAGTTATTGTTGTCTGTGTGACAGAACAGAGGACCATTGGGGAGATGGGCCTCTGGACATGTCTATGAAGGACTATGTTGTTTATGTTATTTGATGTGGGAAGACCCTACCCACTGTAGTCCTGAACAGAACAAATGGGGAAGAGAAGGTGAGCAGGAGCACACATTCACCCACGCCTTCCCCACCATGATGGCCAGCATCCTGGAACAGTGAGCCAAAATCAACCTTCCTTCTCCTAAGTTGCTTTGTTGATATTCTACCACGGCAACAGAAAAGCAGCTGCATTACTAAGGAGTCTCTAGAGGAACAGAACTCACAGAATGTATATATATGTGTGTGTGTGTGTGTGTGTGTGTGTGTGTGTGTGTGTGTGTGTGTGTGTGTGTATTTTTATATACACACAAGATTTATTAGAATAGCTTACAGGCTGTGGTCCATCTAGTCCAACTATGGCTGTCTACCAACAAAAGGTCTAAGAGTCCAGTTCCATCCACAAGGCTGGATGTTTCAGCTGGTCTTCATTACACATTGGAATCTTGAAGAAGTAGGCTCCAGTGCCAGTGAAGGAATGGACTTGTGGTCAAGAGAGCGACCAAGAGCAAGCAGGCAAAAGGAGAAAGCTTCCTTGTTGTGGGAGTTCATTCTGCTCATAGTTTTTGGAGTACCTGCCTTGGGGCACGGCTTCTGTCTGCCCACGTGATCCCTTTTAAGAGAGTGGAGGGGTCTCGCTTGTGCTCTCTCGTGTGCTGGTCTGCTCTGGTTGCGCCCTCAGAACAGAGAACTGTGGCAGCTCTCTCTCTACCTTATTGTGGTTCATGAGTGTTCCCCAGGAAATATGTAATATCCCCTTATTATGGGCTCTCAGGGACTCACTTACCCTGCTTTACACTTCTTTCTTCCATATCCTCTATACATTAGGTTATTGGCAACCTATACATAGGTTGCCAGCAGAAGGTGCGGTCCAGATTAAAGGTAGATCTTCCCACCTCAAAGATGTATCTTTTTACCTCAAAAAAAATCTGGATTAAAATCTTCCCACTTAAAATGGTTTAATTAGGGAAAAAAAATCCCTCACAGGTGTACCTAACTGCTTGGGTTTCCGTTCATTCCAGATGCAGCCAAGCTGACAATCGGCGTAGCCATCACCATAACTAAGCCAGCAGCTTCCCCCCAGGCTCCACTGCCCCAGTACCACGGTCAGCAGAGTGGAGAGCTTGGTGGCCCCTTCTGCCTCGTTCTTTTTAGAGGAGAAGAGGCCTAACTGCAGAGTCTGATCCCCACCCCTGTGCTCAATGAACTTCCCGATTTGTTCAGATCCAAATTTCTTGCACTTTTTTTCCCTTTAAACAGTTATAGAGGAAAATACTTCTAAGACAACCCAGTCCAACAAAGCTGGCGGAATGAGGTATGAATATTTTTATTTCATAAATGGTCAAGATCAAACATATTCGCTACCTTTGCTGTTTTCTCGGTCATGTAGCTGTGAATAGTATGCTCCCTTGGAGATTGTTAAAGAACATTCTGGATCTACTGTTTTAAGATAAAAGTAAAGTCAGAGAGACAGGAACCATCTTTTTTTTTTTTTAAATGCTATGGAGAAAGAAATTTGCAAAGGAGCATGGATGCTGTATGTGTTCATACATGTTTATGTGTATTCATGTGTCCATATAGGTGTATATTGCATATAGATGAAGGCCAAGGACTGAAGATGTTTTTCGTTTTCTTTTTTTGAGGTGAGGCCTCTCACTGAACCTGATGTTCACCTATTGGCTAGATTCCTTGGTCAGTGATCTCCAGAATCTTCCTGTCTCTACCCTCCAATGCTGGGGTACAGAGGTGGGGATAACCACACCCAGCTTTTAGGTGTGTGCTGAGAATTCCAGCCTGGGTCCTCATGCTTGTGCCTGGGTCCTCTTTCCCTGCTGAGGCATTTCCCGACCTGCAAAGGCACTGCATCCAAATCACTCCCATCCTGTCAGGGTTCCACTACTATAGAGGGTGCTGGGCTAGCTCCTATGGATGTGCCCATTCAAGGCTAGCCCCTATGAACCATTCCATGCTGGGCTAGCTCCTACTCTTCTATTCCCAGCTAGTACCTCTGAAACCTCGAATCCCAGGCTAGCTTCTCTGTGGTAGTTTGAAGGTGATTAGCTTCCATTAGCTCATAAGGAGTAGCACTATTAGGAGATGTGACTTTGTTGGAGTGGGTGTGGCCTTGTTGGAGGAAGTGCGTCACTATGGGGGCGGGCTTTGAGGTTTCCTATGCTCAGGACACCACCCAGTGTGTCAGCTGACTTCCTGTTGCCTACAAGATGTAGTAGCACGCTCAGCTACAGCACCACATCTGCCTGCAGGCCGCCATCGTGATGATAATGGACTGAACCTCTGACACTGTAAGTGAGCCACCCCAGTTAAATGTTTTCTTTAGAAGATTGCTGGTGTGGGAGGTCCTTCTGTCTATGTGCTGCTTTTATTGGTTAATGAATAAAGAAAACCGCCTTGTCCTGTTGATAGGGCAGAGTAGAACTGGGCAGGGAAAACTAAACTGAATGCTGGGAGAAAGAAGGCAGAGTCAGGAGAAGCCATGTAGCCCTGCCAGAGACAGACGCCACCAGATGGAAACTTGCCGGTAAGCCACAGCCACGTGGCGATACACAGATTAATAGAAATGGGTTAAATTAAGATGTAAGAGTTAGCCAATAAGAAGCTAGAGCTAATGGGCCAAGCAGTGATTTAATTAATATAGTTTCTGTGTGGTTATTTCAGGAGTCTTGGCAGCTGGGGACAAACAAACAGCCTTCCTACTACAAGTTGCTGTGGTCATAGTGTCTCTTAACAGCAATAAAAACCATAACTATGACATTCTCCAAACCCTCCCATGCCTGCCTAACTCCTATGAACTCTCCCATGCCAGGCTAGCTCCTATGAACTCTATCTACACAACCCTTAACCAGTAGTACTCATAGCTTTCTAATCTAGCTGAAAAATAAATTATAGCAGTCTCCAAGTTTTATTGCTAAAAATAAAACAATATAACATCTTCTCATCCTTTGCCTAACAGCAACATAAATGGAAGCTTACTCAGTTCTCCACTACACTCCCACCCCTGAAGCCCTTGGCATTGGCATAGCTGGGATTTACAGATACAAGGCCCATAGTTGTAATTTAATGAACATGGCCAAAGATGAAGTTTTCACATTTGAGTTTACATATCTTTTTTTTTTTACTTTTTCTAATTATAGTAGCTATTAGCATCAAGTCTAAAAATAAATTGAATGTGGGACCAGATATTTGAAGCACATTCAGTGACTTACTCATTAACAGTTTGCTAAGGAAATAAACAGTGTTTTTCTGTTGTGTGAATGCTTTTGAACATTTTCTTCCTAACGTGTTACTGAGAACACACACAATGAATGAATGTTGTAAGTTTACAAAAGAACATGGATACACAAGGACTGGACCTCAAAAAATATTGCTGATGGGTATATGACCAAAATCCTCAAATAGTGCTTCCTTTGAGATATATCAGAGGCAGTATATACTGAAAAAATTACAATTCATATTTCCAAGACAAAATAAAACCTCAAACTGTTAAAAACAAAACAAAACAAAATCCAGAAAACCAAAACTGGGTTAGTGTTCATTTTTAACTGCAGAGTCAAGCACACATTGAAACTTCTGATTCAAATTACTTCTCTTCTTTGTTTCAGGTGGGTACCGTAGTTTCTACAAAGCTCCCTGGAGGCCCAGTGCCTCTTTCAGGGATTCTTTGGCAGTTGGAAGTACACATTATAGGCCTTTTCTGTAGGTGGGGGCAATGACTATATTTTACCTGTATTTTGTCAGCTGAAAGCTGAGCATCTCTCTGGTTTGCACTTGTCCCCTAGTCTTTCTGGATGCCCCATGGAAATCCAAATATCCAGCGAGCCCCGACCTGGGAGGCCAACCTGGGTAGCCCTTTGGAACCAAGTGGCCCTGATGGCGAGGCCGGTGAGCGGTCCCCCATAGTGCTTTTCATCACTTTGCCATTCCGGTTCTTCTCTGTTCTTGTAAAGTCTCTGAGCCAATAGTCTTCAAACAAAATGTATTTCTGCCTAATTGAGCTGGGGTATTTCTGATGCTCGCATCCAAAGACCTTAAGACATATACTGGTGTAGGCGGAGACTGCTCGTTCGTTTCTGGGCAGCCCAGATGCGAATAACCACGCTATATTAATTATAACACGGTTTGGCCTAATAGCTCAGGATTCTTAACCAAGTCTTACATCTTAAGTTAACCCATTTCTATTAATCTGTGCGTTGCCACGAGGCTGTGGCCTACTGGTAAAGGTTGCAGGGCGTCTGTCTCCTTCGGCAGCTACAATGGCATCTCTTTGACTCTGTCTACTTTCTAGATCTCTGTTTGGATTTCCCACCTGGCTTTACTCTACTGAGCCATTGGCCAAAGCAGCTTCTTTAATAACCAATGTAATAAAACATATTCATAGCATACAGAGGGGAATCCCACATCACACTGGCATTTCTGTTGCTGTTTGTTTATTAAGTACTTTTTGAGCACACATTGTTAGGAGCTTCACCACCTGACTAGGTGCATGTTCTGCATGTGGACCGGTGCTGGCTCTCCTGCATGGGTCTCACCTTGTAGTCAGTCTGTAGTTTAAGTAGCCATCCATTATTCCATCCACCCTCCATGTCTTTGGAAGGTGATGAGGATCAGTTCCACGCATGCACAGCTAGGCAGTTACCCCATGCTGTTCAAAACCAGCATGGAGGGGGTCATTTTCCTGAACTGTATTTTTGTGAATACCTCTCATGTCCTCATCTGCCAGGATGCTGAGGCTTTAGTCACCTGAC
This sequence comes from Ondatra zibethicus, assembly GCA_004026605.1. NCBI lineage: Eukaryota > Metazoa > Chordata > Mammalia > Rodentia > Cricetidae > Ondatra > Ondatra zibethicus. The sequence goes on from PVIU01000310.1 coordinate 298,567, forward strand.
TCCTCTGCCCATGGGACCTACTGGGTGAAGACAATGGGGGGATGAGGGGGGCAGAGAGAAAGTGAGAGACAGGGAGGGGTGATTGATTGCCTCATCCTCTTGAAACCCCACCTGCCTGGACTGAAAAAGAAGGTTCAGCCTCATCATTCCTGCCGTGACATTGCAGGTGTGAGAAAGCAGAAGGGCAGAAGGAGACGGCATCCTCTCTAAGTTTTGGCAGTTCCCGTTTCTGTGTCTGGGCTTTTTTGTTTGTTTGTTTGTTTTGTTTTTGTTTTTAACTCTCTCTGGTTACCTAGTACTTATTCCCCAGTGTTGAAGCCTTTCTTAGGTTCACCCTCGAGAGTACCAGACAGGAAAAACAAAAACAAAAAGCCAGTAAGCACTACAGTTGGTGATACCTAGAATTTCGATCATCTTCTGTCGGCCCTTTATCCTTTCCCTTCTAATTCTCTGAGCTCACAACACGGTCTAAGTTCTGTAGTGGGAAACTCTCTGAGCCGTTGCAAAGATTCAGTGTGATGTTGCACCCTTGTGCCAGAAAGAAATGGAAAGAACCTTAAATATTAGATAATATTTTTTTACTCACCCGTTTACTTTGTTTAATGATTCTGGCACCAGATTAATCCACATTTTATTGAAGTATTTAAAAACTGACTGGCTCAAAGACAATCGTGCCCAGAACTACTGACGAAACAGTTCCTCCACCGTAGAGCTCCATCTAAAGCTCCGCTTTGTATGTTCTGTTTTAATGCTATTTATGTCACAGAACAAGGAAGTTTTTCATTTTTTTTTAAATTTAAGATATAATTACATTATTTACCCTCTTTCTTTCCTCCATTTCCTCCCATGTGCATCTCTTGGCTCCCTCTCAAATTTATGGCCCTTTTCCTTTAATTGTTATCATTTGTAGATAAAAGTCGAGCTGAGAGGAGTTCACATTCAGGTAGTCTCAGTTCAAGGATACTGTTTTTGTTTCTTCTAAGTGTTCATAAATGAGAAAAAGTCAGTCAGCGGCAAATTCCTGAACTTTTGTTGTGTTTGGGACATGAGTCAGTGAACAGAGAACCAGAACTAGGGTCAGAAGAGTCAGTTGTTTAGGGGCCAACAGACCACAGCTCATGAGTCAAAGTAGTCAATCTACCTACTGTCTGAAACTAACTATGTAAAGCAGTAATGTAAGAAATATGTAGTTAAATAGAGTTTTATTGAAACGTAGGCACATTGATTTCTTTACATATTGTATGTGGCTATTTTCCTGCTACAGCAGTGTAGTTTATTAGTTGCAACCAAAACTGATCCAAGGATTCTAAAATGATTTCTATGAGTCTTTACAGAAAACTTCTCTGCAGGAAATTCAAAACAATCATCAACAACAAAGAATACTCTGGAATTAATAACCAATAGATCTAGTGTTGAAGGATGTAAGGGTGATGTACAAAAACCCTCCATTCTCTTATATTACAACAATGAACAGTGGAATCAAAAATTAAAACAAAATACCATTTGTATTGGTACCCTGTGATATAAAATACTTAAATGCAAATCTTGAAAAACATACAAGATCTATATGGGGAAATGGTAAGATCTAATGAAAGAAATTAGAGAACAAAATAAATGAAGAGATAACCCATGGAGAGATATCTCATGGCTAGGAAGAAAGTATCATACTCCAAATTTGACTATTGAGTCAGTGGAATCTCAATGAAAACCCAAGTTGGTCATCTTGTGGATATCAATGACTGATCATAAAGTTTCTGTGGAGAAGGAAGAGACTTAAGAGCAACTAATAGAGTCCTGAAGCAGGACAGTGCAGTACTGAAGAAGGGTGGACATTACCCAACCACCAGACATGTGAAAGCACCAGTCATCAAGACTGTGTGGAACAATGCATACAGCAGACACAGTTCAGAAACAGGCCCGTGTAACAAAGCCAACAGTTTTTTGTTTATTTGTTTGTTTTTATACAGGAGCAAAGCAAGAAAATAACAGAATATCCAAATATGAAGAGCTAAACCTAGACATAGGCATAGTTGTTTTGCTCCCCCAAAACAACTGCAAAGAGGCCACAAACCTCAATATAAAATGAGGCACCATTGGAGAGCAGCCGGGGATCTTCTGTTTGCTGATGACTTTTTTCTTGATGAAACGCCAAAGTTGAGGTCCGTGAAAGGAAGAACCCAACTTTACTCACTTTCAAAAAATTCTGCCCTGGGGAAAAAACACTGTAGAGAGAAGAAGATGAGTGACAGACTGGAAGAAAATGCTCGCAGAAGATTTGTCTGAGCAAAGACTTACTCAAAACACACAAAGAGCTCTCTTCCTCCTCTTGATTCCCAGCACCCAGGGGTTGGCTCACACCCGGCCTGTAACTCCAGTTCCAGGGGATTGACATCCTCTTCTGGCCTCTGCGGGTACCAGGTGTGCATGTGGTATACATACATACCTAAAATAAAACCAAATCTTTTAAAAACAAGAACTCTTAAAACTCAAAATAAGATACATCATCTGTTACTAAAGAAATGGAAATTGAAATAGTACTGCTATTCACTGCACACATGAGAACAGCAAAAGTCTAGAACACTAATGATACCAGATGCTGTGGAGACCTGGACAACTGTAATATTATTCAGTGCTAATGGGAATACAAAATAGAATAACTGCTTTGAGAGCTAGTTTGGTGGCTTTTTCCAAAATTAAATATAAAAATGCTCTTAGCTTATAAAAGGGCAATCCAAAGGAGCTATCTTAGAGTTTCTATTGCTGTGAAAAGACACCATGACCACATCAAGGCATTTAATTGAGGTGGCTTGCAATTTCAGAGGTTTAGTCCATTATCATCATGGCGGGACTTGGCAGCATGAGAGCAGACATGGTGCTGGCTACATCTTAATCCAAAGGTAACAGTAAGTGAACTGAGACACTGGATGTTGTAGCAAGTCTTTGTCCGTCCCATCAGCCAACTCCCAAATCACAACACAGAGACTTCTAATTAATTTATGAAAGCTCAGCCAATAGCTTAGTCTTTTTTCTAACTAGTTCTTATAACTTAAATTAACCCATATCTTTTTTTAAAGATTTTATTTATTTATTATGCATACAGTATTCTCAGTATTCTGTCAGAATGTGTGCCTGCACACCAGAAGAGGGCACCAGATCTCATTACAGATGGTTGTGAGCCACCATGTGGTTGCTGGGAATTGAACTCAGGACCTTTGGAAGAACAGGCAGTGCTCTTAGCCACTGAGCCATCTCTCCAGCCCCTAACCCATATCTTTTAATAAACATTCTTTTATGTGACTTGGTTACATTTACTCTGTATTGCCCATGCTGTTTCTCCAAGTCCTGGTGTCTCCATCCTTCTTCTTCCCAGCATCCTCTATGTCTGAAATCCTACCTAGATGTTGGCCATTCAGCCTTTTATTAAACCAATCACAGTGATATATCTTTGCACAGTGCAATCAAGTATCTCACGACAGGGTGTGGGCTTAAACATGTATGAGACCTCAAAGCTTATCTCCACAGTGACACACTTCCTCCAACAAGGCCATAACCACTCCAACAAAGCCACACCCCCTAATAGTGCCACTCCCTATGAGCTTTTGGGGGGGGGGCGATTACATTCAAACTGTCACAGAAGGTAATAAGTGTCCACACAAACTCCTGCATGTGGCTGTTTGTGTTAGCTGTGTTCTTTCCTGTGGAAACATGGAAGTATTTTAAGTAGATAAAGTGGATGAGTTAGCTGTGATGCAGTCACACAATGGAATATTAATCAGCTCAAAAACATATGATCTATGAGATCATGAAAAGGTGTAAAGGAGGCTTGCAGGCATGCTACTGATTGGGAGAAGTCAGCTGGAGGAGGCCACACTCTGTATGATCCTGGCTACATGGCCTTCTGTGAAAATGTGGAACTAAGAAAAGGCAGTAAAAGAATCAAATGCCTGAGGGAAGAGTGAGGAAGACAAAGAGACAGATCAAAGAGGATATTTTTAAAGTTTAAATGAGTATTTTAAGTTGACAACAAACTTGAGAGGAAGAGATACTGCATACATTCCTCAATCTCATGCCTGCATATATTATATACTGAGCATGGAGCAGAGAAACTCCCCCGACTGGCAGGCACTGTTGTGGTCAGTAGGTGTTGCTCCACATTTATCTAAACACTTGGAAGGCACAGTCCCAATAATTAGCCCCAAGGCAGACTTGACCTCGGGTGATGGATGTGATTGTGAGTTCACGCACACATGCATATTTCAGTATGGGTTTTTTCACATTAATCTGTCTCTTGTCAGGTGAGTTTACAGCTCAGCTAAGAGCACAGAAGGCTGCAGAAGTCATTTTCTGCTCCCCTGTGCACCTCTAAAAACAACCTTTTAAAAATTACAGATTCTTCTTTTAGATCTTCCTTGTTCTTTTCCTCTTTGGGGATGTCAGGTTTGTGAAAAGAAGGTTTTAGGTAGTCTGTCAGGTTCCGCCTCTGTCTAACGTGCTGTGACTCTGCCCCTGTTGTCACAGTTCAACTCACCTGGGACCTGACAGCAACCAATCTGTTGACTGTACCCGTTAGCTATGGAAAGTTATAAGCGCATATAAATGTTAAGAGAAACACTCAGTGATTTCAAACCTAAATTCAACACGTATGAACTTAAGGCCAGTCTTGTTTCTTCCGTACCTGTCCCAATTCCCAAGCACTGTCTCCTATTGCTACTTGACTTAGCTCTTGTCCTCATGCCACCACAAATGCAGTAGTATCCCCCAAGAGATGATGACTCTGTGTGTGTGTGTGTGTTGTTCTTATTGTTGTTGGTGCTGCATATGTGCCTACATGTTCATGTGTGTGCACCTGTGTACATGTTCATGTGGAGGCTAAAGGAAGTTGATGTCTTCCTCAGTTGCTCCACACCTTAACTTATGAGATTCATTGTCTCAGTGAACTAGAGCCCAGCGATCAGCTAGACTAGTAGTGAGGTTCACTGCTTCTCTCTGCTCTAGTCAGTGCTGGGGCTGCCGATACCATGCTGTCACACCTGGCTCTTGGTCCTACCTCAATGGGTTTGTACATTCCAGGGTAGGGGCATGTGGATTAGAAATGTTAGGCAGAAAAAGCAGACACACACACACACACACACACACACACGCACACACACACACACAAAAGGACAGAGACACAGAATAGAGTTGGGAGGGCAACCCAGTGAATACTGAATCTGTCTTATACTTTATATACCTCAATCCAAAAGGGAGGAAGAAGGCAAGACTTCTTTACTATGATACAAACAAGGAACAAACAAAGTAATTACCTATTAATACCCAAAACATCAAGTAACTATATCCTGAGTTAAGTATTTTGTTGCTTAGGCAGGACGTGCAGTGACCACACCTTACGCCAAGCATCCTGTAGGCAGCCACACCCTGGTCAAACCTCCTATCATTACCTTGAAGGAGCAAGAACAGGCTTGAGGGGTGGAGAGATGGCTCAGAGGTTAAGAGCACTGGTTGTTCTTCCAGAGGACCTGAGTTCAATTCCCAGCAACCACACGGTGGCTCACAACCATCTATAATGAGCTCTGCCTGCAGGCAAACATGTAGACAGAACACTGTGTACATAATAAATAAATAAATCTTAAAAAAAAAGAATAGGCTTGAACTCTCTGACCTTTGGTCAAGGTGAAACAGACCCCACCCACAGACCCCAATAGGGGCTAGAACATAGATGTCCTGCTTATGGCCCAGCACTTCACAGATAATCATTCTCTGCACTTGGACTAGTGTGAGTCCCTATAGTAATACTGCCCATTGCATGAAGATGCTTCTCTGATGAGGATTGAGAGCTCTGCTAATCTATGCATTTCAAAGGCAGTTGAGCAATGTCCAGTTAGCGAAATATTAGTAGTAGATTCACTTCTATGGCCTATGAACTCCCTAGTCACAGGATCTTACCAAGCATGAGTTTACCCCTGTAGAATGGGCCTTAAGTCCAATCAGAAAGTGGTTGATTACTCATATGGCATTCATGCCACTATTGAATGTGCAGACATATCTTTTTGGTGTTTATTGTCCATTTATATAAGTATTTTTGAAAAGGAACTCTGCTGTCCATTTTTATTGCATACTTTTTATTGAACTGTATTTTTACTGTTACATTTTAAAGTTCTTTATACATTTTGGATTCACAGCCCTGTCAGATATGATTTGAGAATATTTTATCCTATTCTATGGATTTGTTTCACTTCCTTGTTATGTGTTAACATTTTAATGCACAGAGTTTTAAATATTGATGAACTCTAATTCATACTTTCTTTAAATTATTTTAAAATTTTGTGTGTGTGTGTGTGTGTGTGTGTGTGTGTTACAGCACATATGTGGAGGCTCCAAGGCAGTTGGTTCTCTCATTTACCTTTATGGGGATTCTGGTGATTCAGCTCATGTCTCTAGCAAGTAATTTACCAGCTGAGCCATCTCCCTTGGCTCACTTTCCTTTTGTTGTGTTCTGGTATCATATTTAAAAAGTTATTCCTTAACCTAAGATCATAAAGCCAATATTTTAATGTTGAAATTTCCCTTTTGGTCTCATGGGTACCTATTTATAATTGGTTTTTGTTTTTAGATTTGGTTAAGGAATCTCCAGTAGGTTCTCAGATGGCACCTAGTGGTAAGTTTCCTTTATGTGAGACTCCTCTTAGCGACTCATTAAATCCTGATTTTGCTGATTATCCCCAAGATAGCATCCAGCATGCATCTGTCTTCCTGGGTTTTCCAGTAGTCAGGTCCTTCAGGCTAGATCAGATTCCAGTTCCATATTTTGTAAGATTATTTCCTAGGTCACAGCGCTATGTACTTCCTGCTACTTCCTATCAGGAGGTCTACACTAGCTGAATGACTCTTCTGTTGTGATGTCAAGATTGATCCCTGAGTTCAGATGGTGTTAGTTCAACCCATCTATTACATCTGTGTTTAAGTAATGATTTAGGTTAGTTATTGATGACTATTGCCACATTTTTATTACATTAGGGGCTATGAACTGTAGACAGCCATATTTTTATTACATTATGGGTTGTAAATGTAGATAACCAATCTGATCACTGTTATTAAAACTTCCCAGTGGATTGCTGGACGAAATTCTGGAGGAGATCCTTTGCGCTGTGTTTACCCCTTCTACGTGCTCTCATTTTTTAAGCTCTTCACATTTTGTTTTTAGTTTAAGTTGAGGCTCAGATCAATGAGTTCCTATGTATGGAATTGGCTTCCTGTTTACTCCAGTCTGGGCCAATCTCCCCCTGGAATAGCACTGTTCTGACATAGTTTACACTGAAGGTCTGGCCTTTTACATCTCAATTTTCCTCTCCTGCTTCAGATTTCCTACTTTCCTGATTTTCTACTTTTTCTTTTACTCTCTCCCCATAAACATGTCTTTCATGAAAATTGTTCTAACATCAGAATGAAATACAAGAAACTTTTCACTAACATGCACAAACTTAGTCTTGAGTGTGTGCACATGAATGGAAAACCCCATAGGATTTTCTTAACCTAAGAAATGAATCCCTGAAGACTTTTTTAAAAGATGGGATCTCACTCTGTAGCTCTCGCTCTGGGTGATCTGGAACTCATTATTGTTAGATTCCCAGTTGCTGGGTTCCTCTGTCACCAAGGCAATAAGCCAAATCAAACCGAATTAATAAATCCAGATTTAATAAACAGGACAATGCAAAGCAGAGCCCTCTCGGGTGGCTCTCGCGAAGGCCGGAGACAGAACGAGAGAGCGTGAGTGGCAGATCTATGGGGCGGGTCTTAAATACCCGGTAGGCGTGGTCCTGGGCATCTCCGAGGAAGGAGCCACCAATGGTAGGCTTTCTCAGGGACAGAGTCTGGAGCAAGGCAGCTCCAGGGAGCTGCTGCTTGGTGTGCTGAGGGTGGGGTCAGGAACGCCACCATCCCCCAAAGATTCCAAACAATTATGTAGGTCAGGTTGGCTAGAATTCACAGAGATCTACCTGCCTCTGCCTCCTGAGCGCTGGGATTAAAGATGTGCATCACCGAACCTGGCTCGGTGAGACTTTGTAAAGTCATATTTTTCCTCTGAAAAAAATAACTAATTTTAGTCCTTTTTGACCTTGAAAACATGGAGTCTAGCCTGCACCTGTGTGATGGTTCTTGGGTGGGAGGCCCGGCGCTCAGATGATCCTTCACAGAAGTCTCCTTTATGCCCAAGCCTCAGGTGGCTGAGTGAAGGACATGGGCAGGCTGCAGGATTGTGGGCACCATGCCCTTTCCACTTTCATCTTTAAGTTTGTTTGTTTTATGAAGCAAAGTTAAGAGTTTATTAAGAAAAGATTCTAACTTAGAATTAAGCAGATGTATTATGAGAGAGGGAGATGCTCAGAGGAAGGAAAATACACACGGAAGGCAGGGCTGTAGGGTTCACAACACAGTTGCTTTTGTGACATTTAACTTACGTGCATCTTAATGGGTAACATATGGTGTTCTAGTACATGTCTATGCCATCTTCATGTCTAGGCTTATAGACATGATAGAGTGGAGACTTCTTTATTCCTCAGTAGCATACACTAACATAGCGTGTCAGTTAGTTCGTGATTTCTGTTAGCTAAATGCAGGAAGAAACAGAATGGGACTGTACCAGTCACTTCTCATGTGACAGAACACCATGACCCAGGCGACGACCAGAGGGACAAGAGTCCATCCTGGTGGGGAGGCATGGCAGCTGCAACAGAAAGCCGAGAACTCACGTGGAGGGAGCAAAGATAGCAAACTGGAAAGTGGGGTGAGACTATACAAATCCCCAGTGCTGTGCCTCCGATAAGGCTGTGCCTCCTACGCAGTCTCAAACATCACCACCAACTGGAGATCAAGTATTTGGATCCGGGAGCCTTTGGAGGACTTTCTCATTCAAACACCACAAGTAGCTTCAGCAGTATCAAGAGCCGTGTTCTGGAGTGCTAGAGTTTGTCAAAGCCGAGTAACCTGGGACCACACAGGCCTGAGACCCAGACACCTTCCTTCTCATTGCTCCATTTCTAAGGATCTCATGACCCTGATTTATTATGAGAACCATTACTCTTCTCATCTGAATTCTAACCAATGGGGGTGGGGGAGCACAAAGTAGAGTGTGCTCTTCTCTTTATTTTATTTTTTAATATTTATTTATTTTGAGGTAAGATTTCTGTGTGTAGCCCTGGCTGTTCTAGAACTCTCTCTCTAGACCAGCCTGGTGTTGAACTCAGAGATCCGATTGCCTGCCTCTGCCTCCTGAGTGCTGGGATTAAAAGCATGCATCATCACACCCATCTCTGTCCCCCTTTTTTAAAAAGTATCCTGAGAAGTTCCATGTATTGGTCAGAATTTTTTGCATTGGTCAGAATTAGTCACACACTCAGCTGTAAAGGAGATTGAGAAATTTTTTAGTTCATGCAGCTAGAAAGTCAGTTTAAAAAATGATGAGTTTTGTTACTATGGAAGAAGAAAAATGGGTATCAGGAGACTACTGATCAGATAATAATACAATTAATAATATCAGCTACAAATAAACATCAGGGCAGCAAACAGGAAATGATGGGAATTCAGTTTTCAAGTTGAAAACAAGGCACTGGGGGTTGAAGATGTCCATCAGGTACAAGGTCCTGGGTTCTGTCCCCAACATTGCAAAACAAGGAAAACACAGAACAGCTTTAGTTGGTATACTAACTTATGCTAAACTATTAAAAATTATTTCAGATAAGAATTGACCATCCTTCCCAGCATTACATCAAACTGCCAAGCCTTGCTCCTCCTACTAAAAAGATGTTCTTTCTGGAGCCTTTTTGGTGAAATTTGGAAACCCGCACTTGATGAAAACTAAATTATTGTGGCCAGTGTGTCTCTATTTCAGTGAGTTCCATTTTTAGGAGGGGAAAAACGGTTCTAAAATAGTTTCATGTGTATTATATTTTTAAGGTTGGAGTAAATGAGTGCTCATTGAATCCATTTGGTACTTGGGTTTGATGGCTTTGGTTTTCGAATTGGTCCTGTGGGAGAGGAATGCCTTGAAATCATTTATTTACTTTCTGCTTTATATAAAGCACGCTATGTTCCCAAGCTCAAATTTTGTAGAAGAAATCCCCACTTCCAAACAGCATATTGTCCAAAGTGGTCCACCCCAGCTCTCCCCTCCGGCTAACTGTGGCTGACTCACTGAGCACTGGCAAGACTCCACCTTCCACAAACATTTTGAATTCTGGAGACATTAGGACAGGCTTCCTGTTTGGTCAGCCTGTGGCAAAGACCCGGGTGAAAACTGTGGTCTCTCTCTCTGGATCTGGTATGCAGCATGGAACTCGCTGTGAGAGAATATAGGTGCTCCCTGTGTGGTGACAGCCAGAACTCTGGAATCCCTTCAGTCCTCCCGGAGCCTTCCCAATGGCGAAGAGCCAAATGCTGTTTTCCCAGGTTTCCCTTGGTCAGGGTGTGACTCAGTCAGTGGCGGTTAGGGACTTAGAGAACCCTCCTAGAGGACATGAGTTTGGTCCCAGGAACCATATTGGACGGCTCACAACTGCCTGGAATGCCAGCTCAATGGGATCTGATCTGTCTTCTGGGCACCTGCACTCATGTGCACATACCACACACACATATACTCATAATTAAAAATAAAATAAATCTTTAAAAAAAAACCAAATTCATCCAGCAACTGATAGAAACAGAGGCAGAGACCTGCATCGGAGCACTGGACTGAGCTCCCAAAGTCCAGTTGAAGAGTAGGAGGAGTTAGAATATGAACAAAGAGGTCAAAACCATAATGGGTTCACCTACTGAAACAGTTTACCTGAGCTAATGGGAGCTCACCAACTCCAGCCGGACTGGGAAGGAACAAGCATAGGACCAAACTAGTCCCTCTGAATATGGTTGACAGTTGCATGGCTGGGGCAGACTGCGGGGCCACTGGCAGTGGCACCAGGATTTATCCCAACTGCTTGTACTTGGCTTTTTGTGAACCTATTCTCTTTGGATGGATACCTTGCTCAGCCTAGATAGGGCCTTGTATCTTCCCCAAAGCAATGTGCCTTACCCTCTCTGAGGAGTGGATGGGGTGGGGGTGGGGCCAGTGGAGGGAATGGGAGGATGTGTAACATGAAGGGCCTGCTTGCTGGGGTTTCTGTCCTGCCCAGTTCCCGCAGCCATTTAGCCCCAAAGAAAATCACACAAAAAGTCTGCATTAATTATAAACTGATTGGCCCATTAGATTAGGCTTCTTATTAGCTCTTGTAGCTTATATTAACCCATTATTTTAGTATATGTTAGCCACATGGCTCAGTACCTTTTTCAGTGAGGCAGGTCACATCCTGCTTCTTCCGTGGTCTGGGGAGGACTGGGGAGGAATGGGCTTCCTCCTTCCCAGCATTCTCCCCCTCTTCTTGCTCCACCTTTACTTCCTGTCTGGTTGTCCCACCTATACTTTCTGCCTGGCCAATCAGCGTTTATTTAAAACATGATTGACAAAATACAGACAATTCTCCCGCACCAAGGAGGGGAGGAAGTGGGAGTAGGAAAAAAAACCCAAAACACTTCTTCCTACATTCACCTTGCATACTCCCTTCCTCTTCAACAGATTCCTTCACACAGTCACGACTTTCTTCCTCCATCTTTTTTGTTGCCATTTGTGAATTTGAACAACCTTCCTCCCCTCCCCCCACACCTCAGCTGCTTTCAGTGGTGGCTTTTCTTTTGCTGTGCTCTGTTCTGGAATGACTGGATGCTCTGCCAGCTACAAGCATGTCTTTCCATTTTGACAGGAGCTGTTTATACCTTTGCCTCATTCAAAAAGTCCTGGATGAAGGTTAAAATCCAAGTTCAGGGGTCGGGGGGTGTCAAGGGTCGGTTGCCGTATGTTGTCATGATACACATGAAATAAAAATGCACCCTCAATTCTTTGATGCAAGGGTGTTGTTTTTTCCTTTTTCTTTTTAACCTGTTTGTTGCAGGCTCTTGGTTGAACAGTAAGGTAGGGAAGAAACCCTTTCCTCAAGCTTTCCTCCTTCATGCTTTGGGGGCCAGGGTATGGACAAGGTTTTTCAAGAAGACCTTTCCAATTCTGCAATAACACAGTTGCTAGGGAATAGTGACAATGAGGGCACAGTAAAGTTCATGGACAACTTAGAGTTCTTACCCACTCAAAACCTTTCCAGAGTCTAGACAAAGCAAAATTAACATTTCTAAGTATGATACGCATTTTCTCTTTTTAAAGTTATTTTTTCCATTTTATTTTATATGTGTGTTTAGCTGCTTATATATACACACATACATATATGTGCCCAAAATACCTGCAGAGACCAGAAAAGGACATCCAATCTCCAGAAACTAGAGTTAGGATAGCTGTAAGCCATCGTGTAGATGTTAGGGACCAAACCTAGGTCCTCTGGAAGAGCAACCAGTGCTATTAATTGCTGAACCATCTCTCCATCCTGGAGACTAACTTTCAAAGTAACTAAACTCTACCTGATTTTCACCCACTTGAACCTGACCCAGTCCTGTTATTTCTTCTCTAAAATTTTAAAATACAGTAACATGTAATTAATTATCTTTCTCATTTTTTGAGCCCTGATTATTTTTAATTTTAAAATATATATTAACCACATTCACACTGCTGGGCAAGTCACAGCCCACTGTCTCCAGAGCGCTTTTTATTACACACACTGAAATCATAACCATCGTATAGTCACCCCCAACTCCCATGCCCCACACCTTGGCAACCACCAACCTACTTTTTGTCTTTATGAAGTTGATGTCTCTAGATATACCATAAAAAGAGCCATATAGCCTTCATCCTTCTGTGACTGGCCTTTCTCACTCAGCCTTATACTTTCAAGGCCCATTCATAGCACAAGTCAGTATTCTCTGCTTTTAAAGGGTGAGCAGTATTCTGTTGTATGCATATGTCACATTTGTTTATAAACAAGCGTGTGGGTTGCTCCCAGCTTCTGGCTATTGTGAGTAAAGCTGCTTTGGATATTGATGCATGAATGTCTTGTTGGGGCCTGGCTTTCTATTCCTTAGGGTGTATACTCAGTAGACCATCTAGAACATATGGTTATTCTAATTTATTGAAGGATTCTCACATTGCTTTTATTTAACTGCATTTATTTGTTGTATAGTGGGTGGGTACAGTGCTCTGGTGAAGCAATGGAAGTCAGAGGACAACTTATGGGAATCAGTTCTCTCCTTCTACCACGTGGGTTCCAGGGATTGAACTTAGACTGTCAACTCGGAAGCGAGTGCCTTTGCCTACTGAGGCTTCACCGACTTTTCTACTTTTTTTTGGTCAACTTAAAAATGTTACTCTATGCTAAAAAACAATTTACCCAGGGTTGAGATTGATTTTGAAAGCCTTAAAAACACAGTAATTTAATAGTAGTTCCAAGTTGGAAAACAAAAACAAAACTATGACAATTATAAGCAGCCAGATACATCAGAGGGGACTAGAACACACAAATAAGTAATGCACGGCAAAGCGGGACTAAGTTCCCTTTCTTTTCTTGGACAAATGCTATGTGCACACCTCCAAGTCTCTGGTATCCCAGAGGTTCTGGGTGACTGACACTCCACAGAGCCCAGGTGCCCTCTCCAGAGATCTTTCCCCAGGAGGGAGGCAGACACGGTTGGGAGCCTGTTCATCGTGGTTGAATGTTCTGTGGGCTTCTCTGGAGTGAATCACTAGATGGGGCTTCTAGAGTGCTGCCCCGAGAAACGTGGGCAAAGCTCTCTTTGAATTAAAACGCAAACCAGATAGTTCTGGAATACATCTCCTGCCCCGTAGAGAGTCAGAAGACTGTCTGCGGAGGAGGCGGGACCTGCGGTGTGGTGGGCTCGCTTCCCACAGCTGCAAGCTGACTTTTCTGGGAAATGAGAGAACTTATTTGTTCAGACTTCAAACCCGTCACTCTGCACAAGCTTCTAGGTTAGGCCCTACGTGGCCTGTTTTCAGGTTCTAGGTTTGAGTCTAACGGACAAATACAACTTCCAGCCTCAGAAGTTGGAGGGGGTGGCAAAGGATATGCGGGGCCTGTGTTTTTTCCTTTGTTTTTAAATCACATCAGACTTCTTCCACATTAAACGGCGCTTCCAAAACCGAGTTTGATGGGTTAAGTGTAAATGATCTTAAAACATGTGGATTAAATTTTCCAAGAAGCACACACATGGATTTAAACATCAGAAGGAAGATCTCAGTAACGTTAGTTTGGGGCTTTCCCAGACTCCACACGCTCTTCTGTTCCCAACACACGGTGGCTTTTCCAGAATCAGACTCAGCTTTGGTTTTTTCTTCTTTTTTTTTTCTGCAAAGGTGACTCGGGATGACTGACTTCCCAAGGAGCTGAGTTAAGCAGCTCATACATAAAAACCCCATTATAGCTTTAATTATTCAGGCTGTGTCTCCAAAACACCACTTTACCAGGGGCTCAAGTGCTCCGACTGGCATTGTCAGTTGGAATATCACTGTGACAAACAGTTCTTTGCACCCATCCCTCCCCACCCAAAGGGCAGCACAGGTAGACAAAGCAGCCCCCCTCTCCTGCTTTGCTTAGATGGAAAACTGAAGGAAGTGCCCTACAGGGAAGAGTACCCGTACTACAGCCAGAAGTAGATTTGAATCTCACTACTCTCTTGCTGATTTTTCTCCTATAGATTTTACTGCCCCCCCTTCTTTTTGGTGTGAGTATGTTCTGTGGGTGAATAGGTATCTGTGTTTAAATACATGTACATGCATGTGCTCCCATGTGGGGAGGCTTAACGTTGCAACCTGGAGTCTTCCTGCATAACTCTTTCACTTTATTCTTTGAAGATGTCTCTCAACAGAACTCAGAGCTTACCAATGGCTGGTCTCCCTAGCCATCTTGCTCTAAGGATTCTCTTGTCTCCACCTTCCAAGGATGGAGTTACAGGCAGTTCCCACCCCCAGCATTTGCAGACCTTCTGGAGATCCAAACTCCAGGCCTCTGGCTTGGCATATATCAGCCGCTGTAGCGGCTGAGTCATCTCCACTGTGCTCATTAAAGACAAACAAAACCCTCATTATACCATGAGAATAATGAGCATGAAATATGTTAAGTACCCGAAAGAGAACTGGGTACCTAGGAGTTGCTTATGAACTGGAGTTGATCATGGTAAACAGATACCTCATTTCAACTTTGCTTGCTTGCTTCCTTCCTTCCTTCCTTCTTTCCTTCCTTCCTTCATTTCTGTCCATCTGTCTTCTTTCCTTTGTTTGTGGCCTACTCCCTGCTTCTAGAAGTTTTCAGAACAATAGCAATCTACTCACTCTGTTTTCATTACCTAGAGTGGCAAAATGCAAGGGTACATAGAGTTTATCCTGGATAATTTTTAAAAACCAAGTCCCCAGGCCTATGGCCCACACTTTCAATTTTCTGAGTCTTAGGGTGATAGCATGGGGATCTACAGGTCAGGTAAGTGTTTCTGAGGATGCTGATGGGATCTACAGGTCAGGTTAGTGTTCTTGAAGATGCTGATGGGATCTACAGGTCAGGTAAGGATTCCTGAGGATGCTGATGGGATCTACAGGTCAGCTAAGGGTTCCTGAAGATGCTGATGGGATCTACAGTCAGGTAAGGATTCCTGAGGATGCTGATGGGATCTAAAGGTCAGCTAAGGGTTCCTGAGGATGCTGATGGGATCTACAGGTCAGCTAAGGGTTCTTGAAGATGCTGATGGGATCTACAGGTCAGGTAAGGGTTCCTGAGGATGCTGATGGGATCACAGGTCAGCTAAGGGTTCCTAAGGATGCTGATGGGATCTACCAGTCAGCTAAGGGTTCCTGAGGATGCTGATTTGGTCACAGGTCAGATAAGTGTTCCTAAGGATGCTGATGTGTTGGGGGACAATTCTGTATTCTGTCAATTACGTTTTAAATAAATACTGATTGGCCAGTAGCCAGGCAGGAAGTAGAAGTAGGGCAATGAGAACAGGAGTATTCTGGGAAGAAGGAAGCTCTTTCCCCAGTCCTTGCCCATACACCAAAGAAGCAGGATGTGACCTGCCCCACTGAAAAAGGTACTGAGCCATATGGCTAACATGGATAAGAACAATGGGTTAATATAAGTTACAAGAGTTAATAAGAAGCCAATCAGTTTGTAACCTAATATAGACCTCTCTGTGTGATTTCTTTGGGGCTTACTGGCTGTGGGAACGGGGCAGGACAGAAACCCCAACAAGAAGGCCCTCATGTTACACTGATAGGATCTACAAGTCAGCTAAGGGTTCCTGAGGATGCTGATGGGATCTAAAGGTCAGATAAGGGTTCCTGAGGATGCTAATGGGATCTACAGGTCAGGTAAGTGTTCCCTAGGATGCTGATGGAATCTACAGGTCAGGTAAGGGTTCCTGCGATATTGATGGGATCTACAGGTCAGGTAAGTGTTCCCTAGGATGCTGATGGGATCTACAGGTCAGGTAAGGGTTCCTGTTATGTTGATGCAGGCTGAAGCCTGCACTTTGTTCCAGTTGTTTCTTTTTGTTCTCCTTGTGGAGAGCAAACCTGGGGCCTATTCTTTCTGTGTCACTGAGTAACATCCCTTCCCAAGGGCCCAAATGCCACAAAGAATGGTCCTCTAGACCTGTCTCTCTGCAAGCACAGGAAATTGCCACTCCTGTGAAGCATGGCTACCTGGCTACAGATGATAATGCCTTAAATTCATGGTGTTCCACTAACATAACACCACTTGGTTATACATTGGGGTTGTATTGTCAGGAAATATGTGAGGAACACTCTGCTAGATGCTGACTTTGAGGGCGGTGTCTGTTGGGAGGGAGCTGGCTACAGTTAGAGTTTAGGGGATTTCCAAGTCTTCATGCTCCATCAGCAAATGACCTCAGTTCCTACTTCTCTTTGTTAAATGCACTGGAGTGGGGTCATTACTTCGATACTTGAAAGTGGTCATCCAGGACAGTGGTTCTCAAAATATGATCAGGACCAGCAATAAGCAAAGGACTTTTCACTGGGGCAGATTATCAGTCCTCCCGCTCCTCCGACCCACTGGATTAGGAAATCTGAGGACGAAGTAAGGGCAACAGCATTCTGTGAGTTCATGAATGTCACGGGATACTCTGAGGTGTGTTCTAATCTGATAAGCTCTAACTTAAAAGAACAAAATCATGCTTGTAATTGACTGTCTAATGACTGACATATGAACACGTGTGGAAGCTCTAGAACCATGTGTCCCAAGAGATGTTAAAATATATTTTATGTAGTAGAAACACAGAGATGTGCTGGTCCATGCTAAAAGACATTTTGGAAGTTCAGCAGAGGATCTGGTTCTAGGACTTCTGAGGAGAAAAGGGGAAATCGGGGGATGATAGAGTTTTACCTTTCACATAACACTTCTGAATTATCTTATATATCTTCTTTTAAATTCGTGCATATCATCTTTTATTTGGAAATTTTAATTTATTAACAATGAAAAACAAATGAGAGGCAACTAAAAGAAAACAGAGCTGAGGGCTGGAGAAACAGCTCAGTGGTTAAAAAGCACTGACTGCGCTTCCACAGGACACGGGTTTAATTCCAAGCACCCACGTGGCAGTTCACAACCGTCTGTAACTCCAGTTCCAGGGCACCTGACACCCTCACGTAGACATATATGCGGGCAAAACACCAATGTACATAAAAATAAAAAAATTAGAAAACAGATAAAATATTTTTTTCTGATTTGGGGGGAACATTTAAAGAAAATAATTCCAAAGAAGGAAAGGGTAGATTTATATAAGAATGTCATTCTTTGGGAAAAGATCTTTACCAACCCCACATCAGACAGAGGTCTGATCTCCAAAATATACAAAGAACTCAAGAAATTGGTTATCAAAAGAAGCAACAATCCAATAAAAAAATGGGGTACAGACCTAAACAGAGAACTCTCAACAGAGGAATCTAAAATGGCTGAAAGACACTTAAGGAAATGCTCAACATCCTTAGCCATCAGAGAAATGCAAATCAAAACAACTCTGAGATTCCATCTTACACCTGTAGGAATGGCCAATATCCAAAAACCCTAATGACAGCTTATGCTTGAGGGGGTGTGGGGAAAAGGGAACACTCCTGCATTGCTGGTGGGAATGCAAGCTGGTACAACCCCTTTGGATATCAATATGGTTATTTCTCAGAAAATTAGGAAACAACCTTCCTCAAGACCCAGCAATACCACTTTTGGATATATACCCAAAGGATTCTCAATCATACCACAAGGACATGTGCTCAACTATGTTCATATCAGCTTTGTTTGTCATAGCCAGAACCTGGAAACAACCTAAATGCCCCTTGACCAAAGAATGGCTAAGGAAAATGTGGTACATTTATACAATGGAATACTACACACCAGAAAAAATAATGATATCTTGAAATTTGTGGGCAAATGGATGAATCTAGAAAACATCATATTGAGTGAGGTAACCCAGACCCAGAAAGACAAATATCATATGTACTCACTCATAAGTGGGTTTTAGACATAAAGCAAAGAAAACCAGCCTACAATTCACAATCCCAGAGAACCTAGACAACAATGAGGACCCTAAGAGAGACATACAAGGATCTAATTATACATGGGAAGTAGAAAAAGGGAAGCTCTCCTGAGTAAATTGGGAGCATGGGGACCATGGGAGAGGGTAGAAGGAGAAGGTAGAGGAAGGGAGGGGAATGAAGAAAAATATATAGCTTAATAAAAACAATTCAAAAGTCAAAAAAGAATGTCATTCTTTTGCAAATGAAAACACACCAATATAAACAAATGCATGCAAAAAATGAGCATAATTGCTTGAAAACTCAGATGATTCCTTGGCAAGATGAGCAAAGGGAAAAAGAGAGACTCCACTGGCAATAGGTAGGAAGATGAGGACAGCAGTACAGGTAAGTTTAAAGACAAGAGGAAATGTAGATCAAAGACTCTCAGACTCTGTCAGCCCCTGTCAGAATGGCCAAGATCAAGAACACAAGTGACAGCCCATGCTGGTGAGGATGTGGAGCAAGGGGTACACTCCTCCATAGCCGGTGGGAGTGCAAACTTGTACAGCCACTGTGGAAATCAATATGGCAGTTCCTTAGAAAACTGAGAATCAATGTACCTCAAGACCCAGCTATACTACTCCTGGGAGTGTACCCAAAGGATGCTCCATCCTCCCAAAAGGACATTTGCTCAACTGTGATCATAGTGACTTTATTCATAATAGCCAGAAACTGGAAACAACCTAGATGTTCTTCATCCAGAATGGATAAAGAAAATAAATGTGGCATATTTATACAATGGAGTATTACTTAGCTGTTATAAACAATGACATCATGAAATTTGCATGCAAATGGATGGAACTAAAAGTAAACATCCTGAGAGAGGCAACCCAGACCCAGAAAGGCAAACATGGTATGTACTCACTTATAAGTGGCTATTAGCTGTAATACTATGCTCCGATCCACAAATCCCAGCAGGCTAACAAACAAAGTGGACTCAAGGGGGCCTCAAGGGCCTACCTGGGAAGGGCAAATAGAATAAATAGATTTTGCAGGTAGAGTAGGGGCAGGTGGGGATGGGAATAAGGGGGATCAAGTAGAGGGAGGGAATGGAGGGAAGAATATGGAGAGAGATGACTGGATCTGGGGGCATTTGGGGGATCATGTGTAAACCTAGTGCAATGGAAACTCCCAGGAATCTATGAGGGTGACCCTAGCAAGGACTCCTAGTGATGTAAGATGCAAACCTGAACCATCTATCTTCTATAACCACTCAAGGCTTCCAGCGGAGGGACTGGGCACCACCCCAGCCACAAAACCTTCGACCTACAGTCTGGCATGCCTTCAAGATGGCACAAAACTTGCAGGAGTGGCCAAGTAGTGACTGGTCTAAGTTGAAGCCCATGGCACGAGGGGGAGCCCATGCCAGACACTGCCTGGGTGACCAGGAACTGAAGGCTGGATAGCACAGAGACCCAGGGTAGAATCGAGCTTGACTGATACTCCCCTCCCCCGCCAAGTCAGTGAAATGATTCCAACGAAGCTCTGCTATAGTCACAGATTGGTGCCTCATCCAGTTCCGGTCATCATAGGAGAGGCTGCCTCTGGCAGTTGATGGGAGTGGATGCAGAGACCCACAGTCAAACCTTAGGCAGAGAGAGAGTCTTGGTTGGAGGTCTTCATCTAGTCCCTCTCCTCAGAGCTCAGGGAAAGGGGTAGGAGGAATTGTGGGAGCCAGAGGGGCCAAGGACAGACACCAGGAGAGCACAGGCCATGGAATCAGCTAAGCAAGGATCATGAGGGCTCACAGAGACTGAACAGAGGCAATCAGAGAGTCCTCTGCATATGTTATGGTTGTTGACTTGGTGTTCTGAGGGGACTCCTGACTACGGAAGAGGGGGCATCTCTGACTCTTTTGCCGGCTCTTGGAACCCTTTTCCTCTTACTGTGTTCCCTTGCCAGCCTTGACGTGAGAGTTTGTGCCTGGTCTTATTGCATCTTGTTCTGGAGTGTTCAGTTGATGTCCCTAGGAGGCCTGCCCTTTTCTGGGGGTAGATGGGGGTGGGAGAGTGGGTCTGAGGGAGAGGGGAAGTGAGGGGGGCCTGGGAGGAGTGGAAGGAGGGGAACCCGCAGTTGGCATGTATTGTATGAGAGAAGAAAAAGTAAAAATTACCGAAAAAAGTCAAAATGATATTATATTACCCCAGCAACTAATTTAAAAGCTTAGATGAGATGCATGAACCCAAACCAAACAATTCCCCCAAACCAAATCCATAATTTACCTGCTTGGCAACTTATACCAAATATTTAATAAAGAGAAAGAAAAACCCAATCATATAAGAATGCTCTACCTATGAACTTCTTAGTTTGTCTGGCGAGTCCAGCAGAGTCTCTGTACTGAAGCCTGACGAAGATATTACAGGAAAGGCAACTGCAGGCTAAGCCCTCTCATAAAAAGGCGAAAATAAAATAAAAATAAACATGAACAAGATATTATTAACCGGAAGGGTTACCACGTCACTGAAACACTGATCTGGGTTTCAATAAGTCTTCTAGAATGCAAAATTTGCAAATGTTAAGAACAAACAGGAAAACCTACAACAAATGGAGAAAAAAAGGAAAGGTCTATCACTGGGGTGGGGGCATCAGAAACAGTAGTAAACCTGGCTGAAGGGGGCTTTCTTCAGGCTGATAAACGGAGCCCCCATGTTTTGAAACGTATCATTAAAAACACATCGGTTGACCACTGGCCCATCAGTGGCACCCAGACGCACCAGCATCTGGAAGAACTTTACAGTCTCAACGCTTAAGAAACTGGCTGATTTGGAAAACAAAATTGGTCCTCTTTTCTGTGCAGGGACAACAAGGGCAAAGACGGGTCTTAGCCTAGGATTCGGAAATGGAAGGCCTGTGCCAGGAAAGACCCACAGGCCATCTTTGGAGTGGACTCCACTTTCTGAAGTTTTGCGCCCAGCAACCAGCGTTGCTCCCATTTCTCATCTGTATCTTTCCCCTGTGCTCAGCAGAATAGAACACTTTCGAGAAACAACTGGGCAGGAAGTGAGGGAGGGCTGAATTTCATCCTGGGAGCTCTGATTCCCACAAGCAAAGAGATTGTGGTGGAAGCCATCGGGAAGCTTTGGCAGCGCTTCGGGGTTGTCGCGCGTTATGAACTCCATCTGTTTGCGCATCCAAAAGCTGCGGGGTAGGGTAGGAAAAGATTCCATTTCATTTCAGCCGACCCTGACTAGATGAGATCCTGCTGCAAACTGGGAGCCAGCTACAGTTATCGTATGTGGATCAATGCACTGCACTTGGAGAGGGGCCAAGGGCAAAGCATGGGGCCAAGAGCAATGCATGGGGCCAAAGGCAAAACACAAAATCTGCATGAAGTTCACACAGATAAAGCAGGTGAAATGTGAAGCTAAGCTAATGCCAAGGAAAAAGAAAAAAAACAAAACAAAAACCACTTTGTTCTCAAGACCAGGGGCTAAGAACACACCTCTAAAACAGGGTTTAAGAACCAGAATAAACTTGTGCCAGGTGGCCCACACCTTTAATCCCAGTACTTAGTGGAGAGGCAGAGGCAGGAGGATCTTTGTGATCTTTGAGATGAGCATGGTCTACATGAAAGTTCCAGGCCAGTCAGGGCTACCTCGTGAGATCCTGCTTAACCAAAAACAAACAAACAAGCAGCACATACCAACAAATGAACAAAAGCAGACTAGAGACATAGAAATTGTAAAAGACTAGAATGCTTAGCCCTCAAGGAGACATCACAGCACTCCTCCCAAAACTCAGGGATGAAAGCCAGCCGATGGCCAGGAAACAAGGCTTTCAGGACACATTGTATGAATGCTCGGCAGCTGTGACAGCACGCTCAAGGCCTGAATGGTTCCAGCCAGCTGGAATCCCAGCCTGGACCAGGGAGGCAGTCATGATGCCCAAACTGGGTAGCCGAGGAGCTACTGGTAATCAGTAGGGTCCAGCAAAGGGAGACTTGGTTGTCTTTAAGGGTGTGGCCTTGGTAGGTCTAACATGCTCCTGGGGATGGCCACTTGGCCAGGAGTCTGTAAACAACACTAGTTGGATTCGATGAATGGAAAAACCAACAAAATCAAACAAACAAGCAAAAGGGACAGCAAGTCTTGTGGGTAGTAAATGGGGTGGATCTGGGAGAAGTTTGGGAATGGGGGTGGGGAGAAATATGATCAAAATCAATGCGTGCAATTCTCAATGAATTAACAAACAAAAAGGAACTAGAGTAAGATTGGTGTGGCTCTGAGATGTAGGAAAGAACCAACTCTGAAAACTGGGGACAAACAAGCAAAAAACAAAATTTAGTTGCATAGGCAATGAAGAAACAAGAGCACTAATTGGAAGAAGCATAGGAAGTTGGGCCTGGTGGGACTGGCCTGTCATTCCAGCCGCTCATGGGTAAAAGCGGGAAGATCACAAGTGCAAAGTCAGTTTGGGCCACTTAGTGAAACTCTACCTAGAAATAAACATTTTAAAAAGTAAAAACAATGAACTTGGAAATAGTTCAATGATAGAACACATGCCTACTAAGAGAGAAACCCTCAGCTCAATCACTAATGGTGAAAAGCCAAACCAAAACAACAAAACAAAATCATGGGAAAAAAGACGCCAGAAGCCTGAAATCTAAAAATCCTAAAGTAATCACTGACTTGTTATTTACTTACAAACCATTCTAAAGTGCCAAGTTATGTCAAGCACAGAGTCAACGTGGTAAAAACTGAAGTAGAGATACAAACCACATACTCAGGATCTTAAAAAACACAGGGAGTGGGCAGCGGGATGGCTCAGAAGGGAAATCGGCTTGCCACCCAGCCTGAGAACCCAAGCTCTATCCCCCTCCTCAACAAACCCACATTGGGGAAAGGAAAGAATGGACTCTGGCAATTAAACCAATTAAAGAAATAGAGACCATTGATTTGTTTGCTTTTAAAAGGGAAATAGGGGTCAAGAATATCCTCAAAGTCCTTAAAGTGTTTTTTGTTTTGTTTTGTATTTGTTTTTGCTTTTTAAGACAGAGTTTCTCTGTGTAACAGCCCTGGAACTAGCTCTGTAGACCAGGTTGACCTTGAACTCACCGAGATCTGCTTGTTTTGCCTCCCAAGTGCTGGGATTAAAAGATTAAAGGCATGTGCCACCACTGCCCAGCCTGAGTGTTTTTATTTATAGATGTACTCACAGACAAAACATATTTAAAAGCACAGATGTAACTCATCCTCTCTTTAAAACAAACTTATTTTAGGGCTGGAGAGATGGTCCAGTGGTAAAGAGCACTGGCTGCTCTTCCAGAGGACCTGGGTTCAATTCCCAGCACCCACCTTGCAGTTCACAACTGTCTGTGACCTCAATTTCAGGGGATGTGACATCCTCACAAGGATGTACATGCAGGCAAAACACCAATGCTCATAAAAGAAAGCTGCAAAGTAAAGTCAAATATTTTAAAACCACTTCTTTCATTTTTTGGAGATTATAATTACCTCATTTCTCCCCACCCTTTCCTCCCTTTCCCACATACCCATCCTTGCTGTCTTCCACGTTCATGGCTTCTCTTTTCATTGATTGTTACACACAACCTGCTCAGTCTAAATAAAGTTACTTGTATGTACATGATTTCAGGACTGGCTACTTTGTGTTGAATAACCAGCTTGCAGGTTCTTCCCTGAGGGAGATTTCTCCTGCTCCTGGCGTTCCTTGGTTGCTTGCAGTTCTTGGTGTAGGGTTGAAGCACTGTGAGACTTTCCCCCCTTCCATGCTAGCATGTCTATATTGTTGTTGCCTTTGTTAAGGTCTTATTTAGGTAGCAATGATGATGAGACTTGATGGGTGTGGCTTCTCCGGCATTTCTACAAGCTCCACGTCCACAGCACACTTCCCGTTGCTCTGGATCTTAGTCTTCCCACACTTGTACAGGAATGGTGGTGTGCTTGTCTGAGCTGGGGCTCAGCACCACACGGTTTTGATCAGCTGTGGTTTTCTGTAATGGTCTCTGTTTCAAGGAGACATTTCTTTGATGTGGAGTGAGACCTATACTTATCTGTATAAAGATAAATATTTAGAATGTAGTTAGGAATTATACTGGCTTAGTGAAGTGACAGTTGTAGGTTCTCTTCCAAGATCTACGCGTGACTCATAAGCTGCGGGCGGTTGCTGTGTTGCCAGTACAAGGCATGGCCCCCCTCTTGTCGAGTGTGCCTCAAGTCCAGTTAGAAAACGGCTAGTTATGGCCAAGGGATGTGTGCTCTGTTGTACCCTTAGGGTTATCGTGCCCTGCAGGCATGGAAGGGGTTCATCTGCGAAGTTTGCCTGCACCTTCTGATACCGGAATATAGTACTCTGGGAAATATAGGAGGGGGTTTTCAGGTCAGATTCAATTCATGCCCCCTAGATCCTGTGTCCAAAATGCATGGCGTCTTCAGCCATAGGGACTTGCCTTCAACCTCTGGGAAGCAGCCAAGAGCAACAACAATAACCTGGAATGTGCTGACAGTCTCTTAGACAGCCCTGACCAACGCAATCTAAAGGGGTCTTCTCATGCCTGGTGTTAGGGCATTGTTAGATAGTCTATGACTATTTCAGGGAGCACTGTCCACCCAGGTGGGAAATTTTCATTTAAACCATATATTTTGTATACACAGATTTATATGCATTTTATGTAATTTTAGGTAGATAGATAAGAATATGGTTCCTTGTGATGTTTTTAGATATCCTTGCTATTATTTTGCCCTCGTCCCTATTTCTATATTTAGCTTCCTCCTCCTCCCCAGTTAAAGCCCCTCATACATCTCCCGCCTTCAGATCCCTTGTACCCGGCTATTCCCCTGTTCTCCTCTCTATTGCTCATCCCCGCCTGCCGTGGCCCCTTTCACTTTCCCGGTTTCTGTAGCCACTCCAGGTTGTGTACTCACATGTGAAGATCTGGAGCTAGGAACTACAGGTAAGAACGTGTGGCATTTGTCTTTCTGGGTCTGGCTTACGTTATTCAGTACGATCTTTTCTAGTTCCATCCATTTGCCCAGTAAGACCCTGGCAAAAGGTGTGCAGGAACTGGGCAGGCAGAGAGGTTTGCCAGGGGACACTTCTTAGTGATCTATGCAGGAAAGTATATGACCAGTTTCTTCATCTGGTGCAGCTCTTCTTATTAGTTTTTTACTGTTTTTCCATGAGAGAGAGAGAGAGAGAGAGAGAGAGAGAGAGAGAGAGAGAGAGAGAGAGAGAGTGTGTGTGTGTGGGCCAGCTTGAGAGCATCTTACTTAGAATTATCCCTAAACTCTCACTATTAGTTAGCTATTCCGTACTATAATGAAACAGCTGAGGAAGGTACACTTTATAAAGAAAAGAGGTTCATTTAGTTTACAGTTGTGGAGGATGGAAGTCCAAACAGGTTCAGACGCCCCTGGTCTTGTCAACTGTACCATGCCATTGTAAAAAGGTGTGGAAATCTCTGTCTATGCCTTGTCTTTGTCGTTCTGCCTTAGATAGGGTTTTCATTGCTCTGATAAAGATACCATGAGCAGAATCCACGCGGCGTGCCAAGAGTTCATTTTGCTGGCGCTTGCATATCCCAGTCCATCATCGAAGGAAGTCAGGGCAGGAACTTAGGGTAGGAACCTAGAGGCTGAAGCTGAGGTGGGGGGCATGGCAGAGTGATGTTCACTGCCTTGTTCTCCATGGTTTGCTCAGCCTGCTTTCTTGTGCCAGCCAGAAACAGCAGGCCACCCACAATGGGCTGGGCGCTCCCACATTGATCACTAGGTAAGAAAATGCACCACAGACTAGCACACAGGCAAATCCTATGGAGGTGTTTTCTCTAGCTGTGTCGAGTCGATAATAAAGTAGCCAGGACACCTTCCTCCTATAAAACATTAAAATGCCGTCTTGAAACTCCACCATTGTGATCCTGTATAAGCACAATCATTCTTCAAAGGACCCATCTCTAAACAACATAGTCAGATCAAGTTTCTGCTCTCTTGACCTTATTAATATATTGCTTTAAGGATGAATTTAGTTACTGGTACCCATGTCTACTAGTTTTGTGATTTTCTTGTGACAACCAGTAGCTGTTAATATCACCTGTCTTGGTATCTGGGCTTTGGAGTCATGCTTCCTTAGTTCTGGTCCATTTCCTAGATCTCCAGCCTCCTCAGATTACAGGAGCCTTCTCCTTGCTCTTTGTCTACGCTCAAAGACCTGCTGGTCCTCTCTTCCTGCGGGTCTCTGTGGACCACTTTGTGATGCCGCCTTATCTGCAGCAGACCATCTGTCTGTGGTTCTCTGACTACGTCTACTTGTCTACGTCTGCTTGTCTCCGAGCTCCCCTGCTCTCGGCTCTTCCTGAGGCTCCTCCACTCATCTCTCCCGTTAAGTCCTGGGAGGAAGGCATCGCTTCTGAGAACAGCGTTGCCAGGGAGACTGCAGCCTTGAAATAGCAGCTACTTTTCTTAGTCTCTTTTCCAGTTCCCACTTTCAAAATCTTTCCCCTTCTTTTCACGACTTCAGGCTAAGACCCCCAAACAGCTGGGCTACTGTTTGAAAACTGCGGCTCGCGCGGAGAACGCCCGGGTCCCGGCAGAAACACCTTCTCAGGCCTTTGTGTTTCTAGAGGAGGAAGCCTGACTTTTCATTCTGATGCCACCCTGTATGTTTTAATGACGCAAGCGGTACTTTCTCATTGTTAGAAACTGGAAAACAAGGACAAAATAGGAAAAATAACTGCCGATAACCCCCCAAATGAGCATTGCCAAGAGATAATATTTCCGTCACCGCTGAATCCTCTAGGTCATATATTTTGGCAGCAAAGTTTTGCCTTCGAGTAAATTCGTGCTCAGAAGTCTAATGTGCCTGAGTTGGGTTAGAGGTTGGGGGTGGGGCCCCTGCTCATCTTGACTTTCATCTTCCCACAGCAGACTCTTAGGCCCCTCTGTGGACATCTGAGTGTCCTCCATGACTGACCTGCAAGGCGCTGGCTTGCGGATACACTGCCAAAGGCACACCAGCTTTAAGACATTGGTTACCTGGAGTGTAGATCATATGGTATTTTGGGATTGAAGGGCCTTTTATTTCTCCATATTCTACATTTTTTTTTATTTTTAAAAGCCTTGTCATGTATTTGTGCGAATGTGGTGTGCTGCACACACATGTCAGGACATGAATGTGGAGGTCAGAGGACAGCTTTCAGGAGCTGACTCTCTCCTTCCACCATGTGGGGTCCAGGGATCAAACCCAGGTCCTTGGGTTTGGTGAGGAGCTCCTTTACCCACTGAACCATTTTGCTGTTCCCCTGGTTTTATTTATTTAATTATTTATTGTCAAAGAGCACTGTTGGCCCTAGTCTAAAACAAGTTGATTAACTTGGGACTCAAAATTTCCTGAAAAATATATATTGACAAACTTAGTGTAAGACTCATACAAATTATTTTTTTCTTGATAGGTTTTATTTTTGAGGATCTCAGCAGTTTTCTGTTCAGCACTGTAGTTGAAAGCTAAAATTTAATGGCAAGATGGATTAAGTGTTAAATATTTAAGAAGAAAAATAGAAGAGACCATTTTTGGAATAGATTTTTTTCTCCCATTACTTTGAAGTCTGATATTTGACCTTGGTGGGACAAAATGTTGCCTGACTTCACACATCCAACTTGAAATTAAAATGTTGTTTTACATTTGACATCTCAACATCACCATGATGAGGGAGTCAAATAACACAGGACACTAAACTTAGAATCAACATGGATGGAGATGGAGCTAAGTTCTTAAAAGACCACCCTTTGCTTCTTCTAGTGGGCCATAAACATTGCTGAAGGGTTCAATTTCTAAAGTTTTCATAGTTTTGCATAATTTAAGAACACTAGCAGGATTTTTCCCTCAAATTATCCTCACTAAGTATATTCTTTAAAAATGTGCTCACTGCTTGCAGTGGTGGCTCAGGGAGTAAAGTGCTCCCCCCACAAGCATGAGGACCTGAGTTTGGATCCCTAGCAACCTCTCCCCCTCAAAAGCCAGACACAGTGGCACATGCCTGTACTCTCAGGACTGTGAGGCAGAGTCAGACAGATTTCTGGGGTTCCTTGGCCAGTCAGTCTAACCCAGCGAATTCCCAGGTCAGTCAGTGGAAGACAGAGTCTCATAAAATAAAGATGAAAAAGATAGAGGAAGACACTTAACATTGACTCTAACCTACCCCACCTGCACATGCACACACACACACATGCACTGTACACACTCACCGCCACCACTAATAATAATAATAATAGTAATAATAATAATGTGATCACACTTTGGTAATGCATGTACTTTTCTAATGTGAACAGAGCTGGATTACAAGTTTACAAGTTCCGATCTTGCATTGAGTTTTTCTGTGTGTGGGACCCATTCCGTGTGGGAAACTCTAAGCTAAGTGCCTGCTCTATATAGAGAAAGTCCAGTCTTCTGTTTTTTGACTGATAGACAGGCAGCCGACCCTCCTTCCTCTCATCTCGGCCTGTGACTGCCGTGAAGGCTCGGTGGGGCTGTGACTGCCTTCATCTGTCATATTACCCTGCTTGGGCATTTTGTTGTTCCCCAGTGAATACGGCGCATGCTTCATTTATCTCTTTTGTGACAGAATTTATGAGAGAGCTTGAATGATTAAAGTAGGAGCCTTATCCTGCCCCGTCATGGCGCTCCTTTCCGTTAACGTGGTTCGTTTCCTTAGTGTATGATTGCGGCTGTGTGTTGTGCAGAGAGAGAGAATCCCACAGCTGAGATTTTGCAATCAGCTTCACAGTGAGTGACGGGCTAGCCAAAGCTGCATAGCAAGGCCCTGTCTCAGACAGACAGACGGACGGACGGACAAACGAGTCGTGAGGGACAAAAATTAAAGTATAGCAGGAAGCATTTGCTGGGTTTCTTTGAGGGGTCCAGGGCAGATCTCTCTGAGCCTTAGAGCTGTGGCGCCCTCTAGTGGCTCCATGGAGCTTCTTCCTCTGGGTTTCTGGCACGCAGATTATTCGATGGGTGGGCTTCCCCTCCTGCCAGCTGGTTACTTCTGAGTTTGTCACAGCAAGCTCTGCATGACTTTGAAATCAGTGGGATTCCGGGGTTTTCATTCCCTCTTACATGGCTTTAAATGGAAACAGATCACGGGGCGTGAAACCATCGCTAACATCCTTCATTTCCCGTGCTGAATGCCTACTGCCGAAAAATGATTCCTTCCCATATTTGCGGGGAGAGCCCACAGTGGGGGTGGGGTGCACCGAGCTGTGAAAGAGGGCGTGTTCAGGGCACAGGTCTCCACAGGGCACAGGTCTCAGAAGATGCACCCCGTTGAGCTATGCACAAGCCGGTTGAGGGCTAAGCTCTCTTTTGACTTTGCAGCTTAGGTCTTAGCATAAAGTCTTACATAGAGTATGTGCTTAACAAATACTAATTGACAAATTAATGAATAGGTCCTTATGAATAGATGATACCCCTCTCAACTCTATTTTCTTTTTTTATATTTATTTATTTATTTATTTATTTATTTATTTATTTATTTATTTATTATGTATAAAATATTCTGTCTGTGTGTATACCTGCAGGCCAGAAGAGGGCACCAGACCCCATTACAGGTGGTTGTGGGCCACTATGTGGTTTCTGGGAATTGAACTCAGGACTTTTGGAACAGCAGGCAGTGCTCTTAACCTCTGAGCCATCTCTCCAGCCCCTCAACTCTATTTTCATATGGGATTTTTGTTATTTCCCTTGTCTTAACCTTTTTCTGTAGTGTAGTGTCAATGTATACTCAGGAAGAGTCCTTAGATTGATAAAAACCATGTTGAATAACAAAATATTAATGTCTTTCACCCTTTCTTGAGGAACAAACTGAATTCTTCAGATAGATCATGCTTGCTTAGAGGGCAACATTGTTTTAATTTCTTTAAAAATATTTATGTATTTTTATGTGTATGGAACTTTTGCCTGCATGTATGTATGTGCACCATGTATTCGCCTGCATGTATGTATGTGCACCATGTATTTGTCTGGCACCTAGGCAAGCCAGAGAGGAAAGTTAGATCCCCTAGGATCTGGAGTTACAAACAGTTTTGCGCTGCCGTCTGGATGCTGGGAATTGAACCCAGATCCTTTGCAAGAATAGCAAGTGCTCTTAACCACTGAGCCACCTCTCCAGACCCCTCTGTTCTAATGTCTGATGGGCTCCTAGGAGTAGCAATGCTGTGGGATCTTGCAGAGGTCCTAGCAGTCTGAGCTGCATATGGCAGGACTCTGCCGGTCCTGGGGGGGGGGTGCTGTCTAATGACCTTGGGTGCCTCTGGCAGGAGTATAGCGGTTTAGTAGAGACCTTACTGAACTTGAAATTCTCTGCCGACTCAGTGGCATAAAATTCTAAATTATTTGATGCAAAACCTTCCGTTTCTCGATAGTCAGGGCTTTTGATCCGTTTGCAACAACGTTGCTTTTGACAAAGCTATAAAAGTTTAAGCAAAGGGGTTTGAATGCGAAGGGGTTTTAATCAGTGCAGGTAAGCTGCAGCCTGAGGCTCACTCACCCCTGAGAAAATAGGCCCCTCTCTTGTCCTACAGTACCTCATGAATGCTCCTACACTATGGCGCCCTCTTCTTTCTTCTCACCATCCCTTTCCTCCTCTGTCTGTCCTGTCAATTAGATCTCAAGTCAGTGCCAGGCTTTGCTGGACAAAGCGCGCCCTCTACTGTTCCCAGGACCCCCAGCCCCTATGTCTTGCTCTGATGTTGACTTGGTCTTCCACCTCGCTCTAACCTCCACCCTGATTATGGGAGGCAGGGATGTGTGAGAAAAGAAAGGATGCCATTCTCCTGCCATGTATGATGGTACATACTTATAATCCTAGCAACTTGGGAGGCTGAGGTAAGATGATACCGGTGAGTTTGAGGCTGGCCTAATGGAATTCATGCTAACCTGTGTGTTGTGATCCTGTGTGACTGTGGTCCTGCCTTTTAGAAATGAATGAGGCCATTCTCTCTCATAAACCCTGCCAGTGGGCCCCAAGAGCTCCCTGCACCTTCTGATGTGGTTATTTTCTGCTTCTGGACATCTTGGTTTGGGGCTGTCTTGGAATTCTGGGAAGCAATCTAAACTAGCTAAGAAATGGAAGGGAGTGTATGTGTTCTGAGTTCCTCAAAGGCCATGGGAGATTCTGGGTATCCTTGTATATTTTCTCCACGGGGTGAGTTTCTTTATTATCTTCCCAGAAAGATGCTTGATTGATGGCCATTGTTCCTTGGTTTCCTGGGAGCTAAGAAACAGGGCTGATTTTTATCTTCCCTCCTCTATAGTGTTCATTAGGCACTCCATGTAAGCACAACCCTAGTGGACAGACTCAAAAGCCATTATAATGAATGTGTGTGCAGTTTAGGGCCTGTACCAATAGGCATGTTTATAAATATACATAGGTATAAATGTGATGTTCTTAGCTGATATAGATGAAATGTGTGTCTGTAATATATGCATTAAAAAGTTGTAGAAATTACTTTTGCAGATGCATGTGTATGTGTGTCTGTGTATTTATGTATGTGTGTCAGTGTCTCTGTGTGTATTCATGCATGTGGATAGTCAGAGTTGAGGTAGGAGCTGCAGAAGTGTTGCTCTAGTGTGAAGCTATCAGAGCGACAGGAAAGTGGCTGTGCCCTAATGCTCAGGAAACTGCTTCCCCACCACGAAGGAGAGTCTAAATCCATTCCACTACTTACTCGATCCTTGCAAGGCCATTAAGAGAATTAAATGTATAATGCATAGCACAGTTGTCTTAGGTAGGGTCTCTATTGCTGTGCAGAGACACCATGACCGCGGCAACTCTTACAAAGGAAAACATTTAATTGGGCATGGCTTACAGTTTCAGAGGTTTCATCCATTTTTTTATGGCAAGACATGGTGCTGTAGAAGAAGCTGAGAGCTCTACATCTTTTTAAAAATTTTTTAAAAAAGATTTATTTATTTTATGTCTATGGCACTCTATCTACATGTATACCTGTATGCCAGAAGAGGGCATCATATCCCATTATAGATAGCTATGAGCCATCATGTGGTTGCTGGGACTTGAACTCGGGAACTCTGGAGGAGCTGCCAATGCTCTTTACTGCTGAGCCATCTCTCCAGCCCCCAAGATCTATGTCTTGATCTGCAGGCAGCAGGAGGAGGCTGTGTGCCACACAGGGTGTAGGTTGAGCATATACGACTTCAAAGCCTGTCTCCACAATGACACACTTCCTCCAACAAGGCCACACCTCCTTAGTGCTACTCCCTACTGGGCAAGTATTCACACGCATGAACTTATGGGGGCCATTCCTATTCAAACCACCAAATTCTTCTCCCAGGCCCCTTAAAGGCTTATAGCCATCCCATAATACATAAATGCATTCAATCCAACTTCAAAAGTCCCCATAGTCTATAATAGTCTCAGCCCTATTTAAAGCCCAAAGTTCAAAGTCTTTTCTGAGGTTCATGCAATCTCTTAACTGTAATCCCCTGTAAAATCAAAGTAAAAAAGCAGATCACATACTTCAAACATTTAATGGCATAGGTTATATATTACCAGTCCAAAAGGGAGGAGAGAGAGCATATAAAGGAAATACTGGACCAAAGCAAGACTGAAAACCGGCTGGGTGAACTCCAAACTCTGCAACTCAATTCCGATGCCAAAGTGCTCTTCAGATCTCCAAGTCCGTTCATCTTTGTTGACAGCAACACACTTCTCTCTGTCTCGGAATGGTCTCATTCCCTGTTAGCCGCTCTCCTCAGCAGGTATCTTATGGTTCTGGCATTGCTAATATTTTTCAAGTCTCCAAGGCAACCCAAGATTTCCCTCACAGGCTCACACACCAGCCTCTCCAGATCTCCATTCTGTGACGTCCCTGACAAACACCTGGCCTCGGTGTCTTTCCTTAGGTGTGGAGGAAGAGCCCGTAAACCCCCTTCTCCAGCCTTGACCCTAAAGCCAGAACCACGTGGCCAAAGCTGCCAAATTCTGCTCCTTGTGAGGCTGGAACATGGCCTCCTCCTTCAATTACATCTTTACCAGCTTTCTGTTTTTGATGGTTTCCTTCACTGCGTAAGCTTGGCTGTCCCGGAACTCTATCTGTAAACCAGGCTGGCCTTGAACTCAGAGATCCACTTGCTCTGTCTCCTGAGTGCTGGGAGTAAAGGCGTGCACCACTACACCTGGGCTTAAGATGCTCTTTAATTATTTTTCACAAGTCGGAAGCTTAGCTAGCTAGTGTCTTGCCTGGAGTTTACCACTTGATTTCATTTCTTAATCTATTTATCTCCTTGAACCCAGGACTTAGTTCCATTCCACTTCCTGGTGCCCCTTTCTTCTTAAATTGTACATTTTGGTCTTTTTCATTATAGATCTTCATAAGAGTACCCACTAATAACCACACAACAGAGTCAATGCTAGGCTGTTTTGAAATTTCCTCTGCCAATGGAATTAATCCAAATTACTTTACTTTAACCTCAGGCAGACTCTTCAGACAAGGGCAAAAAGAAGCCACATCCTTCACCAAAATATCACAAGAATGATCTCTAGGTAACTTACTGTCATTTTTTCCCTCTGAAACCTTTTTGGCCGGGCCCCTACAGTTCAAATCATCTTCAACACCACTGTCTTCCATGTTCTTACTAGCATGGCCCATTAGGTAGCACTTAAAGTATTCCAGTGCTTTCCTGGCACAAAGTCCCAAACAAAATTTCCTGGCACAATTTCCTCCAAACAAAAGCATGGTCATGTCTATCACAATACCCGACTCCTGGTACCAACTTCTGACTTAGTTAGGGTTTCTATTGCTGTGAAGAGACATCATGACCGTGGCAACTCTTATAAAGGAAAACATTTGATTGGGATGGCTTACAGTTTTAGAGGTTTAGTTCATTATCATCATGGTGAGGCATGGTAGTGTGCAAACAGACATGGTGCTGGAGAAGGAGCTGAGAGCTTTATGTTTTGATAGACAGACAGCAGAAAGAGACTGTGCACCACACTGGACATAAATTGACCATAGAAGCCCACGTGCACAGTGACACACTTTCTCTGATGAGGTCATACCTTCTAATAGTGCCACACCTTCTGGGCCAAGCTTTCACACGTATGAATCTATGGGGGCCATACCTGTTCAAGCTACCACAGCAGACCGATGAGTATCCATAGTGAATTGATGTGATTATGCATGGTGGCAATACTTAGCTACAAATCATGGAGCCACTTTTTTTTAAAAAAGATTTATTTATTTATTATATACAGTGTTCTGTCTCCACGTATGCGTGCAGGCCAGAAGAGGGTGTCAGATCTCATTATAGATGGTTGTGAGTCACCACGTTGTTACTGGGAATTGAACTCAGGACCTCTGGAAGAGCAGCCGGTGCTCTTAACTGCTGAACCATCTTCCAGGCCCCCTGGAGACACTCTCAGCACATTTGGTTGATGCGATTTAAACCTTGATGTGTCAAGTGGAATAACATTCAAGCAGGGCTTTACCTTATCAGAAACTCCAGGATTTCAGGAAAAGATTGCTCCAGCTTCTACTCACTATTAGAAAGCAATCCCTTTGAAGCCGGCTTTCTTGTTATTTGACTGATCTTGACTTGTTACGAAAACCCAAGGTCAAAAAGACCCTTTGGGAGTGTCAGGAAGGACTTTGTCCTTGAGGGAGAATTAGCTGAAGCCATGCCATTGCCTGGGAAAGCAGAGCAAGGCTCCAGGTAACAGGTAGACTGCCTGACAGAATAAGATCAGCGTCTTTGGGGAAAGCCAGAACCAATACCCAAAGTTGGAAGTCCTGCTGAGCACTGAGGAGATGGATTCTAGCTAAGGGCCCTTTAAAACAAAATTTCCCTGAGGCCTATGGGAAGTGGGATTAGCAGGTGAGTCTGGCCCAAGGTGAGGTCAGCTGGGCTTTAGGATGGCCCTGGTACTTCTGATGTGGCCATGCTGAGGTCTGGAAGGACAGACCTGTGAGGTCCACAGCTCTGTTTGGAGAACTGCCCTCCTTCAAGCAGCTGGCACACAATGATGAGCATGGTGGGATGTGTCACTGAGGTCTGGATCTCTTGCCACCATGCCAACTTCCTAGACCATCAAGAATTTCAGAACTGGTTAGTGTTCGTATTTTACTGACTAGGCCAACTGTCAGCCAAAATGCCATACATGGTATCTGGTGGGAGAAACCAGGAAGTGGATAGAGATGACCTGAGAGGCTGGAGTAATGGGGTTGGCCTGCACAGACAGACAAAAGGAACAGTTTTTACCCTTGAAAAATTGAAGTCACAGGTCTTGGGAGAGAGTAAAGTGCAAGCTACCAGCAGGAGGAGCTGAGTTGGAGCCCAAGCATCCACAAACAAAAGATGGATGTAGTGCTGTACACTATCGATGCCAGCGCTGGGGAGGCAGCAGCAGGAGGATCCCGGTGTTCTTTGCTAAGTGGCCTCGCCTAATTGACAAGTTTGAGGACAGTTAGAGACCCTGTCTGAGAAAATAAAGATAGATGGCACCTGAAGAGGGACATGCTTATACACGCAGGTGTCATGATGTTTGCTTGTTATACATGCTTATACACACAGGGGTCATGATGTTTGCTTGTTATACATACTTATACACACAGGTGTTATACATGCTTATACACGCAGATGTCATGATATTTGCTTGTTATACATGCTTATACACACAGGTGTTATACATGCTTATACACGCAGATGTCATAATATTTGCTTGTAATCCTATCACTTGGAAGACTGAGGCAGAGAGATCACTGTAAGTGCATGGCCAGCCTGAACTACATAGTGAGATCTTGTCTCACAAACCCAAAACAACACCAATAAGAAAACTGAGCTTGACCAAGCATATGTAAGACTGAGAAACTCTACTGCTACCCACAGTGTCCTTTTGGTGCCTCTCTGTGTTATTTTCAACTTCAGGTTTCCAGCGGATAACACCATATGACCTAAAGCCCCTAAATAACCATGCCAGCCTCCACCTCAGCACCTCAGGAAGACAGAGTCACCACAGACTGTAGAGCAAGATCTCTGTAGAAACGTCACGGTGGTAATGTCATCCCTTGGGAGGCAGAGGCAGGGCCATGGCTGTGAATTCAAGGCTAGTCTGATCTACAGAGTGAGTGCCAGGGCAACCAGGGCTAGGCATCAAGACTCTGTCTCAACAAACAAAGACAGTGCAAAGAGCTGCAGGGGATGCGTGCTGTGTGTGGCTGGCTTCAGTTGTAAACTCACCCTCTTTGGAAAGAGTGCTCTCTTTCTGACAGTGTGAATTCTATTCCAAGTCCATACATTTTCTTAACTGTTACTTTGGAATGGCCAAAATTACCTGATTCTTTAAAAAAAAGAATGGCTTTAAGTGACTTTTTTTTAAAACA
This sequence comes from Ondatra zibethicus, assembly GCA_004026605.1. Classification (NCBI taxonomy): domain Eukaryota; kingdom Metazoa; phylum Chordata; class Mammalia; order Rodentia; family Cricetidae; genus Ondatra; species Ondatra zibethicus. The sequence continues at coordinate 335,470 of PVIU01000310.1, forward strand.
AGGAATACTTTGCTACTATTTTCTTTAAGGAAGAAAGAGTCCACGTTAAAGATACCAGACTCTAGGTACAATCAGCTTACTTTTAGAACTTTACGTATGGCCCCTTCTGAATTGGTAATCACTAGCTTCATCTTGAAACAGATTTTAAAATGAACTATAGAACAAAAGTGAACAGAAGCGGACCTCCTCCGCATGCTCAGTTAATAGCGGCAGAGTCTGTGAGATGGGCCGGAAACGGACTCTCACGGCCCCCGGGTCTCGAGGACTCGGATTCACAGTGTGATGCAGTCACAGGCTGTACCCTAGCAATTGCACGCGCTCTTACCTTTTAAGACATCGAAGTGCTTTTCTGTCGCTCTTGCTCCTAAACTGAATGTGGTGTAAACTTGATTTCTTTCCAAATTTATTGAGCCCTGTCTTTGTTTGGGTGATTATAAGCAACAGAACTAACTTGACTTAAAAAAACAAATTTATTGGAAAACTAAGAACCTCATGACCCAGAGAGAAAATGTGGAAATATACGTGGGAGGCAGAGGCATGCAGATCTCTGAGTTCGAGACCAGCATGGTCTACAGGGCAAGTTCCAGGAGAGCCAGGGATACACAGAGAAATCCTGTCTCTAAAAACCAGAAGAAAAAAAGAAAAGAGGAGGAGCATAGAAATAACTTAGAAACAAATGGAAGTTCTCCAGGGGCCAGGGACTCTCAACACTGCCTGCGGTGCAATGTGGAACAGTTCGTGCAGTGTACGGTCTAGGCAGCTCTAAGATAGGGTTTCACAGACCAGAGTCAAATAGTATCTTTGTCCTGAAGAGCCTCCACCTTCTCAAAAGGATGCCGGCTTTGAACACTTGCTTACCTCCCAGCCTGTGGCTTTAGCAAATGTTCTTGTCTCCTGAGATGGATTCTTACTTATTTGGTTTTAAAGCATCAGTTCTTGCTGGTATTCAGGCTTTATTCTGGCCTGCCCTGTCACCTGACAGGATACCCTCAGGCAGTACCCGGGCCAGCCCAGGGTCCTATGGCTAGTCCGTGTGCAGGATCAAAAGGTCCATGTAAGAGACAAGCTCTGCCCATTCCCACTCTCTTTCCTGCTGCTCTTCTGAAGAGGCAGATAGGCCTCCGCGTGTGTGTGTCTCTCTCTGCCTCTCTCTCCCTCCCTGTCTCTTTGTCTCTCCCCCTCTCCCTTTCTCTCCCCTTCTCTCTGTCTCTCTGTCTTCCCACCAGGCCGCTCTGTGTTTCCTTTCTCTCTCCCTTTGCTCCCTCCTCCCACCCAGTAAAATTGCTCCACGTGAGCACTGTCTGCATAGCCTGTCTCTCTCTCACCCGCTGTGGGGGTGGGGCTGACTACAATCCGCCAAGGTTCCTCTTGTGCCTTATAACAGTTCTCAACTTGTGAGTCTTACCCCCTCGGGGGGGTCACATATCAGATATTCTGAATATCAGATATTTACATTACAATTGATAACAGTCACAGAATTGCAGTTATGAAGTAGCAGCAAGCAAGTTTTGTGGTTTGGGGGTCACCACAACAGGAGGAACTGTCTTAAAGGGTTGCAGCATTAGGAGGGTTGAGAACCACTATTTTTAGAGGCACAGTTTATATTTGGGGGTAGTGTGTCATATGGTGATGCACGGATGTATTGTGGAAAGGTTAAGTAGAGCCAATGGTCATATCTTCCCCCGTGTTTTTAAAGTGCAGACTCAGGAGCAGGGAGGGAACACAGTGACACAAAGCCGAGAGCATGAAGAGGTGCTTTGTGGGAGTGTGGGAAAGGTGGATGCTGGAGAAATGGAAAGGCATGGACGGAACAGAGAGGGAAGGAAGATTCTAGAATGTTTCTGATGGCTATACATCCCACCACACGTTTCTGAATATTCAGAAAAGAATTTCTGTGTTGTTGGTTTTTTTCCTTTTACTCTTTACTCTTTTGGCTCTCTTGGGGGGGCCCGCCACCCTGCTCCCAAAAGTCACACAGAACTTTATTCTTTTTGATGATGCCTGGCCTTAGCTTGGCTTGTTTCTAGCCAGCTTCTCTTAACTAAATTATTCCAACTACCGTTTGCCTCCGGGCTGTCATCTTTCTCTATTTCTATATACCTTTCTTTACTTCTTACTCCGTGGCTGCTGTGCAGCTGGGTGGCTGGCCCCTGGAGTCCTCCTCCTCTCATTCTTTTCCTTCTCCTCCATCTCTTTCGAGATTTTTCCTCCTATTTATTCTCTCTGCCTGCCAGCCCCGCCTACCCTTTCTCCTATCTTGCTATTGGTTGTTCTTTATTAGACCCAATCAGGTGTTTTATACAGGCAAAGTAACACAGCTTCACAGAGTTAAACAAATACAACATGAAAGAACGCAACACATCTTTGCATTATTAAATAAATGTTCCACAATATAAACAAATGTGGTACATTTTACATTAATATTTCACAGTATTTCTATTACTTTGAAATTGTGTTCTGGACCCTGGGATGTCTTTGTTTGGCCGTGAGACACCAGAAATTGTGTTGCACTGGAATGGGTGTGAGGAGTGAGCTCAGAGGACAAGGTAGGATTTTCAGCAGTGGGCACTGGATGAATTGTAAACACTTTCATGTAAAATCAAAAGGAACACTTATGACATAGAAGATATAGTTATCAACTCTCATTGTCTTTGAATGACTCAGACTCAACACACTTCATTGTTTCTGGGGAGGGGCAGCTAATAGCTGTCTGTACACCTATCACACAGCTCACCTGTCTAAGTTGTACATTTCATTGTTACCAAGTCCTGCAAACATCAGTATGGTCAACTGTAGAGTGTCTTTGGCTCCTCATTGAAGAAACTCTGCATGCTTCTGTTATCACTTCCCAGCATGGCACACCCTCAGTTCCCAGCAATCTCTCATCTATTTTCTGTCTTTACTGATTGCAATGGTTTGAATGAGAAATGTCCCCCCGCAGTCCTGGATGTTTGAACACTTGGTCCCCAGTCGGTGGCACTGTTTGGAGAGGATTAGGCTGTGCAGCTTTGCTGGAGGAATTAGGTTGCACTGTGGAGTGGACTTTGAGAGTTTGGTGGAGGGAAAAAAAGGAACGACAGACTTTTGTTTTCACAAAGATAACCAAATCACTTCCTTCTGGGAAAATAGATCTGGTGACATCTACAGAGTCTGATTTTGTTGCCCTTTTTGATTGCTTGCTAGTGTCCCTCACAGCTTGGATATCATAATCACCAAGTCTCTGGTGGGATGTCAGTCATAGCACATTATCTGTGAAGATATTCTTTAGTTGAATGAATCCAGGAGAGAGCACAACACAGTTGGTGCACAGGAGGGTGAAAAGTCTACCAGGAATTCACTGGGTCATGGCAGTGATCATGATCTTCTTCCTTATAAATGGCCGAAACCAGCAAAAGAGGACATCAATGATGATATGTTAAGTAGTTTGTATTCTGTGACTGTAGATTATTGTTCATTCCATTTAAAATAAACCTGAGGGCTGGGGAGATAGCTTAGCCAGTGACATGCTTTGTACGCTTAAGTACCTGAGTTCAGTTCCCTGGCACTCACATGAAAAGCCAGGATAGCAGCATGCTCCTGTGATCCTAGCACTGGGGAGGTAAGAGTCATGCAGATCCCTGGAGTTTGCTGGCCAGCTAATTCAACCAATGAGAAACCAGGTCTCAAAAAACTAAGGAGGAGAGTGACTGGGGAAAACAAATGACATCAGCCTTACACTCATGTACACACACACATATAATGTGAACCCAACCACAGGCCTTCCACATGACCATGTACACATATAAACACACACAAACACATACACACACTAAAATAAGTCTGGGATCCTCATTTTGAATCTGAAGTAAAAAGGTTTTTTTTTTTTTTAAGACATTGAACTGAATAATTATTCATTGGATGAACACCAGTTAACAATTTAAATTCATTAAAATAAAATAAAAAAGTGTCTCCTCCTAACTTTATGCAATATATTTGTAATATCTCTAGTCTCAAAGAAATACAAGACAATGTCATTAGCAGTTATCTGTTGTAGTCCAAGGCTCTGAATCAACCCAAGCAGATAGAACTTACTGCCAGACAAGATTTAATTCAGGGCAGCACAAAAGAAGGAATAGGGGAGGGGACTTGTAGACAAAAGTTTCTATCCCACCTGGTCCTGCAGCTGTTCAGTCCCAAACAAACACACAGAGGCTCATATGAATTATAAACTGTTTGGCCTATTGTTCAGGCTTATGACTTACTAGCTCTTTCAATTTAAATTAACCCATAATCCTTATCTAAGGTCACGTGGCTTGGTTCCTTTTCTCAGTATGCATTCTCGCTTCTTTTGCATCTGGCTTGTGGCTGCTTCACTGCCTTTCCTCTCCCCAGAATTCTCCTAGTCTGGTCGCTCTGCCTTTGCTTCCTGCCTGGCTACTGGCCAATCAACATTTTATTAAACCAATAAGAGTGACTTTACAGTGAACAAGAGCATTATCCCACAGCAGGGGCTGATCAGTTAGGGCCACAGAACAGATTCGGGAGCTGAACTGCAACCCCCTGAATGCTAGTTGAGGCAAGAATTTAAGCACAAAAATGCCAAGTTACTGTTACAATTTTCACCAATCAGGATTTAGAGATTAGGACCTACTTCGAATGTTCCATCAATGTCAACCAATACACAATGCAAGCCTTTTGGTCCAACCAATCAGATTCATTTGTTCCTTCTTGATTAGCAACAGCCACATTGTTTCTAAAGAACTAAAGATACTTAACAACTATTTGTAGGTTTAGGGAGGAGTTTGGTCAGCCATTGGAACATTCTCAGCTCCCCTAGGGCCTGCGAACCTGAACATTATTTCACCCTGCAGGTAAAATGGAGTCTGGTTAAAATGGCAGTGCTCTGGCCAAGGTGCTTTTGCCTGCTCCCTTCACCTTCTCCTCCAAGTGTCCTCAGAGTCAATCCTCCTTTGTAAAAGAGGCAAACATCAGACTTGTCTTTGTCAGGGAGGGGAGACTATGGAAAGGAGAGCCAGGCCATTGATGGCATTGAAAGCATTCCTCAAACCTGGAAGATTCCAGGATTGCGAATTGGTTCAAGTAAACATATCCTGTAGCATGAAGGCCTAGTTGGTTTCTGTCCTCCCACCAGGTCCCACAGTCATTAGGTCCCAAAGAAATTACACAGACTCTACATTAATGATAAACTGATTGGCTCATTACCTCAGGCTTCTTATTAGCTCTTGTAGCTTATATTAACCCATTATCCTTATCTATGTTAGCCACATGGCTCAGCGCCTTTTTCAGCAGGAGAGGTCATATCCTGCTTCTTCAGTGGTCTGGGCAGGAGTCCCGAGAGAGCTTCCTGCTTCCCAGAATTCTATTCTCCTTGCTCCACCTCTACTTCCTGTCTGGTTGTCCCACCTATACATCCTGGCAAATGGCCAATCAGCATTTATTTAAATCATGATTGACAGAAGACAGACAATTCTCCCGCACCACTACCCCCACTTCAGCACCAGCCTTTTCAGAGGAGCCTTTTGCTGCCTGGGGCACAAAGACCTTAATGTGTGCTACAAGCTTAAGGAATCAGCTTAAGACAAATTCAGAGGCCCAGCCTAAGCTTAGCAAAGGCAGATGAGTGCATGGCTTCCTGAAGTTGGAAAGGCGGTTCAGCAATTAAGAGCACATATTGTTCTTTCTTCGAGAGTTTGGTTCTCACACCAACACAAGACTGCTCACCACAGCCTGTAACTCCAGCTCCAGGGGATCCAATGTTGTTGGCCTCTATGGCACTGTATGTGCATATGCCCACCTCCCCCCCCACCACGTAATGTAAAATAATAACAATAAATCTTAAAAGACATAGCTTCTAGGCCTTTTTGTGGCAATCAAGTGCAGAGGGCATTCAGCTGTTACTATGAAGACCTATTGGTACCCAAGTTGGTTAGTGATGGCTGCCAAGCTATACCTGTGCTACGTAAATGTCTTTTCCTTTATTAACTTTTAAGGTTATCACGTAAAGAAATGGGTTTTATTAGTGCACTTTCATGTCTATAATTCACTATACTTTGTTCTCATTTGTGCCCCCACCTCTTCTCCATGCTACCCCAGCCCTTTGACTAGTTCCCTTCCTTTTTTTCCAAATATTCCCCCTTCTAATCTCCTGTCACACATATTCCATTACCCTCTCTCCCTTCACCTTGATATATCTTCCTTTCCTCTTATGGTCATGTGGTTGAACAGGTGTGAGTTCACACGAGGCATTGAAAGAAGACACAGGGCACCTTAAGGATGAATCTAGTCTTTTCAGCCAGAGGAGGAGGGAGGTGAGGAGGGGTGGAGGGGGGTGTGAGCTGAACTCAGCCCCTATGGACTGAGACACCGTAGCCAAGGGCCCTTTTTTATTGTTCTCCAATTTACACCTTTAGCAAGTCGATTTCCATAACCCAAAACATCCTAACTAAGCCTTCAAAGGGACAATGCCAAATACAAGCTCTCAATTAAGGAATATCACTGTGTGGGATTTTTCCCAGCCAAGTTATGCATAGGCTTTTTACCCTTGAGCAAATATCAGACATGATTTACATGTTTTAAACAGAAGGTGCTGAGGATGAAGATTAAGGCTACATGGGCATTCAGGAATCAAGCCAGCTGCAGTTGTGTAGGGGTTCTCCCTACATGATAATCTTTCTAGTTTTATTTTCTTATTCCCTCCCCCACATATAACTTTAAATTTAGGTTCTGCCTATGAGAAAACTGAAAAGTTTTTGCACCCCAATAAACCTCTCTGTTGACGCAATAATCCAAATCAGACCAAATCAAACCAAATTAGAAAAAGCCCAGGTTTAATGGATAGCAATGCTCCCAGATGGCCTTCCAGCCCCCCAGAGAGAGGAGAGGGAAGGAAGACCAGAAAACCACATGTTTGTTCTCTGGAGGGCAGTTTAAATACCCTGTGGGCGTGGTCTTGAGCATCTCTGGGGAGGGGTCATTGGTTGGCGGCTTTCTTGGAGGTAGAGTCTAGACTGAGGCAACTCTCAGGGGGAGGGGGCTTGGGATGGAACTTCCACCCAAACAATCCAGACTCTTTGGATGCCAAGAGCTGGGGTGAAGCCTTAACCCAAACGTTCCAAACTCTTTGGGTATATGAATGCCAGGGGATGGGGTGACGCTTTCACCCAAACAAAGACAACATACAATATTTGCATTTCTGAATCTGGCTTATTTCATTTAGCATAATGGTTTCCAGTTCCATCCATTTCCTGCAGCCCAACCATTAGAGAGACCCAAAACCTTAGCTGAGAGCCCAGTGACCAGCTGTGTGGGTGCCTTTTAGGGGGCTCCCACGCTGCCTCTTCCTGTGGTCTTGTCTACGGCAGCCTGGCTAGCTGCTACTGTGTGTTGCCAGTGTGTATTCCTCCACCATATGTGAACATTGACAAAGCAGCCAGAGATATTTGGAGCAAAGCATTTGGCTTTGGGCTGGGGAAGCTGAATGCACAAAATCATGGAGTGGCGTGGAATTCTCCACATCTGGTTCATTTTTTAAAACGCTGCTATGGTTACTGGGACACTGGAGACTAAATATAAATAGAGGAAATAGAAATGCAGTTGACGGCCAAGTTTGCTAAGATTTGAAAATGCCGTCTGACACTGCATTCGCACCGAGCAGTGATGGAAAGTGCTGAACTTGGGGGAGGATGTATGGACACGGGTTGTGCTGGCAAACCACAGCTCAACTGTCTGATTTTGAAGGCTGGCTTGCTGGATACCACAGGACCTGGGACAGTGACACATCAAAGCTGACAAGGAATACCCTTGCAGTGGACTACAGGACTGGGGACTTCCAGCTATACACCAAGATCACAATGGAACATTATTTGGAAGGTCAGCGGACAAGAAATCATGTGGAGGTCTTGGCACTTCACTAAGCCTTTTGTGGACATCCATCAGGTGACACCCACACACTTTTACAGCTAAGTGCCATTTGGATCCCAGTGCTCCCATTTCTGCAAAATCCAACAACGCCACCTTCACACGCCATCTTCATTGGGCAGGCATACTTAAACTCCAAGACCTCCTGGGAGGCTCACAGTCCTCTGCTACACTAGCGAGGGTCAATGCTGGAGGTCACAAACTGGGGCTTGTTTGGGACTGGAGATTTAATGCCGCTGAAAGAAACCTCTGGGAATAGATAGCATAAGTCTTAGCCTTGAAGTATTTGCATGTGACCGGTGCCCATACCTCTGCCAAGGCAACCAAACATAGAGGAAGAACTGCTTAAGAACTGGGCTGTATTACATTCATTTGCACAGTCACTGGATAGCTGCATTTGCACTGTCATTGGATAGCTTCATTTTCACAGTCAGTCACTGGATAGCTTCATTTGCACAGTCACTGGATAGCTTCACTTGCAATCATGTTGCTGATGCTGTAGTCACCTATGCATTGTTTAAATGTATTAACTGTCAAATATGCTGCCCAATAATGAAATAGACCTTTGCAAAAGTTGCATTTGTGTACAGCTTTGGTGCTGTGAAATAATCCTTCTCTACTCTGTGAAAATGTGTTGCTCTCATTGTTAATAAAAAGCTGGTTGGTCAATCGCTAGGCAGGACTTGGGGGACAGAGAGAATGCTGGGAAGAAGGGTGGAGTCTCGGGAGTCAGGAGAGATAAAGAAAGAAGCAAGATGAACTTAGATAAGAAATATGTGTGAGTTCGAGGCCAGCCTGGTCTACAGAGCGAGTTTCAGGACAGACTCCAAAGCTACAGAGAAACCCTGTCTTGAAAAACCACAAAAAAATAAAAAAGAAATATGGGTTAATTTACAATATAGGTGTTAGTTAGTAACCAGCCTGAGCTATTGACTGAGCATTTATAATTAATAGGTCTCTGAATGGTTATTTGGGAGCAGCTGCCAAGACACAGAGAAAGTCTGCCTATGGTTTGGTTTTGTTTTTCCTTTAACAATGATAACTGATGTTGAATGAGATGGATCAGTGGCTGTTTTAGGATGAGTTTAAAGATGTTTTGTGATATGAAACCACCAGTAGTAGAGTTCCTTTTACAATTCCCAAACACTACAAATTATGAATAAAAAAAGTATATATTAAGAAACTGTTGTGCCCAGTCTGTGGGGACCCCAAAAGATCACCGGGGAGACCAACTCAATGAAACGCAAAAGCAAGGTTTGTTGTGTGCACGATACAAGCCAGCAGGAACTTCATCAAAGCACCTGGTGCAGCAGTAGCAAGAGGAGGTGACTGCCCTTCTAGAGGGCATTATTTAAAGGCAAAAACTAGAAAAGTTACATTAGCAGGGTGTGGGGTGAGGGGTTTCTAAGGTTTCGGACCCCTGATTGGCTGACATTTGTCTAGGGGTGTCCTGGAGAAAAGCAGTGGGTGTGTGCTGGCAGAGGATCCTATCTAGAACAGTTGGAAAGTTAGGAATTTCTTTTGGATGGTTTGTTCCTGGGTGGTGCCTGGGTAGTCTCAGTTTGTGGTCTTTATCAGAACCAGGTATTACCTAAGGGTAAACTACTGAGGCTCCGGCCACTGTTGAGCTTGTCATGGCTGGGTCCTACAAAACTAACTTGTGACATCTTGAAATTTGCAGGCAAATGGATGGAACTAGAAGAAATCATCCTGAGTGAGGTAACCCAGATCCGGAAAGACAAATACAGTATGTACTCACTCATAAGTGGATATTGTAATGGTAAAAATAAAACGCTGCTGTTCCCGAGAGGTGGCAGTGGGCAGCGGGTCCTGAGACCATGCCTCAGGTCCCCGAGTGGTGGCAGGCACTCTTCTATAGGCCCTGTGGTGTTTTTTGTGGGTTTTCACGTTTTCAGCTACAGTATAAACCCTCAAACTATGCTCCACTGTTGTCCCACCAACTCCACTTTTCCTCAAACTGTCCCTGCCACTGCTGCCAACAAGATTGGTCGGATCCACGAGGCATCTGTTTTCAATTCCAGCCTTTGCTCCCATCACGGCTTGTGGTGTGGCGGCTCAGCAACAGGGCAGATCATGCCTCTAGGTCTCTCTTGTTATTATGTTTAAAACTCCTGTGGCTTAGAAAACGTGGCTTTTCCATACAACATGTGACCACCACCATTTTGGCTGAGATCAGGTGACCTTACCACCATTTTGACTGAGGTCAGGTGACTTCACCACCATCTTAACTGAAAGCCAGATCAGGTGACCAAGTCCTGCCATCTTTACTGAAGTATACCCTGCCTGGTCCCCCGGTTTACTTATATTTTGTCCTTAGATTCCTCTTGCTGGCTCTGTTGCAAGTACGTTTTGCACAATGGCATGCCTTTGATAGGGCCCACCAAGAGCATCCACTTCACGCAATTTCTGTTCACTCTGTGTGTATGTGTTCATATATGTAACTTAAATGCACCTATGCTTACTGTTAAATGTTATAATTGTCTGTTCATTGTTATCTCATTCTAGACTACAAAGCAATAAGTCTCATTTTTAAACTGGTATGTACTTTTAAGTCTCTTACAAAAAATCTTATATATGTAATCCAACCCTGATTTAAAATATTTTAAGCTATTCTCTACTATTGTCAGTTCTGCCGTTAACATTCTATTTCAAGTTGTGGTAAGGGGTGGGGCCATCTCTTCTGTGACGGTCAGTGTTTTGGTGGAAGTGTCACCCCAGTCCCTGGCCAACGAGTCCGGAATGTTTGGGTGGAAGTTCCATCCCAAACCCCCTGCCCTGGGAGTTGCCTCAGTCCAGATTCCACCTCCTGAGAAAGCCTGCCAACGGATGACCCCTCCCCAGAGATGCTTAAGACCACTCCCACAGGATATTTAAACTACCCCTAAGAGAGCAAACACCTAATTTTTCAGTCTTCCTTCCCTGTCTGGGAGACTGGAAGGCCACCCAGGAACATTGGTATCCATTAAATCTGGGCTTTTTCTAATTTGGTTTGATTTGGTCTAATTTGGACTATTGTGTCTGCAGAGAGGCTTATTGGGGCGAAAAACTTTTCAGTCAGGACCAGCTGTCTTGTTGCAGTGTCCAACAAGAGGCAAAGCCAGTTTTCCCTGGGCCAGTGAAGGGCAGGACTGGCTCAGGATGGCCCTCTGATTTCATCTCATATCTAAGGTCCCCAATGTAATGGTTGTTCTGTCTCTTTAAGAGACAAGCCACGCCCACTCCCTCCCCATCCACTGAGGCAGGCATGTTTTCCTTCCTGCTGGCAGCCTTAGTCTCTCTCTCTTTTCCATCTTCTCCCCTTCCCCCTTCTGTCTCTACCCTCTCTCTTCTCTCTTTCTCTCTCTCTGCTCTTCTCCCCTTCTCCCTTCCCCTCCATAACCCCCTGAATAAATATCCAACCTCACTCTGCATGGCGTGCCTATCCACGTCTCTGTCTCTTGCCTGCCTGGGACCAGCTACTGCTCAGGGACTGCCACCATGTGACCCGCTACCACCACTTGAGGACCTACAACATTTCTGCTGCCTGCTGCCAATGGGGATCCTGCAGCATCTTTAATTTTTCCATTACATTGGTGCCGTGACACAGGTCACAGACATCAACACAGACCCCATCTACAGCTGAATCAAGAATCCAGACATATCCAGCCCTTGGCAGCAGCTTGGACCTGGACAACATCCTGTCTCTGGGTGGAAGCACTGGCCACTTAGGTGGGGATGGTTCTGGTGACAGCGTGGCCCCAGATACCACCAATTCCCTAACCCTGGACTTTGTGACCTTTGGTGGCAATACAGGACTCAGACTTCAGTATAGATCCCAACTGCTGCAGGTCCAGGGATCCAGACATTGTCCTTAGCAGCAGCCAGGTCTGGATGCCACCATTGCCCCAAGTGGCAGTACAGGTCACTCAAATCAGCACAGGCCCCACCGGCAGTGCAGCCCTCAGACACCAACATGACACCAGACTTGGGCATCTGCATAGCCTTTCATGGTAACAGGAGCCTCGGAGGTCAGCACAGACCCTGCCTGCAGTAGGGCCACAGACCCAGACATGACCCTCAACTGCAGGTCTGGCCTGGAAGTCACCATGAGTTTGGGTAGCAGTGCGTGCTGCTGTACACAGATCGTGGGTAGCCCCAAAAGACCACCATGGAGACTGAATCCCGTATGTAAAAGCAAAGAGCCTTTATTCAAGTTCAAACTTGGACTCTCATGTGTCCAATACATTGGCATGATCAGAGAGCATCAAACTCAGTTGGGGTGGGGTTTTTGTCATAGCAGAGGTTAGGGTGAGGGATTTCTAAGGTTCAGGACCCCTGATTGGCTGAATTTGTCTAGGGGTGTCTTGGTGAAAAGGAATGGGTGTACGTTGGGCTAAGGGATGTCAGATGATCCTATCTATAATAGTTAGAATGTTGGGAATTTCCTTTGGAATGTTAGGTACTTTCCCCTTGGATGGTTCATTCCTGGGTGTTTCCTGGGTGGTCTCAGTTTGTGGTTTTCCCTGGAACAAGGTAATCTGAAACTCAGGCCTCAGTTGAGCTTGTCATGGTTGGGTCCTACATTCCCCACTTCACAAGTGCTGATTACAGGACTCAATCATGGGTCCTGCTTGCCCAGGGGTTTTAAGGGGATGGTTTTGAGACATAAGAACCATTAGCTAACAGATTTTTTTCTAGGGCAGTTACCATCCTCTGCTACCAAGCCCTGTAGCTCTGATTTTTAAGCACAACCAAATTATAATCCTGAATGACCTCTTTGGTTCTGGATAAAGAATCAAAGTGCTTATCTTTTTATTTATTTATTTTTATTGATATTTATTGAGCTCTACATTATTCTCTGCTCCCCTCCCTGCCTCTCCCCTTCCCCCTTCAATCCTCCCCCAAGGTCCCCATGCTCCCAATTTACTCAGGAGATCTTGTCTTTTTCTACTTTCTACTTCCCATGTAGATTATATCTATGTAAGTCTCTCTTAGTGTCCGCATTGTTGTCTAACTTCTCTGGGATTGTGGTTTGTAGGTTGGCTTTTTTTTTTTTTTTGCTTTATGTTTAAAAACCACCTATGAGTGAGTACTTGTGATAATTTTTTTTCTGTGCCTGGGTTACCTCACTCAAAATAATGTTTTCTAGCTCCATCCATTTTCCTGCAAAATTCAAGCTGTCATTATTTTTTTTCTGCTGTGTAACACTCCACTGTGTAAATGTACCACATTTTCTTATCCATTCTTTGGTCGAGGGGCATTTAGGTTGTTTCCAGGTTCTGGCTATGACAAAGAAAGCTGCAATGAACATAGTTGAGCACATGTCCTTGTGGCACGATTGAGCATCCTTTGGATGTATACCCAAAAGTGGTAGTCCTGGGTCTTGAGGAAGGTTGTTTCCTAATTTTCTGAGAAATCACCACACTGACATCCAAAGGGGTTGTACCAGTTTGCATTCCCACCAGCAATGCAGAAGTGTTCCCTTTTCCCCACAACCTCTCCAGCATAAGTTGTCATCAGTGTGTTTGATCTTGGCCATTCTTACAGGTGTAAGATGGAATCTCAGAGTTGTTTTGATTTGCATTTCTCTGATGACTAAGGATGTTGAACATTTCCTTAAGTGTCTTTCAGCCATTTTATATTCCTCTGTTGAGAGTTCTCTGTTTAGGTCTGTACTCCAGTTTTTTTTATTGGATTATGTGATCTTTTGGTGTCCAGTTTCTTCAGTTCTTTGTATATTTTAGAGGTCAGACCTCTGTCTGATGTGGGGTTAGTGAAGATCTTTTCCCATTCTGTAGGCTGTTGTTTTGTCTTGTTGACTGTGTCCTTTGCTTTACAGAAGCTTTTCAGTTTCAGGAGGTCCCATTTATTAATTGTTTCTCTCAGTGTCTGTGCTGCTCGGGTTCTATTTAGGAAGTGGTTCCCTGTGCCAATGCATTCAAGTGTATTTCCCACTTTCTCTTCTATAAGGTTCAGTGTGGTTGGCTTTATGTTGAGGTCTTTGATCCATTTGGACTTGAGTTTTGTGCATGGTGATAGATATGGGTCTATTTTCATTTTTCTACATGTTGATATCCAGTTAAGCCAGAACCACTTGTTAAATATGCTTTCTTTTTTCTATTTGATATTTTTTGCTTCTTTGTCAAATATCAGGTGTTTGAAGATATGTGGATTGATATCCAGGTCTTCTATTCAGTTCCATTGGTCCTCCTGTCTGTTCTTATGCTAGTACAAAGCTGTTTTCAGCACTGTAGCTCTGTAGTAGAGTTTGAAGTCAGGGATTGTGATGCCTCTAGAAGTTCTTTTATTGCCCAGGATTGTTTTGGCTAACTTGGGTTTTTTGCTTTTTTCAAATGAAGTTGAGTAGCGTTCTTTCGAGGTCTTTGAAGAATTTTGCTGGGATTTTGATGGGCATTGCGTTGAATCTGTAAGTGCTTATCTTTTTGTAGAACCATTTTAGTTAATAAATCCACTAATTGGCAATTCTGGGTCTATTTTTCTGGTATGTCAATGGGCACTATAGGTAGTCATTTTGTTCCCCTTACCACAGAATTTCCCCTTGTCTCAGCATTTCTACCTATTTTGGTCAGGGAACACCTGACGGCATGTTCTTTTCTGTAACTACTTCAAGCTGACATTGGGTCATTGTTATCAGGGCCCAAGAAGGCTGAAAGGCTAGCCAAAGGTAAGGAGGGAATTCAGGCAATAGGGGCATTTAACAGAAGCATCTGATTCGCTGATTGTGCTCAAGAGCCAACTAGCATTCCACAGGCTGTACTGGTCCACATCAGATTTCAGCAAATCCAGGGCTTGCAGTCCTTTGAGGTAGGTTGTAGTCAGCAAGTGATGCTTGAATGTGTCTGTCAGCCAAGTGCAAACCTGTTGAGACAAGTTTAAACTAGGAACAGAAGTTAAGCTTAATGAACTGAAAGGAAAATATTATATTTGGAACTTTCAGGCCCACAGTCTTAGTAAGTGGGAAGGGGAGGAGTCTCAAGACCAGGAGAGAGAAAAATACCATCCTCAGGAATAGACGGGTGGGGTGGGGTGGACTTAGGGTGCACTTAGCTGGAACCCTTTTGACCTGTGAGAAGCAGATCCAGGTTTTTTCTGAAACCTATATATATTTTTATTTTATAAAAGGATATAAAAATTCTAAATATATTAGTATCATCAATCTATACACATATCAGAAAAAAGCAGGTAAAGGGTGTCTGTAAAACAGCAAGAGTAGACTCATTTGAGTCCTCACAAAAACTACAGACTTGGGTTAGAAGCGTGCATATTTTCCTCTGTCCAGAAAGCCAGGTATAGATTGGACAGAGATGTCTTTAGCCCAATGAGAAGTACCTGAAAATCTATTAGCTTATCAGAACTATACCATAGAAGAGGAAGAAATCTGAACCCCTTGTTTTTTATCTAATCATTTACCAAAGACATAAGCAGTTATTACTGAGAAAAGTCATTTTAAATCATATCTGTTTAGTGGAAAGTTGCATCTGAAACCTGTTTATATTTTAAAATAAACCCTGTTGGCAAGGCAAACCTGTCTAGCTTTTTACAACAGGAGACCTAGTAGCTCTGGAAAAAGCAAGTCTTGATTTTTACATATGAAGTGAGCTAACAAACTAGCTGCAGCCTAGGGAAAGAACCTGATTGCCTGTTGCTAAGCTGACAAAGTTAAAGCTAGCCCAGCCATCAATACTATCAGAGAGCCAAGAAGGATAAACTATACTTGACTGTAGATCAAACATCTTCCCAATGTAGGGCCCAGCCATGACAAGCTCAACAGAGGCCTGATCAGATTACCTGGTTCCAAAAAAGACTAAAACTGAGAGCACCCAGGCACCACCCAGGAATGGACCACCCAAGGGGAAAGTACCTAATATTACAAAGGAAATTCCTAACTGGAAAGTTTCTGCACCCCAATAAGCCTCTCTGTGGATGCAATAATCGGAATCAGATAAAATCAAACTGAATTAGAAAAGCCTAGGTTTAATGAATACAGATGCTCTTGGATAGCTTTCCAGCCCTCCAGAGAGGAGATGGGAAAGACTGGAACACCATGTGTTTGCTCTCTGTGGGGGGGGCAGTTTAAATACCTTGCGGGAGTGGTCTTGAGCATCTCTGGGAAGGGATCATGCTTTGTCAGGTTTCTCGGAGGTGGAGTCTAGGTTGAGGCAACTCCCAGGGGAGGACGTGGGGTGGAACTTCCATCCAAGATTCCGGACTCTTTGGATTTATGGATGCCAAACATTTCGTACTCTTTGGATATATGGATGCCAAGGGCTGAGTTCCATCGGAACACTAACATTCCAACCATTGTAGATAGGAGGATCAATTAATGTCCCTTACCCCAGCACACATCCATCCCCTTTCACCAAGACACCCTTAGACAAATGTCAGCCAATCAGAGGTCCTGAACCTTAGATATCCCTCACTCTAGCCTCTGCTATGATAAAACTCCACCCCAAATGAATTTGAGCCTCTCTGATGGTGCCAATGTGTTGAACACACGGAGAGGCCAAGTTCGAACTTGAATAAAGGCTCTTTGTTTTTACATATGGGACTCAGTCTCTGTGGTGGTCTTTTGGGGGTCCCAGTCTGGGTATAACACAGGCCACTCAGATCTGCATGCATCATGGCCCTTGGACACAAACTTGGACTCAGGTGGTTGACCTGACCCTGGACATTCTCATGGCTCTTGGTGGCAACAGGAGCCGCCTGTGTCAATCCAGACCCTGACTGCTATAGGGCCAAGATGCAGACATTGTTCTTGGCAGCAGTCTGGGCCCAGATGATGCCAGGGCCACGGGCACAAGCCATCCAGATCTGTATGACCTCTGCTACAGCATGGCTCCTAGACTCCAACAAAGCCACAGGCTACGACCCAGATCCCCGGCCTCCGTGTGGGACCTAGTGGCAACCTGGGCCACAGACATCAACACAGACCCCGACTACAGCTGGCCTACAGACCCAGACATGACCTCAGGTAGTAGATTGGCCTGGGCAACGTCTTAGCTCCAAGTGGTATCCCTGACCACTCAGATCAGGATGGCTCTGGCGGCGGTATGACTCCTAAACACCAACAAGGCCACAGGTTGTACCCCAGACACCAGGCCCATGTGACCTTTAGTGGCAACATAGGCCACAGACATCAACACAGACCTTGGCTGTGGTAGGACCACAGATCCAGACATAGTTCTCAGTACAGCCTGGCTCTGGTTGTCGCCATGGCACCAGGTGGTGTCCCAGATAGATCACTGGAATCAGCATGACCCTTGATGGCAACAGGAGCCATGGTCACAGAACCTGGCTGCTATAGGACCAGGAACCCAGGAACAGCCCTTGGAAGCAGCCCGACTCAGGCATTGCCATAGTTCCAAGTGACAAGCAGGGCTTCCAACATCAGCACATGCCTCACCATCTTCATTTCTTCCTTTATGTTTCGTTCCACAGCACATGAACCATTCCACTTCTCTTTCCTCTCCCATTTCTCCATCACAATATTTGCTTAGCATAATGGGGCCCATGGATGTCTTCCCTCGAGCCAGGGCCTCGAAGACCCTGGCTGGCCTGTGGCTAACTAATCCCCGTCTGAGCAGAACTGCATGGGGGTAGGGCATGGCTGTCTTCCCTTAATAACTCTTTGTATATTCTGGATACAGGTCTTTTAAAAATCAGATATAAACTGCAAATATCTTCTTCAAGTCCATGGCTTGCTTTTCATTTTCTTAAACTTCTTTTCTGTTTTTCAAGACAGGGTCTCTGTGTGTAGCCTTGGATGTTCTAGAACTCTGTAAATCAGGCTGGCCTTGAGTTCACAGAGATCCACCTGCTTCTGCCTCCCAAGGGCTGGAATTAGAGGTGTGTACCACCAATGCCCAGCTCATTTTCTTAATTTTTTGATGAGCAAAAATAAACATTAATAAAGCACAGTTTATCCATGTTTGCTTTTCTGAATTGTGCATTTAATGATATATCTTGGGAATATTTGCCTAATTTAAGATCTCAAAGACTCTACCTATATTACAAGGTTTCGATTTTTGGCTATGTTTAGGTCTCTGAGTCACTTTAAGTTTAGATTTGATATATGATCAAACTATAGATTTCTGTATAGTTTAACTGGAAAGATAAATTTTAACAGAATATTGTGGCAGAGAAAATTAAATGTCTTTCCCAGTCGTGTATTGTTTTTCCTGAACACATAAGAAGAGTGTATCTCCCGATTTCCTTCCACATAGATAAATATGATTGAGTCTTTTTTTAATATTTATTTATTTATTATGTATACAATATTCTGTCTGTGTGTATGCCTACAGGCCAGAAGAGGGCACCAGACCCCATTAAAGATGGTTGTGAGCCACCATGTGGTTGCTGGGAATTGAACTCAGGACCTTTGGAAGAGCAGGCAATGCTCTTAACCGCTGAGCCATCTCTCCAGCCCCATTTTTTTAATATTTATTTACTTATTATGTATACATATGATTGAGTCTTAATCTATACCAGTGGTTCTAAACCTGGGGGTCTCAACACCTTTGGGGCCAAATGACCCTTTCTTAGGGTTACATATCAGATATCCTGCATATTAGATATTTACACTATGATTCATAGCGGTGGAAAAATTACAGCTAGGAAGCAGCAATGAAATAGTTTTATGGTTGGGGTCGCCACGACATGAGGAACTGTATTAAAGGGTTGTAGCATTAGAAAGGTTGAGAACCACTTGTCTATACAATATTGAGAGAAATAATGAGCCATCTTCTAAATTTCACCGTGCAACTCTTTGCATAATCATTATCTATTTGCATAATCATTATTATTTACTGTTGCAAAAGAAACTATTCAAACCTGAGTGATTAGAATAACAGTTTCATTATCTCTTTGGTTATGAGTTGACTGAGCTCAGTTACTAGTTCTTGCTTTGGCCCTTGAACAGTTACTGGCATTTGTGGTCTGGGACTACAGCTGATCATCTGATGGCTCGGCTAGAGATGCCCAAAATGATGGCTATGCCCTAGGATCTTATCTGGGTTCACCAAGCGGTATGTTGATGCTTGGTCTCTACATGTGGCCCCAAAATTTCAGTCTGGTGGTTGAGCTTCTAGAGGAGGCACCCCATTCCCGGTAGCCTGGTGTGTGTGTGTGTGTGTGTGTGTGTGTGTGTGTGTATCTGCGCCAGCTATTTAAAGACTATACCTGATAGGTCCAACATTGTTTCCACCATATTCTATTGGTCAAAGTGGTCATAGGGCCTGGATTGAAGAGGATAGTAAATATAGTTCTTGATGCGACAGTGGCAAAATCCCACTGCGGAATAACAGATAAACCTCTTCACTGGTAGCAGGAGAAGATGGCGGTCTCCACAGGAGTTAAAGTTCCTCGGAATTTTCGCTTGTTGGAAGAACTTGAAGAAGGACAGAAAGGAGTAGGTGATGGTACGGTTAGCTGGGGCCTTGAAGATGATGAAGACATGACACTTACAAGGTGGACAGGCATGATTATTGGGCCACCAAGGACAAACTATGAAAACAGAATATATAGTCTGAAAGTAGAATGTGGATCTAAATACCCAGAAGCTCCTCCATCCGTTAGATTTGTAACAAAAATTAATATGAATGGGATCAATAATTCCAGTGGAATGGTGGATGCACGAAGCATACCAGTATTAGCAAAATGGCAAAATTCCTATAGCATTAAAGTTGTCCTTCAAGAGCTAAGACGTCTACTGATGTCCAAAGAAAATATGAAGCTTCCACAGCCACCAGAAGGACAGACGTACAACAACTGATTTTAGTGGATCTCAAACTTGTCTTAAATCAACAACCTTCTACTCATGTTAATGTCTTGATTAAATATCACCATGCAAAATACCCACACATTAAGTAAAAGAATTCCAGCTGGTAAACATGACCTGGACAGTTGTAAGAATATATTTAATATATGTACACCTATTATGTTTTCAGGTAACAGGAGAAATGCAGCACAATTTTTCTTTCTCTTCTTAAAGCAGTGTCATTTAAACATGAGCCTGAAGTATTCAAAGTTGAATTCAGGTTTTCAAGACAAAAGCACGGCAAAGGAGTGTCAGATGGCAGTGGAAACCTTTGTCTATCTGAACAATAAAGTCTCAAGAAGGAAGAGCAGAAATGGCATGCTTTATCCATCGTCCTTAGACTACAGCGAACTGTTTAAAGTAGCAGGTATAATGAGTAGTCACAGTTGTGTTAACTCGAAGCGGTGCAGGTGTGGGTGCTGACTACTATAGCATCAAAAATAGCTTCAGGATTGTTTTGATACCTGTATTTATAATAAAAAGATGTTTGGGGGTATTGATGAATCTCTGTTAAAAGCTGTTCCCGTTTGTTCCATGTAACAGACATGATAAATATTTGTTTACAGTCTTTGTTTAATAAAACATGCTTAGAGGTTTAAAGTGAAGCAACGAAAAGGAAATAGGTGTATGGATATGTGATTTCAGATCAAAGTTAGTCTTGAAATGTAAATAAAATGCGGAATGTGTCCTCAAAAAAAAAAACCTCTTCAGAAATACAGTATTTCTTGTCCTCTCACCAGAACACTCCCTTGCATTATTACTTGTGCTCTGAACATTTCTAAACGTTTTGATGTTAAGTAGGAAAGAGGCATTTGTGACTGTTACAGGTTTCTGTGCCCTTCACTTAAAAAATAATAATGACATCTCCCTGCTTATCTCTCCTCACAATATTTGTTCCACCAATTATGTTTTCTGGCATTAATGTTGCTACCCAGCTGTCTTACATCATGGTTTAACATTTTGTTTTCCATTTTGCTTCCTCTTTAATAGGTAGTTTGCACTGCCCCTCTTCTCCTCAGTTGTTTGTTATGTTTGATGATTTGTTTACTGAATATCTTAATGATGATGCTGTACAATCTTGATATACTACCACGAATTCTTTACTTTATAATGATGAATGCTGTAATTCTTTAATTCTATTTGTTAATCCTCTCCCAACACTCTCTCCATTTGAAATTTCACATGACATTCCTATTGCTGTTTTAAACACAGCCAATATTTATCTCATTTTTCTCTTTCAAGGAGTATTTTCATCACTTTTTACACTCTGTGTTTTCGTCTGTCACTATTTTCTTTTCACTCAAACAACCCTGAGGTTCCTTTTGGCATGAATCTGCTGGAAATAATTTGTGCTAAATTTGTTTCTCAGAATATTTCTTTTTGTGTTTGTTTTCCTTCCTTCCTTCCTTCCTTCCTTCCTTCCTTCTCTCCTTCCCTCCCTTCCGTCCTTTCTTTCTTTCCTCCTTCCTTCCTTCCCTCTTCCTCCTCTTCCTCCTTCTCTCCAATCCGGCTCTCTCTCTTTCTCTGTGTCTGTCTCTCTTTCTCTCTTTTCTTTTTGGATGTTTGTTTTGTAGACAGTCTTACTTTGTAGCTCTGGCTGAACTGGAGCTCACTATGTAGACCAGCCTATCCTCGAACTGACAGTTATATGCCTCCCTCAGCCTCCAGGGTATGGGGATTAAAGGCATGTGGTGGCCTTGCTTTTATTTGTTAAGGATGTTTCTGTTGAATCTGGATTTGTAGCTACTATTGGTATTTTGTTACTTATACATTCATAAATGATCAGCAATACTACACAAAATCTGAGTATATATTTGTGGTGATTCTATAGACAGATGAAAACAACATCTCATTTATTTGGTTCTACATTCATAATGAAATAGAACTCTTAATTTCTTCTTATTAATGCCGGAGCACTGCTGCAAATATTGGCTCAATGGGGTTATTTATACACATGCTATTACTTTCTGTCATGCCCAAATCTGCGGGGTCCACACAAAAGCCAACAAAGGAGACTGAGTCCCATAAAATATAGGCAAAGAACTTTATTTTAATCAAGTTTGCAAACTCAGTCTCTGCATGTCCAACATATTGGAATATCCGGAGAGCCTCGAGCTCAATTAGAGTAGGGTTTTTATAGTAGTAGAGGTGGGGGTGAGGGATTTCTGAGGTTTAGGGCCCCTGATTGGCTGACATTTGTCTAGGGGTGTCCTGTTGAGGTACGCTGGCAGGTGTTTCTATCTACAGCTTTTGGAATGCCAGGCATTTCCTTGCTCTTCGGTGGGGGTCGGGCAGTCTCAGCCTGTGGTTCCTCTTGCAGCCAGGCATTGTCTCAGGGTGAACTATTGAGACTCCAGACTCCATTTAAACTCATTGATGGCCAGAGTCCCAGGTGACAATGGTTGGAAGTAAAGAGCTTCCTTTGGGTGACCTGCCCAGACTTAGCTTATCATGGCTGGCCCCCACACTTTCTACTGGAGATAATTATAGTTTCTTTTCAGAATTTTTGTTATAAAAAGCAAGATGTGTGTGGGGGGGGACTACTGGAAAGTTGGCTCATTGGATAAGATAGGTGGCCGCAAATTCATAGCACTAAATGCCTACATAAAGAAGCTGGAAAAATCCCACACTAGTGAATTAACAGAACATTTGAAAACTTTAGAACAAAAAGAAGCAAACTCACCTAAGAGAATGAGACGGCAGGAAATAATCAAAATGAGAGCTGAAATCAACAAAATAGAAACAAAGAAAACAATACAAAGAATCAATGAGACAAAGAGTTGGTTCTTTGAGAAAATCAACAAGATAGACAAACCTTTATCCAAACTAACCAAAAGGCAAAGAGAGAATATCCAAATTACCAAAATCAGAAATGAAAAGGGGGACATAACAACAGACACGGAGGAAATACAGAGGATCATTAGGTCATATTTTGAAAACCTGTACTCCACAAAATTGGAAAACTTAAAGGAAATGGACAACTTTCTGGATAAATATCACTTACCAAAATTAAATCAAGACCAGATAAGCAATTAAACATGCCTATAACTGCTGGAGAAATAGAAACCATCATCAAAAGTCTCCCAACCAAAAAAACCCCAGGACCAGATGGTTTCAGCTCAGAATTCTACAAGACTTTCAAAGAGGAAATAATACCAATACTCCTCAAATTATTCCACACAATAGAAACAGAGGGAACATTGCCAAACTCTTTTTATGAGGCTACAATTACCCTGATACCCAAACTACAGAAAGACAATACTAAAAAAGAGAATTACAGACCAATCTCACTTATGAACATTGATGCAAAAATACTAAATAAAATACTACCAAATAGAATCCAAGAACACATCAGAACCATCATCCACCATGACCAAGTGGCTTCATCCCTCAGATGCAGGGATGGTTCAACATATGAAAATCTGTCAACATAATCCACCATATAAACAATCTGAAAAATAAAAACCACATGATCATCTCATTAGATGCCAAAAAAGTATGTGACAAAATACAACATCCCTTCATGATAAAAGTCTTGGAGAGAGCAGGGATACAAGGAACATACCTAAACATAATTAAGGCAATATACAGCAAGCCAACAGCCAACATCAAACTAAATGGAGAGAAACTCCCAGTGATTCCACTGAAATCAGGAACAAGACAAGGTTGTCCACTCTCTCCATACCTATTCAATATAGTT